>JAJJWW010015779.1:0-600000 GCA_023531295.1 Papaver armeniacum
TTGGGACATGGTCATCATTATGCTAGGTCTCTTGTCAAAAAAAAAAAAAAAAAAAAGACAAGAGACAAGAGAAAATTTTGTTAGGTTCATTATTAGTTTATTTTATTTTGTTTTGTTTTCATTTTTGTATTTGTTTTATTTTTCTTGTCTCATAAAAAAAAAAAAGAGTCAAGAAAAATATGTTGTATCATTTTAGTTCGTTTTTAGTTTTGTTCTTTCAATAAAGCCAATGGAAAGAAGAAATGTCCGTAATGAAGTTTCAAGCAACAAGAAAGTAGAGGAAAGAATCACATTGTCAAGATTCTACGAAGTTCAAGAGTTATCATCAAGAGTTGAAGACCGAAGACGAAGATGAAGACAAGGATTGAAGACCGAAAACGTTTCTATGGATGCTGTGAGAGTGGTGCTAACTGCACATCGAACGGATAAAGAGGTAAGTAAGAATATTCCCACCTTCGTTAAGTGGTTGATTTCCTTTCTTAGAGATCGTCATAAAAAAGGGTTTTCAAAATGAATAAAAGATGTGGGTTTTCAAAACAATTCGGAGGGTTTTGCCTTCCTACTATTCAACGTGTCGTAGGATTCTCTCTTCACTCCTACCTGGACACATGTGTGACCCATAAAGAAAGTTGTTTATTATTGAGAGCAATTTCATAAAACCCTTTCTTGTGAGGCAGAGTCGAGACTTTTGATCACTCCGAACCCGAATTTCTTTCGATAAGGGATGGTTATTTCTCTCTCAACTTTTAAGGATGAGATTGTGTTCATATATATGTCTAATTTCTTATGACTAGTGTGCAGAATTTCTATGTCTTCTTAGCGCGTTGGATGCTATCATTTAGGAGAATTTGTAAGTTGGAAAAGTAGGTTTTGTGGGTACATCTCTAGTAAACCCTCACGAGACTATAACTCGTCCACTAGGGACACCTAGGGGTTCAAAGGCTTGTCATACATGCTAAGTGTGACCGTAGCTTCGACGACACGGATTTGTATGTATGTTTTAGAATTTGTTTTGTTTAATTTGCTAGAGGACTAGCAAAGTCTAAGTGTGGGGGAATTTGATAGGTATTGTAAACACCGTGATATTTATCTATTTTTTATGCTTTCTTTGCGAGTTTTCTTGTAAATTATGTATCTTATGATTACTTTTGAGCTAATCATGTACTTTGGAGTCATTTGGAGCAAAAGAAGATGAAATCATTCATTTGGAGCGGAAAAGACAAAAAGGGAATTCGCATGCGATATTTGGAGCAGGCTAGGATGCACAAGAAGGATATGAAGAATGAACTGTCAGTTTCCCATAACTGATAGTTAAGTTTAGAAAAGAATTAGGTTGTCGGTTCTCTAAAACGGACAAACCATATATGAGCTGGGTGGCCTTGTCCTATTTGATGGGTGCCTCTATCAATTGTGGTTACTACCTGGCCCTAAACCTCAGGTTTCTCAATCATTTTCTCAAATTCAGAGAAGAGAGAAAAGAATCTATGGAGGCTGCTGTAAGAGAGGACAGGGGAGATCGAAACTGAGAATGTGAGATGCAGAAATCAGAGAATCAATGAAGAAACTGATGGGGGTTTTGAATCTGTTGCAGTCAAGAACAAGATGAATAGGAATTACAGCTTCTGATGTTGTTGTTGTTGTCAATGAAGTTAGGGTTCGGTTCAGGCGAGGGTTTGATGGAAATGGTGATTCAAAGCTGAGAAGATTGGATGGGTTTCTGGATTGAAGTGATGAATGAATCTGGTCAGGGTTCTGAGTCACAGATGGAGATTCTAGTTCGAAGACAAACAGGGAACAATGGGTTTAAAATAGATTTGGTATATGGCAGCAGTATGACTCGAATTTGGTGATTCTCAGGTTAGAATTTGATCTGAAATTGAAGATGGGTTTTGAGTTCTAGTCCCAGAGATCGAGATGGTTTTGCTGTTGGTGGTGGTCAAGAACATGGAGCTGTAAAGCAGTGGTGTTGTGCTGATGAAAAGAGATGTTTCTTTGGATGCGTCTCTGGTGAAAAGAAAAGAGATGATGGGTATTGTTGTTCAATTCCTGAATATGAGTGTTATTATGGGTTTGTTGAGCTGATATGAGTTACTGAGAAATTAGGAGTTGATGATTACTGCCATCGATTATGGGTGCAGTTTGCAATGTTTTGAATCCGAGAATAGATAGAGATAGAGTTGTAAGAAGCTACAGAAGCAGTAATGGTGTCAATGGAACTGCAGGAGATTCTGATGCCAGCTAAAATGAAGGTTAGATGGATGGTTGTAGGTCTTGGAATGGAACTGTAATGAGGAAATGGAACTGGGGTGATTGCAGTTGGTATTGAAATGACAGAATTGCAGGAAAGGAATAAATGCAGTATGTATGTGTTGCTTCAGATGGAGCTGTTGTTGACTGAAATGATGGAGATTCAGGTGCAGATGATATATGCAATGGAATGAGAGTTGAGTGGTAACTGCAGGAAGGAGTGGAATGGAAATTGTAGGTAAAGCAGCTGTGGCTTTGAGCTGAAATTACAAGCAAATATCAACTGAAGTGGAATTGGTTTGATGATGGTGCAAGAGGCAGCAGAAATTGGTATTGCAGGGGATGTGACTGAATCTGAAGTTGCATTACAAAAGCTGCAGTCAGATGGCATGAATGGCAATTACAAGACTGAGACAGAAATGGTCACTGCTGTGGTGGGCTGATGTTGAAGTTACTAGCGGAGCTGTAATGATGTTTACTAGAAGTTGTGTAACATGGCATTGCAGGTGCAATTGCAGGAAATGAAATGAAGTGTGGCTGTGAAGTTGAGCTAAAGATGATGGAATTGACAGGGTTGAATGGTTTGAGTTTGAATTATAAGAGAAGCAATGTTTCTGTGAATAGTGGCTATGAGATAGAGAAGAAGTTGCACTTGGTAATTTGAACTGTGTGTGAATGCATGAGTTGAAGGTTACAAGACAAGATATTGCAAGAAGATGGTGCAACATACAGGGCCATCATGGCTGTACTGTACTGCTGAAGCACAATGATTGTGCAACACAGCTTAGGTGGTACTCTGACTCGTATCCTGACTCACTTTATCCAGTTAACTCGGTGTGAATCACTGAGCTTGACCGTTCTGACTTGTTTTACCGGTGACCGGGTGGACTTTGCCGGTCACCTGAGATACTTTTGTCGACGACTTTCCTGGCCAAGTTCCGGCCGTGGGACCAGTTTTTCGAGAAAATATTTTTGGCAGAATTTCTACATGGGTTTTCCTCACATATGGGCTTGGTGGATTTTTATCTAATGAACTTTGAAGACTAGACCTAATTTTGGAAAGCAAAGGAATATAAAAGAAAGACTTCTACAACTTTCATATCACGTTTTATTCTTGGAGCTTTGGAGATAGCTGCTTTTACTTACGCTACTAGGGTTTGCTTTGCTTTCATCTTCTTTATTCAATTAATATTTTTGTGATGAACTCCATAGCTATGAGTAGCTAAATCTTATATTATATGTTAAGGATGTAATCTGATTTCGAAAACTTGTGCTTAAGTTATGTATTAGTTTTGTCTCTTGATTATCGTTCAAACTTCTGTTGTTTTTATGATCACATGATTGATGTATTGTGATAGGATTTAGGTGTTTATTTAGTTAAGTGGCCAATTAATTGAACTTGCATCCTTATCCATAGCTATTTTAGGGTTTTTCATCGAGCGATAGCCCCAAATACAAGTAGCATGATATGATCCCGGTTTGTAGTGATACACTCTCGTAATCATATGTAGAGTTTGACCCTTGTCCGAATTGTCATGCGCAATGTATGACAATTGCATTGATTTGCCTAGTTCTGAAACTTAATGCTCCTAGGAATTGAACTTAATTAGCGCAAGGCGTCACATACGCAGCTCTAATGTGTGTGTTGATAAACTTAGGAAATTAATAAATTATCTTGCTCTCTTGGTACTCTAGGTTTTTGATGATAAAGAGATTAAATTGTAATTCTAATCATATATTCAAGTACTTGTTTAAGATTGAAGATGAATTCCTTGACCAATATCTTTCTCTCATTGATTACTTTCTCCAATTTACTTTGTTTTTTATTTACTTCTATTGTTTGCTTAAAATCAGAAATCCCCCCCAATTGGTTACTTAGGAAATTGAACACATAATAACTACAATTGCCTCTCTGTGGAAACGAACTCTTTCTTATCATATACTTTAGGAAAGTGAAATTATTTTTGAGGCATACGACAGCGATCAAATTTTGGCGTCGCTGTCAGGGAGGCATACGGCTAGTTATTAAGTTTTTAGTTTCTTATTTTGTTTTTGCTTATATCTTTGTTTTTTGTTTCTTGTCTCTTGTTCTCACTTGTTTGCAAGCATTGTTTTTCAGGTACTAATCCCTGGCTCCCAAAAATTGGAACTATCCAAGGTGCGGGATAACTACTCGTGAAGTTGTTTATGGGTGAAAACTATTCCTGCCGGATTTGGTAATTTGGGGTGTGTGGATGAGGAATGAATCTAAACCCCTAAACAAATGCACTGCGCGGTGAGTGCTTGTAGATTCGAAAATCGATCTGTGCAAGTCCGGCCTAAACCAAGAAATGGCCGTTCCAGACTTGTTTCGGTCACAAAGTGAAGGTGATGGGGTTGATCTTAGGGAGGGAAGCGAATAAGGTGTTGAGATTGTGAAGGTGTTGGCTTGCTTATGACTTATAACAGAAAGCTGAACAAACTACGGGATGCAAGCTATCGGTTCGGTGTTTTGTATTAACACTTGGTTTCTGTTTTTTGTCTGGACTTGCTCTTGTTGGTGGAAATAGGGAGGAGAACCTATTTATACAAGTCATTGAGCCTTATTCGCGTCTCTCGTGGGAAGTGGAGTGATGGAGTAGTGGAGTTGTGTGTCGATGCTACACGATCAGTCTTGCCCACTTCTCCTGTCATCGCTAACCGTCCATAACTTCCTAACACGTTCTTGTGATGGTGCGTTGCACGCTGCACGCTGTAAATCGCCAGACCAATACCCCAGTATGTATCCCCCAGTTTGTGACATGATTGATGTCTCGAGTGTGTGGATCGTGGATCCACGAAAGGTAGCATGTAATGTTGAATTGAATAACTGCGTTATTTAGGAAGTTGATACTTGTGAAGTATCATGTGTATTTTATGTGCACGCATCCCGGTGTGGTAGAGTGATGGGTGGTGATTACCATGACGCCTCACTGACCAATTAACTCCTGACCAGGGTTGTATAACCAAGCCGGTGAAGTTGGACGGACGAGATGATCTTTGGGACACTCATCTGCGACCGTTGGTGGAATTAGGGTTTTTGAAGAGGTGCGCAAGCATCACTCTTCAGCTTGGTCGAAACCAAGCATGGGATATAATTTTGACAAGTCCGACCGTGCATGTGTGTAGACAACATAACGGTGTAGGCGCCTATACCCATTACCTCACGAAAGTATGATCTGGGCCACTCAATTCGTCCGGTTAAATTGAATGGTCGAGATCAATTTGTGACAGAAAACCAAAGGCCGCAATAGATAGCGCGCGTCATGCCCACTTCGGGCGCACGTTCCAAGGTGACCAATCTTGGTCGGTCTTGGACGATCGGTCAGTGTGAAGGTGGTAGGCTGGTGTTCACGCCTATACCTGAATATCCCATGAAAACGTGATCCAGGGCCACTCAAATCGTCCGGCGAAGTTGAGCGGTTGAGATCAGTTTGCGGTTTGGGAGGTGTGACCACGCTAGTTTGGGCGCGTGTCTTGGAACAACCAGGCATGATATGCCTTGGCCGATCAGGTGAGGGGATAGATGGGTCCACGGTGGTCATGCTGGTATGACCGGACCTGCTTAATCTAATCTTGGACCCTCCATTCGTGCCGGAGAAGATGGACGCTCGTAATGCTCAAAACCCTAATTTTGGGTTTCAAGGCCGTGCGTCAATGCTTGATTCGGTACGAATCGGGATGACCAACCATGGTTGGTCCTGACCGATTGGTCGAGTATGTAGGCGGGCCCACGGTGATTGTGTTGATATGCTCTGGGCCCTTTGAATCTACATCTACACCCTCCATCTATACCTGCGAAGATGGATGGTTGAGACTGTTTTGCGACACATGTAATATGCCGCAAACCCTAATTTAGGGTTTTCCACCCATACGCTCTGGTTTGGACGTTTTGGCAAGCTAGGCCAATCTCTGGGGAGGCCGACCATGCGGGATCCGTGTTGGTTCGGCAGTGGATATTCCATACCTGCTTGGGGGTGATGGAATTGATCTGGGTCATCCAATCATGCTTGTGGAGTTGGATGACTGTGATCATATCCGGATCGATCTGATCGGTCAGGATGCTCAATCGGGCTAGTATAACACACCGAGAGGGCTCAATCGGGATAGTATAACACACCGAGAGTCACCAGACGGGTAATTCGTACATGGTTTCATTATAATGCTTGGAGGTTCGTATTGCTCTGTAAGAGTAACACTCGATCGTCATCCGCACCGATAATGAGTACAGGAAATACAAGGCTGATTGCGCATTAATTAATAATGCTAGAAATTCACGGGGTATATGGGATTGTTGCTACATGCTCCAACTGGATGAATTTCATGTATTCACTGAGAATGGGATTGTTGCCACATGCTCCATTCTAGGTGAATTAAGTGAGGAGTATCCAACACTTATTAATGGCTTTATCTTTTACAAGATGTCGTAGCATAGTTTTCTCGGCTTTTACAATTTTAACCTTAAATGAAAATCCACCATCAACATTAAGTCCCCTGCCTAACACACAATGGTTACACTATTGTGGGGTAGGCATAAGATGGTGACAGTTAAAGATAAAACTTATGAGACAAAGTTAGATGTTACCAGGAGAGACGGGTCATCCTGTCCTTAGAGTATGTCACGTTCAAAAGGCATCTAGGAGAGCATTCCCCTAGTATGATGTCGGTCTTGCCTGCTTCGATCGACCTTGCTATGTCTGCTTCGGTCGAGGGACCACTCCGTGCTTGCTCCGTTTGAATGTCGGTCTTGCCAGATCGACCTTGTTATGCCTGATTAGGTCGAGGGGCTATTGCGCCTGTTTCGCTCGATCGTGGGGTTGTGCCTAATCGACGGACTGCTGCGCCTGTTTCGTTCGTGGGGATATTGTGCATGTTTGATCGAACGTGGGCTTGAATTTCGTGAACATGATTCCCATGACATAAGAGAACCGTGTTGTGCAAATAAATATGGTCCCGCCATATATGCTTGATTGAACGTGGGTCCCATATCGTGTATGCCTAACTGAATGTCACCTTTATACCAGCCTCGTGCCCTTGACCAACACCGGTTTTGAAACTTGAGTGATACTGGACTCGTCACTTGATCAATACCGGACTTGAAGCTTGAGAAATACCGGATTTGTGACTCGATCAACACCGGACTTGAAACTTGAGGGATACCTGTGACTTGATCAATACCGGTCTCGAGACTTGATCAACACCGGACTTGTGACTTGATCAACACCGGTGTTTGGACCCAATACCATCCTTGTGTACTCCAAAGTAAATGTGTGTTCTGTCGTGTGTGACTACACATCTCACGCGTTTTTATACAAGTACTGACTCCTGTCTTTTATTGTAGAATGAAGAAAAGAACTCCTGTTGAGATGTCTTCTGGGGATAATGTTGGTTCCAAGTCAGGAGGTGTTGAAAGCTTCAAACATATGCCGAACATTGATGATGAGTTGTTCATCGCGCCCTTTCAACTATATGAAAATATCCGTTCCACTGGATAACCCTCCTCCTATCGACTTCAGGGTTTTTCATGCTCCGCTGGGTCCTCATGAAGGATGGATGAGACGTATGTTGAGCAATGAGTACATCAAAGATAACTTGACCAGAGCGCAGATTATTGATGTAGCTTGAGTGTTGAAACGACTTGAGAGGATGTTAAAGTGGCTTCTGGTACGAACGTTGAGGTGGATCCTGGAGAGAGTGTTAGGATTCTGAAGCGAACGTGGGTCCCGGAGAGAGCGTTGAGGCGGCTCTTGAATATACCATTGAAGCAGCTTCTGCTAGAGGGAGCGTTGAAGTGTTTCCCTCTTCATTTCGATTTACCCTTGCGAATTCCATGCTTCTTGACTGACCATCTCTCTCATGTTGAAGAATTCCTTGGTCGACGGTGAAGGAACTTCATGCTGAGCCTCAGTCCCCAAGCGTGGTTTACATGGTTTGTTCGTAGTGGTTGTTGTCGATCCAGAAATGGAATATCTTGGACATTATTTCATCATTGTGGGAGTCATGCATGTGGTACTGGAGTTGGAGTTGACGGACCGCAGGATGTTGTATCTCGGTGGTTTTCCTCTTGATGCTTCAGGGAACTGCTTACAAAAGGCTGAAGGTTGTATCGCCTGTTGGTGAGATATATGCCCCTGCAAACATTATGAGGCTCTTCATTACCGGCAGGCCTGGTTCTTTCTATCAGGGCATATATTGTTGTAGATGAGCATTCAACGGCTCGAGAGGATGACCAAAATCGCGGATTCTCCAACGTAGCATGATAGACATGTACCATTTTGTCCGATAAAGTGACTCGCCCGGATCTTGTTCAACCACTGTCTGATAGAGTGACTCGCCCGGATTTTGCTCGATATGACTCGTGGACATCGTTATCTTCTTGAGGCTGCTCCCTTGAGGTATCGGCTCCAGTGGAATATTGCCGTCATAGAGCGTTGATACGTTGCACCGGCATTCTTTAAACCAAATGGCAGTATGGTATAATAAAAATTTCCGAGGGGAGTTCGAAAAGCTATCTTACTTGCATCATGTTCGTACATCCTTATCTGGTTGTAGCCACTACATCCATCCATGGAGGAGAACATGCCGTGTCCGCTGGTTGCATCTACTAACATGTCGATATTAGGTAGAGGAGGATCGTTTTGAGGAGCACACTGTTCAAGTCTCTCGAAGTCTATGCAAAGACTCGATCTATCTATTTTACTCGTGTCCGAACTACAATTGTTTAACCGACTTGGATCCGGGTATGACATGTAGATGATGGGTGACCAATTTTCATCTAAATCGGCATTTCTTCATATCTCCAAGCGAATATGTTCTGGTACTCTTTGAGAAGTTCCACGAGCTTCGCGCGTTTATCCGTACACAATGTTGAGCTGATAGAGATAGGCCTAGGAGATTCCTCAACGATTTCAATCTCATCAGTTGTGGAGTTGGTGCCATCTTGCGAGATGTTGTGGAGCATCTAGCACTTGTTCTTGTGGTTCGTTGTTGTTGTAGCATTCCATTGGGTGGAGAGGCGGGTGCAGTCTCCTCGCTAATTTATAATGACAGTGTCGGTATACCGTTTTCCCTTTCTGGTCATGACTCACCACAAAAGTTCGTTCCCTCTTCGTGTGAACGTGGGTCGTGGCTTCACAGGATGGAGAAGAATGCTTCGTCAGTAAAGATGCATCGTGGGTTTTAGCCTTCAATGATGCAAGCCGGTCTTCTTCCTGAATTGACGCCCACGTGGGGAGTGGGATGCAACGAACTTGTGCGATTCTTTCGGCGGAGCTTCTCCCGTATGTCTTTGGTTTGGTTTCCCTCGAAGTCCGTCATTGTGGTAGGCTTCGTACGACCTTGCCTTGGAGAACCTTGGATGTCCTGAGAGTCTTGAGAGTAATCACATTAGAAGACGCTCCGTGTCGATAAGGGCCGTCTTGAACTCGAATCCTTGATGCGTGCGGTGACATGTAGGGCACGGTTGTGAACTTCCTCGGTTGATTGCGGCAAAATGTCTCCGTGCGCCGATTCTTCGAGAGGTGTGAAAGTTCGCATAAACTTTCCAAAGAGAGAAAACGCTTCCCGATCCACCGGCCTCTGATTCATAGTGAAACTATTGACTTGACTTGAGGAGGATCGTTGTGAGGATCAGTCCCCAGTGTAGGAGTCTCCATGACAGGACCGCTCATATCTGATGTCGCTTCTTTGATCAGGTCCATGGAGGTCCGCGCCGCTAAAGTACCTTCTCCGGTGCGTTGAATGCGTTTATTTTTTGCTCCAGGGGTTGTCACGGCTCTTGTGGAAATCGATCAGTTAATGTCTTAAGAAAAGTGAGTACCTCTTTCTGAGTTGCGGCCATATCCGTTTGAGTCTTAGCAAGAACTTCCTGCTTCTCCATCAAGTTTGCAATGGTAATGGGGGATGGTCCTCCTCTCGTCCCTCCGGCTCCTCATCCTGATGAAGGAGTGGAAGTTGTTGCCCTGGTGACTACCAAAGGTGTTACACTTGATGAGATGCCAGGATTTGCGGCTGCTCTGACTCTGGTGATGGGAGGTGTTGTAATATCACTCTTTGAGTGATCGAATTGAACGTTCCCATCCTCTGTACTCACGTGTTCCTTGATTGATCTCTCCTTCCTCAAGCATTTCTTCACGGCTTCGACAAGGGTCTTGAGATATAAATCTTCCAGCAGGGATCCGTAAGATGCAGGCTCCATTTCTTTATCCGGTAGACTTTGTGGTACCCGGACAAGTCTTTTCCTCTGTGGAGTTGCCTCGAGTCTTCGTTGTCGGCTGGACCATGTTGTTCGTCTCTCCTGAGTCCCATTTGATTACGCGCTCTTTTTGCATCTCCACTGGTAAAGGTGTGACTCCTGACTAAGGATCCAGCGTTTCTTGCACTGTTTGAGTAGATGCATGCCGACCCTTCTTGTAATTGCGTTGTTATATCATTCAAAAGGCGGAATGTCTCGCTCGTCTTCTAGCGATACCGGCTTGATTTGCCAAGACATCCTCCAAAGCATTCTAGCTACACTTCCCATGATATCTCGAACCACCCGTGGTCTCCGAGTGAGGATACATCGCGAGATGAAACCGAAGAATTGAGAATTCAATTTTTGTAACCGAGAGATCAACCTCCCTTGTGGTCGCCAATTGTTTATGGGTGAAAACTATTCTGCCGGATTTGGTAATTTGGGGTGTGTGGATGAGGAATGAATCTAAACCCCTAAACAAATGCACTGCGCGGTGAGTGCTTGTAGATTCGAAAATCAATCTGTGCAAGTCCGGCCTAAACCAAGAAATGGCCGTTCCAGACTTGTTTCGGTCACAAAGTGAAGGAGATGGGGTTGATCTTAGGGAGGGAAGCAAAGAAGGTGTTGAGATTGTGAAGGTGTTGGCTTGCTTATGACTTGTAAGAAAAGCCTGAACAGAAACGCGAGGATGCAAGCTATCGATTCCGGTGTTTTGTATTAACACTTCGTTTCTGTTTTTTGTCTGGACTTGCTCTTGTTGGTGGAAATAGGGAGGAGAACCTATTTATACAAGTCATTGAGCCTTATTCACGTCTCTCGTGGGAAGTGGAGGAAGTGGAGTGATGGAGTAGTGGAGTTGTGTGTCGATGCTACACGATCAGTCTTGCCCACTTCTCCTGTCATCGCTAACCGTCCATAACTTCCTAACACGTTCTTGTGATGGCGCGTTGCACGCTGCACGGTGTAAACCGCCAGACCAATACCCCAGTATGTATACCCCAGTTTGTGACATGATTGATGTCTCGAGTGTGTGGATCGTGGATCCACGAAAGGTAGCGTGTAATCTTTGAATTGAATAACTGCGTTATTCGGAAGTTGATACTTGTGAAGTATCATGTGTATTTTATGCGAGTCTTTGCATCCTGGTGTGGTAGAGTGATGGGTGGTGATTACCATGATGCCTCACTGACCAGTTAACTCCTGACCAGGGTTGTATAACCAAGCCGGTGAAGTTGGACGGACGAGATGATCTTTGAGACACTCATCTGCGACCGTTGGTGGAATTAGGGTTTTTGAAGAGGTGCGCAAGCATCACTCTTCAGCTTGGTCGAAACCAAGCATGGGATATAATTTTGACAAGGCCGACCGTGCATGTGTGTAGACAATATGACGGTGTAGGCGCCTATACCCATTACCTCACGAAAGTATGATCTGGGCCACTCAATTCGTCCGGTGAAGTTGAATGGTCGAGATCAATTTGTGACAAAAACCAAATGCCGCAATAGCGCGCGTCATGCCCACTTCGGGCGCACGTTCCAAGGTGACCAATCTTGGTCGGTCTTGGCCGATCGGTCTGGTGTGAAGGTGGTAGGATGGTGTTCACGCCTATACCTGAATATCCCATGAAAACGTAATCTGGGCCACTAAAATCGTCCGGCGAAGTTGAGCGGTTGAGATCAGTTTGCGGTTTGGGAGGTGTGACCACGCTAGTTTGGGCGCGCGTCTTGGAACAACCAGGCATGATATGCCTTGGCCGATCGGGTGAGGGGATAGATGGGTCCACGGTGGTCATGCTGGTATGACCGGACCTGCTTAATCTAATCTTGGACCCTCCATTCGTGCCGGAGAAGATGGACGCTCGTGATGCTCAAAACCCTAATTTTGGGTTTCAAGGCCGTGCGTCAATGCTTGATTCGGGGTACGAATCAGGATGACCAACCATGGTTGGTCCAGACTGATTGGTCAGATATGTAGGCGGGCCCACGGTGATTGTGTTGATATGCTATGGGCCCTTTGAATCTACATCTACACCCTCCATCTATACCTGCGAAGATGGATGGTTGAGACTGTTTTGCGACACATGTAATATGCCGCAAACCCTAATTTAGGGTTTACCACCCATACGCTCTGGTTTGGACGTTTTGGCAAGCTAGGCCAACCTCTGGGGAGGCCGACCATGCGGGATCCGCGTTGGTTCGGCAGTGGATATTCCATACCTGCTTGGGGGTGATGGAATTGATCTGGGTCATCCAATCATGCTTGTGGAGTTGGATGATGTGATCATATCCGATTGATCTGATCGATCCAGGATGCTCAATCCGGGCTAGTATAACACACCGAGATGGGCTCAATCGGGCTAGTATAACACACCGAGAGTCGGCACATGTCACGGGTATTTCGTACATGGTTTCATTATAATGCTTGGAGGTTCGTGTTGCTCTGTAAGAGTAACACTCGGTCGTCATGCCGCACCGATAATGAGTACGAAATACAAGGATGATTGCGCATTAATTAATAATGCTAGAAATTCACAGTGGTATATGGGATTGTTGCTACATGCTCCAACCTGGATGAATTTCATGTATTCACAGAATGGGATTGTTGCCACATGCTCCATTCTAGGTGAATTAAGTGAGGGAGTATCCAACACTTATTAATGGCTTTATCTTTTACAAGATGTCAGCGCATAGTTTTCTGGCTTTTACAATTTTAACCTTAAATGAAAATCCACCATCAACAGAAGGAACAATACTTCAAGCAAGAATTGACGAGACAGAAGAACAAGAGTTGGAAGTAGAAGAAGAGACTTTCCAGCAAAAAGAAGAAGTTCTAGAAAAAGAGGTTCCGGTTGAAGAAGAACCACCTTTTGAACTAGAAGAAGAAGCAATGGGTGATCGTCACTCAAAGACTTGGCTTCTCACAAGTTGGATACACGACAATGGTGTATTCAAACAAACTCAACCTTCGAGATCAAGCCGGGGTTGATTAGAGAGTTACCAAAGTTTCATGGCATGGTGAATGAAGACCCAAACAAGCATATTATGGACTTCCATACCATAGTCACGGCCATGCTTCCACCGGATACTAATTCGGATGGTGCAATGTTAAAAGCTTTCTCGTTCTCTTTGGCGGGCAATGCTAAGAAATGGTTGTATTACTTGCCTTCCGGAAGTGTCACTACATGGAATGGGTTGAAGAAACTTTTCTTAGAGAGGTATTTTCCCGCGTCAAAGGCTACTCAAATTCGCAAAGAGATTTGTGGGATAAAGCAAAATATGGGAGAATCTTTGTATGAATGTTGGGAGCGATACAAGAGATTGGTGGCAAGTTGTCCACACCACCAATTCAGTGACGTTATGATAATCCAATACTTCTATGAAGGTCTCCAAACAAGTGATAGATATCTTCTTGACGCTACGGGTGGTGGTGCACTAGTAAACAAGACGGTGGCCCAAGCTACCAAGTTGATTGAAAGCATGTCTGCGAACTCGCAACAATTCTATACAAGAGGTGAACCAATGGTTAGGCAAGTGCATGAAGTTAGTGATTCATCATCACACCTTGATCAAAGGATGGGTAGCATGGAGAGAATGATGCAAAAGATGGCTGCGGTTGTTTTACCTTCACATGATGAAGAGTTGGAGCAAGTTAGTGCCGTCTTTCCAAATCAGCAAAGACGGTATGATCCCTACTCCAACACTTACAATCCGGGATGGAGAGATCATCCTAACTTTAGCTATGCCAACAAGCAAGGTGCGGTTTCACAACCTACTTTCAACCGTCCAAGCGGGTTTCAACCATAACAACAACAATTTCAGCAACCACAGCAACAACAAAGTCAAGATTCCGGTCTTGATGAAGAGCTTCAAGCGATGATGCAAGGCATTTCTACTATGTTTCAACAAAGTCAAAAAGAGACCAAGAGTGCAATCAAGGATTTGCAGACACAAATGGGTTCCATGGCTACTGAGTTGAACCAAGTGAATAAACAAATTGGTGGGAAAATCCCTTCTCAACCTATCAACCCAAAGGAGGGTGTCAATGCAATTATGTTGAGAAGTGGTACACAACTTGTTCAACCCGAAGTTACTGATTCGGGCAAGATGGAAACACCAAAGGAAACTGTTTTGGAAGAGAAGAATGAGGATTCTCGCCAAACTTCTGAGGTAACTCTAAAACTCCGGTTTCTACTTATGTTCCTCCTTTACCTTTCACTCGCAGATTTGCAAATTCCAAGAAGGAGGAACTAGAAAAGGAGATTTTAGACATTCTCAAGAAGATCCATGTGAACATACCACTCATAGATTCTATCAATCAAGTTCCAAAGTATGCAAAGGTGTTGAAGGACTTGTGTACCAATAAGCAAAGGCTCAAAGGTAATGAAGTGCTAAGTGTGGTGGAGAATGCTTCGGCAACCTTACAACACAAACTCCCACTGAAATGCAAGGATCCCGGTAGCTTTGACATTCCCGTCAAGATTGGTAACACTACATTTAATAAAGCTATGTTGGACTTAGCTGCATCCGTAAATGTTATGCCAGTATCCATGTATAATTCACTTGACTTGGGTCCTCTTAAAAAGTCTGGAATTGTGTTGCAATTAGCCGATCGCTTTAATGTCTACCCAATGGGTATTGTTGAGGATGTTCTTGTGTAGGTTAATCAATTAGTATTTCCAGCTGACTTTTGCGTGTTAGAGATGGATGAAGGTTCACCAGACTCGTCTCTTCCATTGCTACTTGGGCATCCCTTCATGAAAACGGCGAAAACCATTATTGATGTTGACAAGGGAACGCTAACTATGGAGTTTGATGGAGAAATAATACGTTTCAATATTTTCGAGACGATGAGATATCCTAGTGATGTTCATTCTTGTTTCTCCATTGATGTGATGGACACATTGGCGTAACAAATGTTTGAGTTGAATGGCGCTGATACTTTGGAAACCGTGCTCACTACACCCATTGATGATGGTTTGGAGTTTAGTGATGAGATTAAAGAAACCCTTGGTTCTCTTGACTCATTACCGGAAAAATCTGCCCTTAAGAATATTTCATATGCTTCTTTACCTTGCAATGATGAAAAGCTTGTGCCTTCAATTATTAAATCTCCAAAGTTAGAATTGAAACCTCTTCCAAGTCACTTAAAGTACTTGTACTTGGGTAACAAGGAAGACTTACCTGTGATTGTTTCTAACGAGCTTAGTGAATTACAGGAGCAAAAACTTCTAAGGGTGCTAAGGACGTACAAGACGGCCATAGGATGGACAATTGCCGATATCAAGGGGATAAGCCATGCCGTTTGTATGATCCGCTTGGAGGATGATACAAAGCCTACAAGGGAAGCGCAACGTCGTTTGAACCCTCCCATGATGGAAGTTGTGAAAAAGGAGATACTCAAGCTTTTGGACATGGGTGTTATCTACCCCATATCCGATAGCAAGTGGGTAAGCCCGGTACAAGTGGTACCAAATAAATCAGGTGTGAAAGTGGTGGAAAATGATATGAACGAACTTGTCCCAACTCGTGTGCAAACCGGTTGGAGGGTTTGTAGTGATTATAAAAAATTGAATGCCACCACTAGAAAATATCACTTTTCTTTACCATTTATTGATCAAATGCTTGAAAGTTTAGCTGGACACTCTTACTATTTCTCCCTTGATGGCTATTCAGGAATCAGATTGTGATAGCGCCGGAGGATAATGTAAAGTTTAAGTGTGGGGGAGTGGTTAAGTATTTGCATTGTAAATTTTTCATAAATTTTCAACCTTTGTGTGAATTAGTGCATGAAAAACTCCAACTTTTAGTTAGTTTAGAGTCACATAGTATACATGTCGCTAAGATTACATCGAAATTCTCACAAGAGTGACTGAACTTAAAGATGACAGAGAACGTGATCGGGTTTCTTACTTGTATGAGAGTTAAAGTTGTATTTTACCATGCCAGTGGCAAATGAGGTGCAGAATGAATTCGGTATTAGAGTTGTGGTCCCCTATAGTGGATACTACCCATGTTACATAATGTGAGGCACCGACCTTCAATTCTTTGTACGTGTCTAAATATGTGTTTTTAGAGTGTGTGTCACCGTACGTAAATTCCGGGTAGAATGGTGAGCTACCCAACCTCCCACCAATAGAAGCACTACTTTGATCTCTTGAGTGATATTTTATCAATCATGATGGTGACATCGAATTGCTAACTTACATACCACTTGTAATCTTGTTCGCAGTTAGCACCATCCACTTTATCTCTATCTACACCAACAGGTACATAGAAACACCATCATCATCAACAAGAGGAGCATCACAAATTCGAAGGAAAGTTGAAGACGTTCAAGGTTTACAAGCAACGGTACAGAAATGAGCAGATTTCAGATTCAAGTAAAGCAACAAGACAAGGAGCAGAATGTTTACAAGTTGAAGACTTTATGTACAAGAGCGAAAATTATCAAGGATGAAAGTTCGAGAAGTTTATGATATCAAGACATACAAGTTGTGAACAATCAAGCGGTAAAGTACTTACACCATGGCCTTTGTACTTGCATTTTTATTTTATCTTATTTGTATTTTATTTTCTCTTGTCAAAAAAAAAAAAAAAAAAAGACAAGAGACAAGAGAAAATTTTGTTAGGTTCATTATTAGTTTATTTTATTTTGTTTTGTTTTCATTTTTGTATTTGTTTTATTTTTCTTGTCTCATAAAAAAAAAAGTCAAGAAAAATGTGTTGTATCATTTTAGTTCGTTTTTAGTTTTTTTCTTTCAATAAAGCCAATGGAAAGAAGAAATGTCCATAATGAAGTTTCAAGCAACAAGAAAGTAGAGGAAAGAATCACATTGTCAAGATTCTACGAAGTTCAAGAGTTATCATCAAGAGTTGAAGACCGAAGACGAAGATGAAGACAAGGATTGAAGACCGAAGACATTTCTATGGATGATGTGAGAGTGGTGCTAACTGCACATCGAACGGATAACGAGGTAAGTAAGAATATTCCCACCTTCGTTAAGTGGTTGATTTCCTTTCTTAGAGATCGTCATAAAAAAGGGTTTTCAAAATGAATAAAAGATGTGGGTTTTCAAAACAATTCGGAGGGTTTTGCCTTCCTACTATTCAACGTGTCGCAGGATTCTCTCTTCACTCCTACCTGGACACATGTGTGACCCATAAAGAAAGTTATTTATTATTGAGAGCAACTTCATAAAACCCTTTCTTGTGAGGCAGAGTCGAGACTTTTGATCACTCCGAACCCGAATTTCTTTCGATAAGGGATGGATATTTGTCTCTCAACTTTTAAGGATGAGATTGTGTTCATATATATGTCTAATTTCTTATGACTACTGTGCAGAATTTGTATGTCTTCTTAGCGCGTTGGATGCTATCATTTCGGAGAATTTGTAAGTTGGAAAAGTAGGTTTTGTGGGTATATCTCTAGTAAACCCTCACGAGACTATAACTCGTCCACTAGGGACACCTAGGGGTTCAAAGGCTTTTCATACATGCTAAGTGTGACCGTAGCTTCGACGACACGGAGTTGTATGTATGTTTTAGAATTTGTTTTGTTTAATTTGCTAGAGGACTAGCAAAGTCTAAGTGTGGGGGAATTTGATAGGTATTGTAAACACCGTGATATTTATCTATTGTTTATGCTTTCTTTGCGAGTTTTCTTGTAAATTATGTATCTTATGATTACTTTTGAGCTAATCAGGTACTTTGGAGTCATTTGGAGCAAAAGAAGATGAAATCATTCATTTGGAGCGGAAAAGACAAAAAGGGAATTCGCATGCGATATTTGGAGCAGGCTAAGATGCATAAGAAGGAGATGAAGAATGAACTGTCAGTTTCCCATAACTGATAGTTAAGTTTAGAAAAGAATTAGGTTGTCGGTTCTCTAAAACGGACAAACCATATATGATCTGGGTGGCCTTGTCCTATTTGATGGGTGCCTCTATCAATTGTGGTTACTACCTGGCCCTAAACATCAGGTTTCTCAATCATTTTCTCAAATTCTGAGAAGAGATAAAAGAAGCTATGGCGGCTGCTGTAAGAGAGGACATGGGAGATCGAAACTGAGAATGTGAGATGCAGAAATCAGAGAATCAATGAAGAAACTGATGGGGGTTTTGAATCTGTTGCAGTCAAGAACAAGATGAATAGGAATTACAGCTTCTGATGTTGTTGTTGTTGTTAATGAAGTCAGGGTTCGGTTCAGGCGAGGGTTTGATGGAAATGGTGATTCAAAGCTGAGAAGATTGGATGGGTTTCTGGATTGAAGTGATGAATGAATCTGGTCAGGGTTCTGAGTCACAGATGGAGATTCTAGTTCGAAGACAAACAGGGAACAATGGGTTTAAAATGGATTTGGTATATGGCAGCAGTATGACTCGAATTTGGTGATTCTTGGGTTAGAATTTGATCTGAAATTGAAGATGGGTTTTGAGTTCTAGTCCCAGAGATCGATATGGTTTTGCTATTGGTGGTGGTCAAGAACATGGAGCTGTAAAGCAGTGGTGTTGTGCTGATGAAAAGAGATGTTTCTTTGGATGCGTCTCTGGTGAAAGGAAGAAGAGATGATGGGTATTGTTGTTCAATTCCTGAATATGAGTGTTATTATGGGTTTGTTGAGCTGATATAAGTTACTGAGAAATTAGGAGTTGATGATTACTGCCATCGATTATGGGTACAGTTTGCAATGTTTTGAATCCGAGAATAGATAGAGATAGAGTTGTAAGAAGCTACAGAAGCAGTAATGGTGTCAATGGAACTGCAGGAGATTCTGATGCCAGCTGAAATGAAGGTTAGATGGATGGTTGTAGGTCTTGGAATGGAACTGTAATGAGGCAATGGAACTGGGGTGATTGCAGTTGGTATTGAAATGACAGAATTGCAGGAAAGGAATAAATGCAGTGTGTATGTGTTGCTTCAGATGGAGCTGTTGTTGACTGAAATGATGGAGATTCAGGTGCAGATGATATATGCAATGGAATGAGAGTTGAGTGGTAACTGCAGGAAGGAGTGGACTGGAAATTTCAGGTAAAGCAGCTGTGGCTTTGAGCTGAAATTACAAGCAAATATCAACTGAAGTGGAATTGGTTTGATGATGGTGCAAGAGGCAGCAGAAATTGGTATTGCAGGGGATGTGACTGAATCTGAAGTTGCATTACAAAAGTTGCAGTCAGATGGCATGAATGGCAATTACAAGACTCGAGATTTAAATGGTCACCGCTTGTGGTGGGCTGATGTTGAAGTTACTAGCGGAGCTGTAATGATGTTTACTAGAAGTTGTGTAGCATGGCATTGCAGGTGCAATTGCAGGACATGAAATGAAGTGTGGCTGTGAAGTTGAGCTACAGATGATGGAATTGACAGGGTTGAATGGTTTGAGTTTGAATTATAAGAGAATCAATGTTGCTGTGAATAGTGGCTATGAGATAGAGAAGAAGTTGCAGTTGGTAATTTGAACTGTGTGTGAACGCATGAGCTGAAGGTTACAAAACAAGATATTGCAAGAAGATGGTGCAACATACAGTGCCATCATGGTTGTACTGTACTGCTGAAGCACAATGATTGTGCAACACAGCTTAGGTGGTACTCTGACTCGTATCCTGACTCACTTTATCCAGTTGACTCGGTGTGACTCACTGAGCTTGACCGTTCTGACTTGTTTGACCGGTGACCGGGTGGACTTTGCCGGTCACCTGAGATACTTTTGTCGACGACTTTCCCGGCCAAGTTCCGGCCGTGGGACCAGTTTTCCGGGAACATATTTTTGGCAGAATTTCTACATGGGTTTTTCTCACATATGGGCTTGGTGGATTTTTATCTAATGAACTTTGAAGACTAGATCTAATTTTGGAAAGCAAAGGAATATAAAAGAAATACTTCTACAACTTTCATATCACGTTTTATTCTTGGAGCTTTGGAGATAGCCGTTTTTACTTACGCTACTAGGGTTTGCTTTGCTTTCATCTTCTTTATTCAATTAATATTTTTGTGATGAACTCCATAGCTATGAGTAGCTAAATCTTATATCATTGGTTAACGATGTAATCCGATTTCGAAAACTTGTGCTTGAGTTATGTATTAGTTTTCTCTCTTGATTATCATTCAAACTTCTGTTGTTTTTATGATCACATGATTGATGTATTGTGATAGGATTTAGGTGTTTGTTTAGTTAAGTGGCCAATTAATTGAACTTGCATCCTTGTCCATAGCTATTTTAGGGTTTTTCATCGAGCGATAGCCCCAAATACAAGTAGCATGATATGATCACGGTTTGTAGTGATACACTCTCGTAATCATATGTAGAGTTTGACCCTTGTCTGAATTGTCATGCGCAATGTATGACAATTGCATTGATTAGCCTATTTCTGAAAACTTAATGCTCCTAGGAATTGAACTTAATTAGCGCAAGGCGTTAGGTTATTATTTAGGTAGAATTCACATACGCAGCTCTAATGTGTGTGTTGATGAACTTAGAAAATTAATAAATTATCTTGCTCTCTTGATACTCTAGGCATTTGATGATAAAGAGATTAAATTGTAATTCTAATCATATATTCAAGTTCTTGTTTAAGATTGAAGATGAATTCCTTGACCAATATCTTTCTCTCATTGATTACTTTCTCCAATTTACTTTGCTTTTTATTTACTTATATTGTTTGCTTAAAATCAGAAATCTCCCCAATTGGTTCCTTAGGAAATTGAACACATAATAACTACAATTGCCTCTCTGTGGAAACAAACTCTTTCTTATCATATACTTTAGGAAAGTGAAATTATTTTTGACGCATACGACAGCGATCACCCGTCGGTGGTCAACAAAGTGATCACCTAGTTCCTCTAGGAGTAGGCTTGGCATGTTGAATTGTGTTTCCAAATCGTGTGGCCGTGATCGTTTTTTTTAAGACTGATATGGACAGTCTAGATTTTCCTTAAGGAATTTAAACGCGTTCGATCGCGCTAACTTTTAATTAAAAAGTGTGTAAACACGCTGATCTCTTTATAGAGAGTGGTGTGGCCTACATGAGTGTTTTCATGCAGGTCTCAATACTGGCACTTCTGGAGATTCATGCTACTCCGCTGCGACCGAACATCAATCGTCATGTCATTCCAATATTGAGAGTTCGGCTGGGAACATTGCATAGGAAAATACTAGGCAGACAATGCATTAGTGAATAATGCCGGTAGAAGATAAAATTCACAGAATATTTTGGGATTGCTGTTGCACGCACCATTCTGAGTAAATTTCATATATACAAATATATTGAAGTGCTCAATACATATGTGAGCGAAGACGCTTAAGCACTCATTGCTTTTAAATGGCTTATGTTCCTTTGCAGGATGACAACGCATTAAATACAGGGTTTACTATTTTAGCCCTTGAACAAAAAACCACCATCAACACTAGTCAACCGAATTTTTGGAAAGCTAGTGTGACTATGCACAGTACTCACATGGAGGTAGAACCGAAACTTGTTTTGGTAGAACCGTGAAACCCATGATTTGTGATTGAGTGTTCTTGATCAATCACATAGTTCTTGAAAGTCAGATGAACCAATTTTAAACTTGTTTGAAAGTGTGGCAAATCGGTTTCAAGGTTGTAAGTATGAAAGAGGACTTACAAAGTAAGGATGTCGACATACTTTGAACATGTGCAGTAAACGCTAATCTTTAATTGTTCAAAGTTATTCCTTAATAACCGAAGGAACAAAATCCCGAATCGAATAAAATAAATTAAGAATCTTTTATTTAAGGTTTTTAATTTTATTTTAGCAAAATGAAAAATTAGTAATGTGCATTTACTAGTTGGAGATTTTCCAAGATATTTTCGATCATTATTTGGACAAAGCATTTCCAGGAATTATGGAAACCAAATTTGGAATATATTGCATATCTTGAGAATATTTTCGGTTTTGGAAATTCCTTGGTGTCCAAATTTCCTTGGTCTATAAATATGAAAGTTTGCATTTCAAGCAAACTAATCATCATACAGCAAAACTATCTCGTTTGTGCTGCTACTGGTGAAGCCGCCTATTTGGAGAGGAGAGTAACCTAATTAGGCGAAATCTCTTACGGACGCTCAGTTTAAAGTCTTATTTGGGATTGACAAGCTCTATTAGTACCGTTGGTGGGAAACTAGATAATTGTGGTTTATCTTTAGTTTTCGATTGATTTAATTGACTAACGGTGGGAAACTAGATAATTGTGGGAAACTAGATAATTGTGATATAAGATTCACTCAAACTAGATCGAAGTTTCGACGGGGATCTTTAGACTATTTGTAGATCTAAAGACGTCTTGTGATAATTCATTATTAACAGACTCTGTTTTGTGCATGATTGATCACATGAGATTCAAGTTGATGGTGTGCATGTGTTTATTGAATATCTAAGAAGATTTGAAGACAAAGAAGACTTTGAAGATTTCTTATTTGGGATTCATAATCTTTGGTGTGCACAATACTTGTTTCGGTAAAATAGGATCCAACTATAATCGGTTTATCCTTGTGGTAGATTAGATTGATTAGTTGTGTAGATCGGCATCAATACAATTCTTTGTGATTAAAAGTATTGATTGCAAAATCTTAACAATTACTTCGGTAGTTGATAATAAGATAGATCTAAGAACCTGACAAAGGAGTTTATTGAGATAAACAGAAGAGCCTTTGTCGAACTCATATCACTTGGTTGAAAAGAGTTGCTACCAAACATATTTGTTGTTCCTTTACTGTTTGGAATACGAACTAAAGGAATTTTTCCAAGTACGTGACTTATTACAGGTCGGAGGCGTGGGAATACAGATGGAACTAGGTGAACCATATAGGTTTAGTTGCTTGGTCTCAACTATACGAAGTTGGTTTGATTTTGTATAGCGGCTTAATCCTGAGAGTATTCAATTCTGGACAAGGTCCCGGGGTTTTTCTGCATTTGCGATTTCCTCGTTAACAAAATCTTGCTTTGTCATTTACTTTTATTTTCCGCAATTATAATTGTTGTTATTATAATTTAAAGTAAATTACACAAACATTAATTCCTATTTACTTGATAAGTAATCATATTGTGTTTGGTTAAGTCCGAACCTTTTTATCAAGTAAACATACTTCGTCGTTGTATTGTCTCGATCTCGTATCCATAGACGATCACACGAAATGTGAACCGATTTGTTGTATTGTCTCGACTCAGTCCATAGACAATCACTTCGGAGAAAGGACTTATAGGTGGAAAAGTTTTAGACTGGGGTATATTTGGGTACCCTCGTCTTTTCAATTGGTATCAGAGCAGGCAAACACGAAAAGATCTAACAATCTGTGTTTGGTGCGATCCAGTTAATGTAGAGAAAGAAGATGATATACTTCAGAAAGGATGTTTGTTTTCAAAACCTAATAAACAGCTCAGCACTATTAGTTCTCTGGTGGAACACATCTCAGGAAATATTAACCATGATGAGTTAATACGAAAACAAATACTTGTGACAAACAAGTCAGATTCAGAAGATAGTAATGAGATTAAATTTTTCATAAAGCTTGCTGAATCTAATGGAATTGATTTTGTTCAAGCCAAAATGGGTATATTAGTTAAAACAAGGATATGTGATTCTAATCCTCGGAATCTCTTAACTAATATAAAACATCGTGATTCTAATGGTCTAACCACTTACAAGAATCAAGATAGATGTGTTTTAAGGGATAATCCTTTGACTAGTATCCGGTCAAGATCGTCTGACGATGATTATCTCTCAAACAAAGAAAAAGATCAACTCATGTATACAAAAACTAATGATTTCAGATCATGTTGCTTTGTTGTTGATCAACTGTCTAAAATAGAATCTAGGAAACAATCTCATCAAATGACGATGTCATATTCCAAGGAATTCCTGGGTCGATATAAGAGTTCTGGTTATTTCGCAACTCAAAAAACTTCAAGTCACACTTATGATTTTGATCATCGATCTGATCATTCTGTTAAATCAGATCACTCCAGCTGTGACACAGTGAAAGAAGTTTATTCTTGGAAGAATCCCAAAAAGATAGATATTCAAAAATATCATGATGGATCATGTTCCATAAATTCTGAGCTATCACTAGTTCACTCCAACAACTGATGTTGGTCTTTGGAATTTCCCTAGATGTGCTCAATTCAAATAAAAAGGGAAATCTTAAAAGGAGCACAAGAATTTGAAGAACGTATAATATTATACTCTTGAATATCTAAAGTATTTTTCTATACTTGGAATATATTTTCTATTTTTAGAAAAATACTTTCGATCTTTGAAAAGTCCATGAGAAAATATTTGGAAAAATATTTTCAGAACTCCTAGGTCATACTGGTTTGGAAAAACTCTTATGATGTTTCTGAAAGTTTATATTTTCACAAATAAAAATACTGTGATTACGTATTTCAATCTTGGTAACCAAGTTTGGATTATTATATAAACCATCTATAGGACCGATCCTTCTTATGTCTACGGTAAAAGATGGGTGAAAAATTCTATTGACATTGAATCTCAACTTCGAAAACTTGAAACCTTTCCAGTTGAGTTCAAATGCTACTTCTCAAACGAAAATATAAAGAATCATATTTCTTTTGAGCTTATGCTTATGTTAATGGGAGATTTTGAAGTCGCTCGTGAGCTTTTGGAAACTGCGGTAGTGAATGAAAAACTGCTCGAGTCAAACCTCTTGAAGTCGATTGTGGAATTGAATCTTCTGAAACAAAGACTCAGTCATCTGAAAGAGAAAAGAAGACTCAAGAATCAAAACACTGAGGAATCTTCGGTAAATAATGGGAACACCACTAGAGATTAAGTTATATGTTGTAATACTTAATCCAGGAAAATAGACATAAATGGTTGATTTCTTTCAATAATTGTGTAAGGTCTATTTTATGAATAAAATTATCTTATTATGAATAAAATTATTTGTTTTATAATTTTTCTTGTGATAGTTTTTGATTTACATAGCCTGTGCTTGAATGCTTTATTATTGTTATGTATGTTTATGGGATGTTTGATTTCGATTTTATTACCTTGATATTCGATCTCATAATGTTGTGAACCCTTATGGTTTGGGTGACTTTTTGATTTAGCAGGATTAAGTTCTAGCCCATGTTAGTAGGGTTTATCAAAGGATCATGAGGGGTTCTGATAGAAACAATATGTGAAAAATTCACAATATGTTGAATCGGTTTTGGTTTAGCATAAAAGCATATGTGTTTCGGGGTTTTCAACTTTTGCCTGCAATAGTTAAAAACCGGTTTTCAACCTTTCTCTGGTAAAGGTTGGTTGTTTTTATTCTTTTGTTTTGCATAAGGATGACAATATAATGATATTTCAATATCAATTCTCCGTGGAAGAAGATGCAAACATATTGGAGAAGTGGATGCGAAATTTGAGGTAACGAATTTGTTAGTTAATTGTTTTCCTGTTTAAGAAAAGCCTGATTTTATTTCATATATTTATTGCTTTTGCTTAACAAAATTTAGGTACAATTGATGTTTTATTCCATTATGTGTGTATGGATGTGTGTGTGATTCAATTGTTTCCGGTTAAGAAAAACTATTGTTATCTTGCTTTATTGTGTGGTATCAATTATTTAGGCTTACAAAATTTCGATGCAATTGCGGTGCTTTATTTTCTATGTTGTTTCAATTGCTTCCGGTTGAGGTGAATAATTATGCAAGTTGATTTATTTTGGTTTGTATGAATTGTTTATGGCTTAATAACGAAAGAAAAGGTTTACGGGATGAATTGTTTAGTCCAATTCGATTCCGGATAAGAGAAACTAAGTTAATTCTGATCTTAGTTAAACTTATCAAAGTGGAGGTTTCGGTTATTCAAGTCTAATCGAATGCCTTAACAAGAAATGCTAGTTAACTAACCTAGTACTTGTCTTGTTTAAAAGTTAAAGGTCTAAGTTATATGGATAACTAGAACTTGATGAGAAAAATAGAGTTATCTTTATTTTGCTCTTATCGAACAAGCGATTGTATTTGTACAATCGATTTAGCAAAGGAACTAAAGTGCTTAGTTGATTTTTGGTTTGTTAAACTATTAGGGAAAATTGCTTCGGGCAATTATTTCCTTGATAACATATCAAAACATAATTACTTTGTAGTTTGGGTTTTGATATTGGTTATCAAAAATGGTGTGTGGAACCCTCATGCTTAACTCTATAGGTTGCAAGTCTATTTTGAGATTTGTAAGATCCTTTCGGTTTGTCCTTTATTTTTTTTATTTCTTTGTCATTTTGTGACAAAAAGGGGGAGAAATATATGGAGTAAACAAGTGATAGTGGTATTGATTTATATTGATTGGTATCACTAAGGTAAAGGACAATGGTATTTAAACGTTTATCTAACGAAAGAGTAAAAGCATACACTAAGGGGAAGTAACATATCATATGATACTTGTAGATATATGGACTACAAGGGAATAACAAAGATGTGCGGATTGATAAAATCTACCTATCTTACCTTTAGGGAGGGTATTAGCTTTGTTATTATAATGTCAACAGCGGCATTTATGGATTGAATGTATACAAGTTATTGTGTTGTTGAATTCGGGAATCAAGCGTATGTGTAATGAATTCTTGTAATTTGTTAATCCATATGATGTAAGACTTTTGTCACTAAAATTGACAAAGGGGGAGATTGTTAGAGCATTGCTCGGTTGAACCCACCAAGCGTTGGTATGTCAAGTTTCGTTGTCATATTTTAGTGAGCCAAAACTCATTTAAGAGTTGCTTGATTATGTACTAGAGTCAACTTCGTATAGGTTAGATTGAAAGTATTAGGATATGGGACATTACAAGTATTGCGAAGACTTGAAGAAGTGAAGAAGTAAGGAGCTACAACGACAACATCATCCTTCCACTTGAGGTTAGTGATATTTGACTTGAACTGTTTCATTTCCTAACGTATCTTTCAAGTCGTGCATATTGAAAACAAAACTGCGAAGCATATTTGAACTCTGGATAGACATAGTATTAAGGAATACAATACGAGGTTTATTGCTTAACCATTAAAATTTGTAGATAAGACATCGACATAATCGTTTGAATGCTATTGTGATTATGTATGGGCATAAGGTAAAGATTTCATCCTAGAAAACAATGTTTTACATTTGTTTTAAGGAAGTAAATTCATGAACTTGTTTTGTGAATCGAAAAGGAAATCGCCAGGCATTATTGGTATTGTTATTCATTGCATATCTTTTGAACTACCAATATGTGTGATTAGTATAACCACTCATGACTTTTTTTCTTGGTAAAACTATTCACAAAGGCCTGACTTTTTTATTGGTATGACTTTTATTAGTGAAACCGATCTTAAGTAATCACCTGAGATGGTATGATTGATTTTGTGTTATTAGTATGACCGACTCTGGGTAAAGGGGAACCGATCCTAGTAAGAGGTGCAACATATCACAAAGGGGAATCGATCCTTGTATGAGGTGCAGCAAGTTTTTAGCAGAAAGGGGAACCGATCCTATGGACATATGCAACACGTTTTTAGGCAAAGGGGAACCGATCCTATGGACATGTGCAGCAAGTAAAAGTTAGATACCATATATATGTGGGGAACCGATCCTAGTACCTAATCAACCGAATTTTTGGAAAGCTAGTGTGACTATGCACAGTACTCACATGGAGGTAGAACCGAAACTTGTTTTGGTAGAACCGTGAAACCCATGATTTGTAATTGAGTGTTCTTGATCAATCACATAGTTCTTGAAAGTCAGATGAACCAATTCTAAACTTGTTTGGAAGTGTGGCAAATCAGTTTCAAGGTTGTAAGTATGAAAGAGGACTTACAAAGTAAGGATGTCGACATACTTTGAACTTGTGCAGTAAACGCTAATCTTTAATTGTTCAAAGTTATTCCTTAATAACCGAAGGAAGAAAATCCTGAATCGAATAAAATAAATTGAGAATCTTTTATTTAAGGTTTTTAATTTTATTTTAGGAAAATGAAAATTAGTAATGTGCATTTACTAGTTGGAGATTTTCCAAGAGATTTTCGATCATTATTTGGACAAAGCATTTCCAGGAATTATGGAAACCGAATTTGGAATATATTGCATATCTTGAGAATATTTTCGGTTTTGGAAATTCCTTGGTGTCCAAACTTCCTTGGTCTATAAATATGAAAGTTTGCATTTCAAGCAAACTAATCCTCACACAAACAAAACTATCACGTTTGTCCGATCATTGAGTGAAGCCGCCTATTCGGTGAGGAGAGTAACCTAATTAGGCGAAATCTCTTACGGACTCTCAGTTTAAAGTCTTATTTGGGATTGACAAGCTCTATTAGTACCGTTGGTGGGAAACTAGATAATTACGGTTTATCTTTTGTTTTCGATTGATTTAATTGACTAATGGTGGTTGAACTTTGATTGCACCTAGTTTGTTTATGCTTGAGAATCTTCTCTTCTGATATAAGATTCACTCAAACTAGATCGAAGTTTCGACGGGGATCTTTAGACTATTTGTAGATCTAAAGACGTCTTGTGATAATCCATTGTTAACAGACTCTATTCTGTGCATGATTGATCACAAGAGATTCAAGTTGATTGTGTGGAGGTGTTTATTGAAGATCTAAGAAGATTTGAAGACAAAGAAGACTTTGAAGATTTCTTATTTGGGATTCATAATCTTTGGTGTGCACAATACTTGTTTCGGTAAAAGAGGATCCAACTATAATCGGTTTATCCTTGTGGTAGATTAGATTGATTAGTTTTGTAAATCGGCATCAATACAATTCTTTGTGATTAAAAGTATTGATTGCAAAATCTTAACAATTACTTCGGTAGTTGATAATAAGATTGATCTAAGAACCTGACAAAGGAGTTTATTGAGATAAACAAAAGAGCCTTTGTCGAACTCATATCACTTGGTTGAAAAGAGTTGCTACCAAACAGATTTGTTGTTCCTTTACTGTTTGGAATACGAACCAAAGGAATTATTCCAAGTACGTGACTTATTATAGGTCGGAGGCGTGGGAATACATATGGAACTAGGTGAACTATAGGTTTAGTTGTTTGGTCTCAACTATACGAAGTTGGTTTGATTTTTTATAGCGGCTTAATCCTGAGAGTATTCAATTCTGGACTTGCGGCTTTTTCTGCATTTGCGGTTTCCTCGTTAACAAAATCTTGTTGAGTCATTTACTTTTATTTTCTGCAATTATAATTGTTGTTATTATAATTTAAAGTAAATTACACAAATGTTAATTCCTATTTACTTGATAAGTAATCATATTGTGTTTGGTTAAGTCCGACCCTTTTTATCAAGTAAACATACTTCGTCGTTGTATTGTCTCGATCTCGTATCCATAGACGACACACAAAGTGTGAACTGATTTGTTGTATTGTCTCGACTCAGTCCATAGACAATCACTTTCGGAGAAAGGACTTATAGGTGGAAAAGTTTTAGATTGAGGTATATTTGGGTACCCTCGTCTTTTCATAAACAACATATCCCCATAACAATTTGCAATATATAAAACCATAAACATTAATACGGCAAAAATCATCTTCCAAATAACTTAGAATTTAAATAAATAAATCTAAAAACATTGCAAGATGAAAGCGTTGACAATAGATATGTGTACTCACAATAATGGCTATTCCAAACCCTAGTTATCCTTTTTAAAAACACAAGAATAAATTCTCATAAGAAGTTTCCTAGACATTGAGACCTCTGAAAAATTCTTTATCGTCCCCGAACTCCTTGTCGTCAACATCCATGGGAACATAAGGTTCATGAAGAAAGGAGTCAATTCCAACAAACCTTTTAAACTGATGTCGAACCAGGGCCTTCTGAATTTCAAGAGTTCTCAAATCAATAGCCTTTATTTGTTGAATCTTCTTCCTTGTTTTCTTCAACTCTTCAAGAACACCAGAAAACTTCTGAGAATTTGAAGGAACAACTCTTGGCTTCCTCACATTCCTTCTTTTTCTTGTCAAAGTTGGAGGTAACGGAGATTTATCTTTTTCCTTCATGATTGATGGCTTAACAATCATATTATCATCTTTTCCATCAAAAGACATAATGCTTGGAGTATCCATATGTACGGAATTGTGAGAGGAAATCACAAGATAATCTCAACAAGCAGTCTTATGATAAAAAGAGTTTCAAGAGGAGGAAAAAGGAATGTAGGGTTACGGAACCTTTAAATACACAAGTTCACGCACGCACAACTCTCAACCCTAAAGAGGGTAGAATTGTCGAGAATAACCCTCTTTTATTGATTAAAGAGGGAAGTCCTTTCCAATATCAATTAGATATGAAAAGATGAACGAATTCCAGATTTGCAAAGCACAACAAAACTAAAAAGAGAAAAACAAAACAATCTAAAACAATTCTCTTTACCTAAAGCCTGAGGTGTGCACAATCTTGTCTCTTTTGATCAGGCACATGAGACAAGATACACCAACCAACACAATCAAGTTGTGCTAGGGTAAACAATAATCTGTCCACCATAACCCTTGAAAAAGCGGGGGTCTAACAACCACACCCAACAATTCGTTTGGCAATCTGAATAGACAAACTCCAATATACTTTCAAGAGAATCAACTAGACAATTAGATTCAATATAGAGAAAAGTATATCAAAAAGTTTTTTTATCTCTATCTCTCAATTCAATCGGCAATCAGCAAATAGGAATTTTCGAGCCCGATTGAATATAAGAGAAATAACTTGAACGGTACCGAAGACCAATGTTCGAGGATTAATCAATTTCAATCAACAACCAAAGGTTGGATTTCCCAATTGATCGATTCAACGGACAACCTGTGATATTTCAAATATATAACAAAATATAATGCGGAAAAGAAATAACACAGACACCAGAATTTTTTTAACGAGGAAAACCGCAAATACAGAAAAACCCCGGGACCTAGTCCAGATTTGAACACCACGTTGTATAAAGACGCTACAGACACTAGCCTACTACCAATGAACTTCAGACTGGATTGTAGTTGAACCGTAATCAATCTCATATTGATTCAAGGTACAGTTATGTTCCTTACGTCTCTGATCCTAGCAGGATACTACGCACTTGATTCCCTTAGCTGATCTCACCCACAACCAAGAGTTGCTACGACCCAAAGTCGAAGACTTGATAAACAAATCTGTCTCACACAGAAAAGTCTATAGGAATAGATAAATCTGTCTCCCACAGATATACCTACGAGTTTTGTTCCGTCCTTTGATAAATCAAGGTTAATAGGAACCAATTGATATACCGGACTTATATTCCCGAAGAACAGCCTAGAAATATCAATCACCTCACAATAATCTTAATTGTATGGTAGCGAAACAAGATATTGTGGAATCACAAACGATGAGACGAAGATGTTTGTGTTTACTTTTTATCTTGCCTATCGGAGATTAAATCTCGAGCCAATCTTAAAGAAGATAGTACTCAAACACGATAGAAACACCAAGATCAGATCACACAACTACAGTGACCAATGAAGTCTTTAAGTCGTTAACCTACAAGGTTTCGTGAAAAACCTAACGTTAAAGGAGAATCGACTTTAGCTTATGCAACTAGTATCACACAAGAGGTGTGGGGATTAGTTTTCCTAGTTGCTAGAGTTCTCCTTTATATAGTTTTCAAATCAGGGTTTGCAATCTAAGTTACCTTGGTAACAAAGCATTCAATATTAACCATTAGATGAAAACCTGATTAGATTCAAGCTAATATCTTTCAACCGTTGGATCGAACTTAGCTTGTTATACACAAATTAAATGTACCCTCATTTAGGTTTAGTAACCGTACCTAAACGTGTACACCATGTTGGCTTAACCGTAGTTAATCGAGGTTAGATATATGAACACTCTAATATCACAGTATTCATCTTAACCATAACTAGTTCAAATGACTCAAATAAAACAAGTTAAAGAGTTGTTCAATTGCTATATTCTCAAAGAAGTATACAAGAACACAATTGAAGCAAAATCGGTTTGATTCACTCGAATCAATTCATGAACATTATAGCCACGGTTTGCAAAGAATGCATTCCTTAATATATAAATGTATTAGTTCATGAGTCAACTGATTTTAGAACTTTAACCACTCAAGTATGCATATCGGTATGTGTACTTGTTAGAGCACTGCTCGGTCGAACTCGCAAGCGTTTCTATCTCAAGCTTGTTGTCAAGTTTAGTTGCCAAAACTATAAGTCTTGGTTTCTAGTCTACTTATAGTTAAGTTTCGGATTAGGATAGAAAGTGTAGTTGAGCATTAGAATTCACGACGTTCATCAATTGAATACGAAGAACTACTAAGGGGAGCTTGTGGAACTTCATCAACAAAAGGTATGTGGAGACTTGAAGTCATCTATCACTCAAAAGTCTATCTACTCTATCTCCTATTTGAGACAAAAGTTGTATAGCTATATAGACTTCGATTACACACATTTGATATTTCGAGCTGAGTTTAACTCACTTACATATTTCTCGAAATATGTGTTGGTAAGCTTTCGCATTAACCAAGTTCATCTTATATTTTTGACAAAAGTTAAAAGATGATCATATGAAAATCGCCTGGTAACATCTTACATGATTTGTATGAGGCAGTCATTTGATGTAGACTCGGAATGTTTTGTATTGATCGTTCGATCACTTGAAAATTGCTTTGAAGCTAGTAGTTTGTGTGAGACAGCTATCGTTGTCTTCTAAGAATGTTTCAATGATTAAATGAGAGTTTAGAACTATTAACCATGATTGGATATAACACAGTATGTGTACTTGTATGCTAACTGTTGCAAGTTATTCCAAGTCCGGGAACCATAGTATGCATACCCGTATGCGCACTAGTTGGTGAGTGAAAGTCCGGGAACTTAGTATGCATACCCGTACGCGTACTGGCGTTAGCTCAAAGTTAGGAAATTCAACTAAGTTTGGAAGGTATGCGTACCGTTCGCATACCCATATGCATACTTCAGTAGGTTATGTTCTAAAATTGGTTTGTTCATGAACTAATACATTTATATATTAAGGAATGAAATCTTTTGCAAACCGTGGCTATAATGTTCATGAATTGATTCGAGTGAATCAAAATCGATTTTGCTGCAATTGTGTCTTGTATACTTATATGAGAATATAAACAATTGAACAATTCTAGAACTAGTTTCATTTGAGTCATTTGAACTAGTTATGGTTGAGATGAATAAGGTTGATATGAAAGTTTTCATATGGCTAACTTCGGTTAACTATTTTTGAGCCAACAAGGTGTACACGTTTAGGTACGGTTACTCATATCTAAATGAAGTCATTTTTCATTTGTGTGTAACAAGCTAAGTTCGATCTAACGGATGAAAGATATTAGCTTCAGTCTAATCAGGTTTTCATCTAACGGTGAATATTGAATGCTTTGTTACCAAGGTAACATTGATTGCAAACCATGATTTAAAGACTATATAAGGGAGAACTCTAGCAACTGGGAAACCTAATCCCCACACCTCATGTGTGATACTAGTTACGAATAGAGTCGATTCTCCTTTAACCTTAGGTTTATGCAAAACCCTGTAGGTTAACGACTTAAAGACTTCATTGGGATTTTGAAGCCAGACCCAACTATTTCTATGTAGTTGTGTGTTCTGATCTTGCTGTTTTCTATCGTATTGAGTACTATCTTCTCTAAGATTTGCTTGAGATTTAATCTCCGATAGGCAAGATAAAAAGTAGTCACAAACATCTTTGTCTCATCGTTTGTGATTCCACAATATCTTGTTTCGCTACCATACGATTAAGATTATTGTGAGGTGATTGATATTACTAGGTTGCTCTTCGGGAATATAAGTCCGGTGTATCAATTGGTTCATGTTCACCTTGTGTTAGAGCATTGCTCGGTCGAACTCGCATGCGTTGCTATCTCAAGCATGTTTGTCAATGTTAGTGATAAAAACTATAAGTCTTGATTTCTAGTCTACTATAGCTAAGTCTCGGACTAGGATAGAAAGTGTAGTTGAGCTCAAGAACTCCATGGCAATCATCATACAAGACGAAAAACTACTCAAGGAACTGGTGGAACTTCATAGACTAAAAGGTATGTGGAGACTTGAACTTTTCAATCACTCAAAAGTCTATCTACTCTATCTCCTATCTTTGAGACAAAAGTCGTTTTGCTATATAGACTTTGATTATACACATTTATTATCTCGAGCTGAGTTTATCTCGCCTATCTATTTCTCGAAATATGTGTTGATAAGCTTTTGCTTTGGCCAAGTTCATCTTTACCTAGTGACGAAAGTCATGATATGTTTCAATCACTTTGAAAATTGCTTACTCTGACGAAAAATAGTTTGTGAATAACAACTATATAATAACATCCTCTAAGAATGTTTCAATGATTGAAATTGAGAGTTTAGATTATATAACCAATGTTGGATTTAAGCATTGTGTGGTAACACATATATGTATAAGTACTTTTTCCTTGAACCGAAGTTTGCGAACTTTGTTGATCAAGGGAACCGGAATAAGAGCTGTGAACTCAGTCCGCGAACAGGCGGAAGTTCTCGACCCGAGAAAATCTGCTGGAGTTTGAGAACTCCTTCTGAGAACTTAAGTCCGCAAACTAAGTCTGCGAACTTAAGTTGGTTATATCTAAAGACAATTGTTTGTGAACTTATATTTATATTAACTAAGGAATGCAAAATGCAAACCGTGGCTATAAAGTTCATGAACCGATTCGAGTGAATCAAATCGTTTTTGCATCGATTGTATCTTGTGTAGTTACATAAGATTTCCTTGTAATTGAACAACTCTCTAACTAGTTCATTTGAGTCATTTGAACTAGTTATGTTGAAAAAAAATATGGTTAATATGAAAGTGCTCATATGGCTAACCATTTGGTTAACTATTGTTGAACCAACAAATGTACATGTTTGGGTACGGTTACACAAACCTACAATCGTGCATTTCATTTGTGTGTAACAAGCTAAGTTTTCGATCCAACGGTTGAAAGATATTAGCTTGAATCTAATTAGGTTTTCATCTAACGGTGAATATTGAATGCTTTGTTACTAAGCTAACATTGATTGCAAACCCTGATTTGAAAGACTATATAAGGGAGAACTCTAGCAACTGGGAAACCTAATCCCCACACCTTCTGTATGATACTAGTTGTATTAGCTAGAGTCGATTCTCCTTTAACCTTAGGTTGCTTCTTGAAAACCAGGTTAACAACTTAAAGACTTCATTGGGATTGTGAAGCCAGACCGATACTACTTTCTCATAGTTGTGTGATCTGATCTTGCTGATTTTATCGTGTTGACTACAATCGTAACGATTGGCTTGAGATTAATATCTCTGATAGGCAAGATATAAAAGTAGTCACAAACATCTTCGTCTCATCGTTTGTGATTCCACAATATCTTCTTTTGTCGCGTCGATTTAGATTATTGTGAGGTGATTGATAATACTAGGTTGTTCTTCGGGAATATAAATCCGGGTTATCAATTAGTTCCTGTTCACCTTGATTTATCAAAAGATGGAACAAAACTTGTAGGTATTTCTGTGGGAGACAGATTTATCTATTATCGTAGACTTTTCTGTGTGATACAAATTTGTTTATTAAAGTCTTCCACTTTGGGTCGTAGCAACTCTTAGTTGTGGGTGAGATAAGCTAAAGGAATCAAGTGCGTAGTATCCTGCTGGGATCAGAGACGTAAGGAGCGCAACTGTACCTTGGATCAGTGTGAGATTGATTGGGGCTCAAACTACGGTCCCGGACCGGGTTAGTTTGTAGTAGGCTAGTGTCCGTAGCGGCTTAATACAAGTGTGTGTTCAACTGGACTAGGTCCGGGGTTTTTCTCGCATTTGCGGTTTCCTCGTTAACAAAATTCTGGTGTCTGTGTTATTTCTATTCCGCATTATATTTTGTTATATAATTGAAATATCACAGGTTGTGCGTTTGAATCAATCAATTGGAAATCCGACCTTTGGTTGTCTATTGGAAATTGATTGATCCTTGAACATTGGTATTTGGTACCGTTCAAGTGATTTCTCTTGTATTCAATTAGACTCGTAGATTTCTATTTGCTTGAGAAAGAAATGAATCAAGAAAGAGAGATATAACTCTTTGATATACTTTATTAAGATTGAGTCTAGTTGATTCTCTTGAAAGTATATTGGAGTTTGTCCATACAGATTGCTAATCGAAATATTGGGTGAGGTTGTTGTACTCCCGCTTTTTCAATTGGTATCAGAGCAGGCAAACACGTTCAATACCTTACAAGTCTGTGTTTGTAGCGATCTGACTCTATGGACATAGGTGTTATCTCTATCAACGTACCACCAGTCTTCGATGGCTCTAATTACTTATGGTGGAAAATTGTTATGCGAGCTTTTCTTCAAGCACGTGATTTTCAATCATGGGTATATGTTGTCAATGGCTATGATGCTCCCATTGTGGCAGTTGGAAATGTAAACGTTCCAAGAATATTGGTGAATACAGCCCTGCCGAGATACTTGCTGCAAAGCAAAATTCCGACGGTTTGAATGCCATCATACATGTCATTACCCCGAATCTTCAGCACATGTGTCAAATTGCACTAAGTCTAAAGAAGCGTGGGTTATATTAGAAACCATATTCGAAGGTAATACCAGTGAAAAGGAAGCTAGGCTTCAAAACCTTAATTCTGATTGGGAAAACCTTCGTATGGCATATGAAGATTCATTTGATGAGTTTAATCACAAAGTGTCTGAAATTGTTAATGCATCTTTTGCATTGGGTAAGACTATTCCTGAAAAGGACATTGTGATGAAAATTCTCAGATCGCTGCCATCTAAATACGATTCTAAGAAGCATGCCATCGTTGAGGGAAATAACCTAGATAATCTCTCCAGAAATATGCTGGTTGGGAAGCTTAAGATCTTTGATCATGAGCATTCATCCAAATCTAAGGATGTTGCGTTCAAAGCACTAAAGGACACAAAATTACTTGATAAAAGTAAAAAAGTGTATATCTCTGAAGACGATCACTCTGAGACTGATTCATCGGATGAAGATCTTGACAAATCGGTCTCGATGATCACAAGACAGATTAGGGATCTTCTGTTGAAGAGAAATAAACAGTTCTCCAGAGATAAGCCTAAAGCATCAGTCAAACCTCATAATCGTATTCCTTCTAAAAATTGGGATATTGATGAAACTGATGACGAGGATATGCCTCAGTTCTTTAAGTGTAAAGGATTTTGTCATTTTGTAAACGAGTGCCCAAATCATAGAAAATACACTGGGAACAAAGGTCTTGCTGCAATTCTTGATGAAATGTCTGACATCTATGATTCTAATGAAGACAAAAAATCAAGTGTTGCACTTCTTGGTGAAAATATTGATTTTGATAATTGTAGCAATACATACATCAATCTTGATATTCTTTCAGAAGAAAACCCAACTAATCTGGAAGAAAAAATTGACCCATTCTTTGGAAACTTTATATGTAATGTTTCAGGTTCCACCATGTGTCTAGTTGTTTGCACATCTCAAAAGCTTGATTTTTATCCTAGATTGACGTGCTCGTATTGTTCTCTAAAGGGTCATGAAATTTCAGAGTGTTACAAGTACAAACACCAATTGAGGCACGTCAACAAACTTCAACGAAGAGCAAATCAATTAGCAAATAAGCTTAAACTTGCTCAGAAGACCGCTTAGGATTTTATCTTCATCTAAGAAGTTAGTTTCCAAGGTTAAACCAAGACCATTAGAAAAGAAAGTATGGTCAAGTCGTTTTGTTAGACAGAGGTCTGTGGATTCCTCTCGAGAGGAAAATGGTGGACAAATTGTTGTTCACCGCAACGAAACTTGATTGTGTTGATCTGGAAATCTTGTCTCATGTGCCTGATCAAAAGAGACAAGATTATGTAGCTCCCAGGCTTTAGGAAAAGGTTGTTCTCTTCTTTTCTTAGTTTTTGATTTTTGGAATCCCTGTCTATCAATAAAGGAGGGTTATTCTCGACAATTCTACTCTCTTTAGGGTTTAGAATTGTGTGTGCACGAACCTGTTAAAGGTTAACCCTACATTCTTTTTTCCTTCCTTGAAACTTCTTTTTATCTCAAGACTACCTGTCAAGATTGTGATTTCCTCTCACAAACCCATACGCCTATGGATGCTCCAAGTACCATGTCTTCTGATGGAAAGGATGTTAATATGATTGTCAAGCCATCAATCATGAAGGAAACAGAGAAATCTCCGCTAGCTCCGACATTAAAAAGAAAAAGAAGCAATGTGAGGAAGCCTAGAGCTATTCCTTCAAATTCTCATAAGTTTTCTGATGTTCTTGAAGTGTTGAAGGAGATGCAAAAGGAGATTCATCAAATAAAGGCTTTTGTGTTTAAGACTCATGAGATTCAGAAGGCCCTGATTCGACATCAGTTAAGAAGGTTTATTGATATTAACTCCTATCTTCATGAACCTTATGTTCCAATGGATGTTGACGACAAGGAGTTCGGGGAAGATAAAGAATTCTTCAAAGGTCTTAATATCTAGTAAATCTTCTATTTTGTAGTTTTGTTTAGAAGAATAACTAGAGTTTGGAATAGCCATTATTGTGATTACACATAGCTATGTCCAACGTTTTCATCTTCATGTTTTTATATTTTTTAGTTTAAATTCTAAAATTGTTTGGAAGATGATCTTTGCAGTATTAATCCTTACGGTTTTATATATTGCAATTTGTTATGGGATATGTGTTTTTACGTCCGTGAACTGTGATTGTCCCATACCTTGTCGAAAGTTAAGTCCTTTGTATGTCGATATACATGTGTTGATAAAAGAAGGAATGAACTTTTGAAAATACAAAAGTTAAGCCTATTATGTCAATTATTGATGGAAGATAGGTTAAAATCTTTTGTTTACAAGGATTATGTCTATTGTATGTCATTTTGCAAATGGTGATGGAAAATAGAATGAATCCTTGTTTATTCCACAGTATTTGGTCGACCTCCGGTCTACAATTTTTGTGCATATACTATGTTGTTCCATAAGGTGTCTTATGTTGAGCACAATCGTCTGAGTTATTCATTCGTTTATGATTAGCTTAGTTGTTGCTCCGTGAGTTACTTTATGTCGAGCATGATCAACTAAATTAATCATCCTCGTTTGGTTATTTAGTTGTTGCTCCGTAAGTTCTCTTATGTCGAGCATGACCAATTAAATTGATTGCTTTTTGTGGTTAATTTGGTTGTGTATTCCGATTAGATTAATTATGGGTTCTCTTGTGATTAATATAATTGAGTATTTCTGAGACTCTATAAGTTCACTTATGTTGAGCATTTCCGATTAAATTAATCATGGTTTCCCTTATGGTTAATTTAATTGAGTATTTTGGATTCAAATTCATACTTGTATGTGATTTGTTATGTCCAAAGAAATCCTTCTTTTCTTTTGAAATTAAGGTCGCTCTTGTTGTTCTTTCGGGAATGACATATTATGGGGGAGAGTTCTTAATTGAACTTGTGCTTAATTGCCAAATCTTTGTGGGGAGTGCGGCTATGGAATATTATAGGGGTTATCTTGTATCTTTATAAACTCCGTGATGAATGCATTTAGCTTCGGCTATATGATTGCATCTAAATAAGATGATATATGCTTTCTTTTGGTCATGAAATGTCTCTTTTGGAAATTTCATTAGGATTTTCGTACCTTTGCCAATTTTATTGACAAAAAGAGGGAGAATTAATATGTAGTTCACACTACAAATACATATGGTTTTCGGATCATTATGTAAGGGGGAGTGGTTTCCATGTGAGATGGAGTATTGACTAAGGGGGAGTGATACATATCACCATAGTATTGTTGTCGAAGTTGTGATACAATTGAACTTTGATACTATATAATGATACTATGACACTGTATAACAGTGATTGAGAACTCTTGTTTTCTCGTTGTTATAGCTACGGATTTTCAACAACGATGATGCTGAACTTATAATCTTTGGGATCATTGGAGTACTTGGAAGTGACGAAGATTTCGAGTAATGTTGAAGATTAGGCATGTGGAATAGGATCGACAAAATTTAATTCATTTATTTTTGTATTCCATATGTATTGATAATTTTGTCACTAAAATTGACAAAGGGGGAGATTGTTAGAGCATTGCTCGGTTGAACTCGCATGCGTTGCTATCTCAAGCATGTTTGTCAATGTTAGTGATCAAAACTATAAGTCTTGATTTCTAGTCTACTATAGCTAAGTCTCGGACTAGGATAGAAAGTGTAGTTGAGCTCAAGAACTCCATGGCAATCATCATACAAGACGAAGAACTACTCAAGGAACTGGTAGAACTTCATCGACTAAAAGGTATGTGGAGACTTGAACTTATCTATCACTCAAAAGTCTATCTACTCTATCTCCTATCTTTGAGACAAAAGTCGTTTTGCTATATAGACTTTGATTATACACATTTTCTATTTCGAGCCGAGTGTATCTCGCCTATCTATTTCGATCCGAGTTTATCTCGCCTATCTATTTCTCGAAATATGTGTTGGTAAGCTTTTGCTTTGGCCAAGTTCATCTTTACCTAGTGACGAAAGTCATGATATGTTTCAGTCACTTTGAAAATTGCTTACTTTGACGAAAAATAGTTTGTGAATAACAACTATATAATAACGTCCTCTAAGAATGTTTCAATGATTGAAATTGAGAGTTTAGATTATATAACCAATGTTGGATATAAGCATTGTGTGGTAACACATATATGTATAAGTCATTTTTCCTTGAACCGAAGTTTGCGAACTTTGTTGATCAAGAGAACCGGAACAAGAGCCGTGAACTCAGTCCGCGAACTGGCGGAAGTTCTCGACCCGAGAAAATCTGCTAGAGTTTGAGAACTCCTTCCGAGAACTTAAGTCCGCGAACTAAGTATGCGAACTTAAGTTTGTTATATCTAAAGACGGTTGTTTGTGAACTTATATTTATATTAACTAAGGAATGCAAAATGCAAACCGTGGCTATAAAGTTCATGAACCGATTCGAGTGAATCAAATCGTTTTTGCTTCGATTGTGTCTTGTGTAGTTACATAAGATTTCCTTGCAATTGAACAACTCTCTAACTAGTTCATTTGAGTCATTTGAACTAGTTATGGTGAAGAAGAATATGGTTAATATGAAAGTGCTCATATGGATAACCATTTGGTTAACTATTGTGGAACCAATAAATGTACATATTTGGGTACGGTTACACAAACCTAAAATCGTGCATTTCATTTGTGTGTAACAAGCTAAGTTTTCGATCCAACGGTTGAAAGATATTAGCTTGAATCTAATCTGGTTTTCATCTAACGGTGAATATTGAATGCTTTGTTACTAAGCTAACATTGATTGCAAACCCTGATTTGAAAGACTATATAAGGGAGAACTCTAGCAACTGGGAAACCTAATCCCCACACCTTTTGTGTGATACTAGTTGTATTAGCTAGAGTCGATTCTCCTTTAACCTTAGGTTGCTTCTTCAAAACCAGGTTAACGACTTAAAGACTTCATTGGGATTGTGAAGCCAGGCCGATACTACTTTCTCGTAGTTATGTGATCTGATCTTGCTGACTCTATCGTGTTGAGTACAATCGTAATGATTGGATTAAGATTAATATCTCCGATAGGCAAGATATAAAAGTAGTCACAAACATCTTCGTCTCATCGTTTGTGATTCCACAATATCTTCTTTCGCCGCGTCGATTTAGATTATTGTGAGATGATTGATAATACTAGGTTGTTCTTCGGGAATATAAGTCCGGGTTATCAATTGGTTCCTGTTCACCTTGATTTATCAAAAGACGGAACAAAACTTGTAGGTATTTCTGTGGGAGACAGATTTATCTATTATCGTAGACTTTTCTGTGTGATACATATTTGTTTATTAAAGTCTCCGACTTTGGGTCGTAGCAACTCTTAGTTGGGGGTGATATCAGCTAAGGGAATCAAGTGCGTAGTATCCTGCTGGGATCAGAGACGTAAGGAGCGCAAATGTACCTTGGATCAGTGTGAGATTGATTGGGGTTCAACTACAATCCAGACCGAAGTTAGTTTGTAGTAGGCTAGTATTTGTAGCGGCTTAATACAGTGTGTGTTCAATCTGGACTAGGTCCCGGGGTTTTTCTGCATTTGCGGTTTCCTCGTTAACAAAATTCTGGTGTCTGTGTTATTTCTATTTCGCATTATATTTTGTTATATAATTGAAATATCACAGGTTGTGCGTTTGAATCAATCAATTGGAAATCCGACCTTTGGTTGTTGATTGGATTTTGATTGATCCTTGAACATTGGTATTTGGTACCGTTTAAGTGATTTCTCTTGTATTCAATTAGACTCGCAGATTTCTATTTGCTTGAGAAAGAATTGAATCAAGAAAGAGAGATATAACTCTTTGATATACTTTATTAAGATTGAGTCTAGTTGATTCTCTTGAAAGTATATTGGAGTTTGTCCATACAGATTTCTAATCGAAATATTGGGTGAGGTTGTTGTACCCCCGCTTTTTCACCTTGATTTATCAAAAGACGGAACAAAACTCTTAGGTATTTCTGTGGGAGACAGATTTATCTATTCAATAGACTTTTCTGTGTGAGACAAATTGGTTTATCAAGTCTTCGACTTTAGGGTCGTAGCAACTCTTAGTTGTGGGTGAGATCAGCTAAGGGAATCAAGTGCGTAGAGTCCTGCTGGGATTCAGAGGCGTAAGGAACCGACTGTACCTTGATCAGTGTGAGATTGGTTAGGGCTCAACTACATTCCAGTTCGAAGTTAACTTGGAGTAAGCTAGTGTCTATAGCGGATTAATACAGTGTGGTGTTCAAATCTGGACTAGGTCCCGAGGTTTTTTTGTATTTGCGGTTTCCTCGTTAACAAAATTTATGGTGTCTGTGTCATTTCTTTTCCGCATTATATTTGTTTATATAATTGAAATATCACAGGTTGTTCGTAGTTCAATCAATTAGATAATCCAACCTTTGGTTGTTGATATAAATTGATTGACACTTGAACATTGGTCTTTGGTACCGTTCAAGTTGTTTCACATAATAATCAGGCTCACGGATTTCTATCTGTTTGATTTACTGATTACATTGTGAAACAGAGATACAACTCTTGGATATATTTCCATTGATTGAGTCTGACTGTCTAGTTGATTCTCTTGGAATTATATTGGAGTTTGTCCATACAGATTGCTAAACGAAATATTGGGTGAGGTTGTTAGACCCCCGCTTTTTTCACATACGGTTTAGAAAATTCATACTTCCAAATCGTGAGTTAAACTGATTTTGCATACAGTGTGTTTTCCCAACCGTAAGTCATCTACGGTTTGGAGTTCTTATCCTTCCAAACCGTATATTCTGGGTTCAAAAATTCTACGGTTTGAAAAATTCATACTTCCATATCGTAATTTCTACCTACGTTCTAAGGTTAGCTTACTGTTCGAATTTGAGGGTTTTCAAAAGAAAAAATAAGTGATGGGTTTTCTTAGTTTTTTCCTTTTATGATTGTCATCTTCATCGCGATGGAGAAGAAGAAGAGAGGAAGAAGAATAATAGGTTTTTCTTTTTATGATCATCATCATCATGATTTATGAATGAAAAGAGAATGAGAAGAATATATTTAGTTTTTTTTTTTTTTTTTGTATATGATCATCATCTTCATCATGATTTATGAATTAAAAGAGAAGAACTGGATAATAAATTTAATTTTAGTAATTCATGGAGGGTATTTTATTCATTACAAAAAATATTTGGATATGGGATTTTGTTGATTACTATTTCATAACCCGATTTTATCATCTTGTGAGCCCTCAAAACCCAAATTACCCAATGTTTGGAGTCCCTATAATAGGTTTCGTTTTTTATAAATACGTGATAGTTTTTCGTGTGTGTTTAGGCTCGACTCTTGAATCTATTCTCTTCTCTTCTCAACCTACTGATATATTAGCTAACAAAATTCGGGATTTACATGTTATTCCTAGAGTTAAGTTCTTTGCTTGGAAAATGAAAAACAACCTGTTACCTTTTAGTGGTCTTATGGCTAGGTATAGCTATCATGTTAATCCCATCTACACCTTGTGTAACAGCCATATTGAAATTGGGGAGCACTCCCTTATATATTGTAGCTTTGCCAAAGCTGTTTGGGCCCACTGCTCTATCAACCTTGAAATTATGTGTAATGGTTTTAACAATTTATCTGATTGGTGCAATAGTTGGTTTTCTAGAAGAATTCCTCCAACTCAATGGGGGTCTTGGGCTAGTATGTCCGCTACCATTTGCTGGTTTATTTGGAAAGAACGGTGCGACTCATTTTTCAGAAATATTAAGCCTTTCCCTAGATTCATAGGGTCCCGGATCCTTAGTCATTTGAATATGAACACTCAGCACCTGCAGGGAGCCGATACTGGTATTGATACCAGGAGTGATGATGCAGTGAATCAAACCTCAAACCCGAATATATCCTTTGCCTATAAAGCAGTCTATCATTCTGTTACGGGTCTTACAAGGATTGGTGTTTGTATGTTAGGTCCAACAGGAGATGCCATCGGCAGGAAAACCAGAGGATGCATGACTCACAACAGGGAAGAGGGGGACTGCATAGCTGCTCAGGATGCTCTGGATTGGGCGTCTCAACTCAACTGCAGAGTCTTCAACTTATTGGGTGATAACAAAAAGCTCATCAAAGCAATGCAAGGAGGAAATAGGAACACAAGCTGGAGGTCTAATGAAATGCTAGACAATTTAATTTTGAATTTAAACTCTTTTGAACAAGTTATATGTAAACACATTAAGAATGGTAGCTCTTCCGATCTACAAAGACTATGTTTAGTAGGGGTGAGATCCCAAAGTCCTCAAGTGTGGGAGGCTGCTACTCTTACTTCCTTTTGTTAGTTAACTCTTTTTATCTATAAAAAAAAAAGTAGTAATATTATTATTACTAGATTTGTGCCCGTGCTACGCACCGGGCCTATTTTTTCTTTTAACTTGTTGTGCGCGGAGCTTTGCCCCCGCCCGTGGCGATGTATTATTTATTTGGCGTGCGCGGGGCTTCGTCCTGCCCCGTGGCAATGCATGATTTGGTGTGCGCGGGGCTTCGTCTCGCCCCGTGGAGATGTATTTTTGATTTAGTATGGCGGGGAAAATACATTAAATGGGTTGAAAATATGTGTATATTTTATTTATTTATTTCCTTTTAACTTGGTGTGCGCTAGTCTTCGCCCCACCTCGTGGAAATGCATTTTTGATTTCGTGAGCGCAGGGCTTCGCCCCTCCCTGTGGAGATGTATTTTTGATTTGGTGTGGCGGGAAAAATACATTAAATAGGTGGAGGACATGTGGAAATTTATTTATTTTTTCCCTTTTATATATTATTTTGGAAAAAATAGTCGTAATATGGCAATTACTTGATTTCCAAATTGAATTTGGGGGGGATTTTGCATTTCCCCCTCAAAATAAATAGTTATTTTTCATTACCCCCTTTTTAAATCTTTAATTGGTGAAACCCCCTATCTGTTATAAAATCTGTTATCTCCCAATTAACCGTGCACGTGTGATGCACGCGTGTGTCATTAAAAATGTTAAATATTTAAAACTCAGAAATACCCACTAATCTGACGGTCTCAGTTAGACAAGTTTGATCTCCGCTGATACGCACGACAAACACGGAAGATAAATCCCTCTTTCCGATTCCTCTGTTTCTTCCTATGAAACTCAATCTTAACTCTGAAAGACAATGTTTGGTATGGCTCTTCTTATATCATGAATAAGATGATAAATTAAGGAATGAATCAGGAACACATGGTATTTTAATGGAGTTTCGAGTTTATGGAGATTGATTCACAACTTGTGCAGCGAATCAATCAAGAAATGGATGGTGTTGTCAATGATTGTCATAATGAACAAAGAGTATTATGAATGTTTTTGAGGATTGTTGTGGTTGTTTGAGGACTCAAAATTGCAGGGAGCTGTAAAAGAACAAACCCAGGTGTTTCAAAACCTTTGTCGACCACCATCCATCTTGCACAACACCTGTTTGTACAAATTACCAGTAAAAAGATGGTATTTTGAAGAGTTTTAGCATATCAAATTGAAAGGAAATAATCATTATCAAGTGGACGAAAGCCAAGGAAAAATCACCGGATGGTGATGATCGTGAACTCTTACATGTTACTTTGGCCAATTGCAAAAAATGGAAGGAGTAGAAGAAGAAGAATCAACAAGAAAAAGGGAAAACAGTGAGTAATCGAAAACATGATTCTGCTTATAAGGATACTGTTTTAGGGTTGTATTGAGTTTGTGCTGTAACGATGTAAAGAGGTAAGGTGTTTATATGGTAATGTTAATGGAACTGACGAACAAAAAGGGCCCATTAATTTCCAGTCCGTCAAACACTAAAAGCAAGTCTTTTTACCTTATTACGGGAAGTCTTTTATTTTCAAAAGTTCATCTTTGAATCTTCTTTACAGTATATCACATGGCAATATCTCATTTTTCAATATAGTATGATTTTACAGAGATTACGGAATGAGGAATCAGAATTGCTTTTTTCAAAATCCAAAACTGGGATCGTGTATTTTTCGTTTATTTACGAGTTTGTTTTAACCAGGTCAAATTTCTGTGTTTTTTTTTTCTCATCTTCAAAGACAGTCAGTTGCAGAGAAACGTCGGAGAAGACGACGGAGATGACGAAGAAGACAAAGATTCATGTCTCTCACTCTACAATCCAAACACGTGTCTCTAATTTTTGGGCTAAAGATTATTTCGGAATTGTCCAATTTTTTTTTAAAGACACACGCGTTCATTACAAGTGCACTGTTAATTGGGAGATAACATGTGTTATAGGGCTGTCAATGGGTACCCATTACCCGGAACCGAACCCGCTAGATTCGGGTCCGGTTCTGGGTCCTAAAATTGGACTCATTAGCAACTTAGGACCCGACGGGTAATTACCCGATTGGACCCGAATATTAACGGGTCCAAACGAGTAATACCCGTCGGGTACCGGCGGGCAATGGGTACCCGGTTATTTATCCTTTTATTCATTTTTTTAATAAAATTACAAGTATTTTGCTAGTTACGGCTTTGATTTTTTTTTTCATTTTTCATTTTCCTCTTACATTTAATATTTATTTAGTACATTAATAGAGAAACAATAATAAATTTTTATAAAATTAATTTAGATTCAAGTTAAAAAGAGAAAGAAATTAAGATTTTAAGATTTTCTTTATAGTTTTTTTAATACTCAACGGGTACCCGGAACCGGTGGGTACCCGGGACTTTAAACGGGTCCGGTTATGGGTCTACAAATTTAAGAACCGGACCCGACATTTATAAGTAGGGTCCGGGTCCGGGTCTAGTGATACCCGGGAGGACCCGGACCCATTGACAGCCCTAGTTATAACGGAGAGGGGGTTTCACCAATTATCGATTTAAAAAGGGGGTATCGCAAAATAACTATTTATTTTGAGGGGAATGCAAAATCCCCCTTAAATTTGGATTTCATAAAATTCCAAACATGGTAAGTTAGGTTTTCCTTTTAAGTTCGTAATTTTTAAATCAATCATATGTTGCCAAGTGTCCGGTTTTACCTATTTCCCATCCCCACTTTTCCTAACTCCCATCCCAACATTACAAAACAGTTTTCTATAACATTTTTTAAATTGGGTAAACAACACTCACTCTCTGTAATTAATCAATAAATTAATCATAATCGTTAAATCACCATGTTTATTAGTTTGAAGGTTGAATTGTGAAACCTTTTTCTCTACTTATCTCGGTAAATACTGTAATAGCATGGATAGAAAACTAATCCATTTCCACTGATGTATGATTATTAAATTTGGGATAATTGATTACAGTGATTACTTAATTGTGGATCTCAATTCTAATTCATTTGCGATGTTTCCGTGGATCAATTAAGTCTAATAAAGAAAAAAGGAATAAGTAAACACCGATTCTATGATTGGCGATGGTTCTCACTCTTTCCGTTTGGGTCCATTATAGATCAGTGAAAGAATACGTGGGTCATTAGAACAACACACATGTATTTAATAGTGATGGTAATGTAGTAGTGGTGGATCACCAAATTTATGATTAAATTCCAGAGAGTTGGGCGGAAGAAAGATGACGGTGGTAGACCAAGATACAAATTGGGTGAGTTTTGTTTACCCAATTTCAAAAAAGTTACAAAAATTTAGTTTATAAATCCGGGATGGGAATTAGGAAAGGTGGAGATGGGAAATAGGTAAAACCAAGTGTCCTCACCTAAATATTGTCACTTTATAAATTCCAAATTTAATTTGGTTTCCTTTTTTTTAATTTTTTTCCTATTTTTTAAGCCAAACATACATTGCCAAGTGTCCTCACCAAAACGCTCGTTTCACAAAACTCAAAAAAGACCTTTTTCGACCAATAGGAAGCGAGGGTTTCCTTATCGTTCAACGTGGGAACTTTATTTGTCTAGGTCTTTAAGTCTTTATTTTTTCCTTTTATTTTCGCAGAAAATATGAGGAACTTTTCCCTTTTATATATTAATTTGGAGAAAAAAAAGTCGTAATATGGCAATTACTTGATTTCCAAATTGAATTTGGATTTTATAAAATTCCAAACATGGTAAGTTAGGTTTTCCTTTTAAGTTTGTAATTTTTAAATCAATCATATGTTGCCAAATGTCCTCACCTAAATATTGTCACTTTATAAATTTCAAATTTAATTGGTTTCCTTTTTTTTTTTTTCCTATTTTTTTAAGCCAATCATACATTGCCAAATGTCCTCACCAAAACGCTCGTTTCACAAAACTCAAAAAAGACATATTTCGACCAATAAGAAGCGAGGGTTTCCTCACCGTTCAACATGGGAGCTTTATTTTTCTAGGCCTTTAAGTCTTTAGATTAAAAAAAAGGAGTCAAAACGAATACATTTGGGCAATTACCATTCTAATATGAACTTTTCCCCTTTCCCAAATCCCCTGCACAAAGAAATACTGCATTTTTGCACCCACAATGCGAGAAACAAAAAAAATAAGTCTCCCATCTCAGTTTAAGAAATGTAGACTACGTCATAATTTCTGCACAATACTAATAGGTATCCAGTTGCACTGCCGGTACTGCAAAGCTACTAAGGAAAAAAATCAAAGTTTTAGAACCCCAACGATGCATCCATCTAAACAAACTTAAAACTTAGTTTATAGAATTCAAGATCAATTCAAATGCCAAACTCAAAGCATTTCAAATCAAGGTTTTTAAAACGCGAATCGAATCATGAATCGTTTTTGAAAATTTGTGAATCGAATCGTATATTAAATCATGAATCGTAGATTCATGGTCCGTTTTTGAATCGTATATTTCCCTATACAAAATAATGAACTAGGTGGAAAGCTTAACAAAAATTACACATATTTGAAAAAACATTTATAAATAACGAGCAAATGCATTACAAATCACAAAAAGAATGACGGCTCAGTGGTTGGGATATTGTTCATTTGAACCAAAGGTCTCAGGTTCGACTCCTATCAACATAATTTTTGCAAGAAAAAAAAACAGCAACAGATTTGGTCGCTTCAACTCGAAATGTAAATTTTTGACTCGTGAATCGTACGAGTTTAAAAACCTTGTTTCAAATCACTTCAAATCAAACAATTCAAAACCCAAACTCAAAGCATTTCAAGAGTCTATAAGTAGAAAGGAAAAAGAACATACAGCATAAATATCACAAGCGCCAAAAGAAAGTATTAATAAAAGAGTATACTGGACTTCGAGCCACCTAATTCATCTTCCATTTTATTTGAGCAGCACATGTATTACCAATATGAAATAAATACTAAACCAGTCAAACCAGCTTCATAGATACTATACTAAACCGGTACTACAAAGACTATTAGTTCAACGCTAATGATGAGAAATATAAATACAACCATGAAATGCTTAAAGTATACTATGGAATACTTCACATGATATGGCATTCGTTTTACTCTCTACAAAGCAGGTCTTCTAGGTGTAATAACTTAGAGCTCGGTTATTGGCTACTTAGCATCCCGTGTAACACATTAGTTATAGTTTCCTATCTCTAACTTGTGGAAGATAGGTCCAAGGTTCAGAAATCTACTATAAACGTCACAAAAGATATATATATATTTTTTTTAAATCCTATTAATCACCAAAAGATTCTTCGTCTACTCTTATTATCAACATGGTTATTATTTATGCTTCAACAACAAAAAAAAACCAGAAGAAAAAAAAAACATGGTTATTCCATCCAAGTGCACATAAAGACAATTCTTCCATTTAAGTAGAACCCACCACACCAACATTCCCAGGGCATATCAAAAACTACAGAATTATCAAGCGGACGTCATGCTGCCCATGCATTAAATCAGCAATGGACATAAAAGTAGTATATTCCTATAAATCCAAGAAAAAATGGGCCCACAAATGAGATAAACAGATGGATGATACTATTGTTGTTAATTACCCGCTAAACTTTGAACCCCGAGCTGATCAAGTGATCAATTACCCGCTACTTACTTGCCATTTCCAGAGTCTTTACCGATCAACTCATTGCAATTGAGAAAACACGATCAGCTCATCAACTGCAAATATTTATGACTGCTCTCGGATGAGTGGAGGTAATAGTCGTCAGTGTAGTAGCTTCTCAGTGAACCTGTAAAGACTAAAACAAAAATACAGTTGACCTAATAATTCAAAACCCAAAATCTATATAACCAAAAAAATAAGCGCGACTATAAACGCAGCCATTACTTAGTCACGAAAACAACCTAACATCTCAGTGATAAGTTCTCAACCATCAATGCATAGTCATTCAAAAAAAGCCAAATAGAAGTTCTAAAGTTTTTCAAATAAAGGCAATCATATGACTAATAATTGATCACTTTTAGTGCATTAGTATCCCGTGGATTATAAATACATCGAGCGGCCCGCCATAGCATAACCCTGTGAAACCCAGTATGAAAGTTCAGTGTTTCTTCACCCAGAGAGTATCAGTAGGAGAACTACCAAAACATTTTAAAACTCAACCAAAATAAATACCTTACATCAAAGGTTCAATTGTATCATTTAAACTCTATAAGAAGATGAAGATTTACCTTTATGTAGCAAGGCTTAGTGCATAGCAGAGAGAAGGAAATCAATGACAGAGTTATTGAAGTGATCACCAAGATTTACCTTTATGTAGCACGGCTTAGGCTTAGTGCTTAAGCTTTGACGCACGGTTTTCAACTGTAATTGTTCTCCCTTTGTTTACCATTGGCATGGGTTGAATGACTATTTTATGAATAACTGAGATGCAAATATTAAAACCAACTGATATTATTTCAAGTATAACATGTAATCAGTCGCTAATACATATTGATCAGTTAAAAACTGAGAACAATCAAATCAGATGAACATGATCATTGATCAGTAATAAGAAATTGAGCAAACCATTATTTCCTAACTGAGCAACAACTGAAGCAACGACGATCTAAAATCTAAATAAAAAATAATAAGTGTTTTATGCATCATTTAGACATTGGAAACAAAAAAACAGTTATGGGATATCGCAACACTGTTTATACCTTGATATTATTGCACGTACCACGTATGCACGGTTATAACAGCTACAACAGACGAAAGATTCGAATGATCCGACGATACTTTCAAAACAGACAATGAAAGTAGAGCATTAAACAAAAAAAAAAACCTAAATCGCACGAAGAGAGTTCAATAAAATCGTAGAATAAAGAAGCAACGTGGAAAACAGTCGGTTTTGGCTTTCGCATGGATGCTTTATATAGAGAGCCACCAAACTCATAAAGTTGCTTCATGCATATTCTCCTCCTTGCAATCAAGAAAAACGGAACCCATACAAATTTCTTGTTTACGAAATCCCAATTTCATCCTGCAATAAGATAGGAAAGCACAATTATTAGCACAAAACCACAAACATAAAAATAGTGCACGTCATTGTAATCAAAATTAATCATGTCGATTATGCGGTTAATCTCGTCTTCTGATCTTCTCCTTGGTTGTTTTGCTATCTAACCTATCACGGAAACTGACGTATACGTGGTCGAAAAAATTGAAAACAAAATATACAAAATTCAAAATACAATATTACCTAATCAAATCAAAAGATTACCTTGAAACAGCATCGAAGGGATATTGTGCTTCTGTTATCGTTTTAAAGAACTTGACCATTACCCGTTATTGAAAGGTACTGGAACTCTCATTTCACTGCTTCCGCCACAACCAACAACAACTCTGTCACATGCAAGATTTCATTAATTTTTTTTTTTGATTTTTCGTATAATCGAGAAGACAATCATTTCAAAGATCTGGACTTCGGACAATGTTTGCATCACCAAACAAAACAAATTCAGATAAATAATGTTTCCATCACCAAACAATCACCAAACAAAACAGAGTCAGATATATTTGCATCACCAAACAAAACATGTTTCAATAAATATAAGAAAATAATAAGAATTTTTTTTAGGGTTTTGTGGTCGTGGAGATAAAAATTACCCGTGAGCAATTTAGGGTTAACCTACTAGTACAACCGTTGCCACGGTGGGAGGGCTGACCGAAGAACTTGACTAAACGACACCACTACGTGAAACAACACCAAGTTAAAGTTATTGCAAAAACATTGAAGTGTATTTGAATGTCACCGTTCGCCATTTGCGTGGGTTAATGGCACGAGTTTCTGATTCGCCACTCTAACCTGGTGGAGGTTTCTGGAGTTCATACATCCACTATACATGCTATACTATGCAGTAACATCGCCACCTAGCGCCAACATTTAAATTTTTTGAAGATCTGAATTTGCTTCAATAATAGTGCTCTGACCAACTTTCACACCATTGTTGATATCTGGCATGTCACCGTCAGTGTCCAACGCCCTTAATACCTAACAAAAAAGAGCAAGAAATGTGTAACTAAATCGTGAAGTATTTTTAATACACGAAAAAAAAGAGTTGTTTTCTACCCGCACCATACCGGGTCTTTTGTTAGTAGAGTGACGAACACAAGCACATCTGTCAAACCATCCTAAACATCTCTCTCTCAACGTATCTCTTTTCAAGCCTTGGATCTTCCAACTCTAAAAAATCTCCAGTTTCGATTACACTGGCTATCAATGGTCTGGCCTGCAGAAAACATCCGCCAAGACAAAAAATCATCTTATTCAAGGCGCACAGAAGTATTTCTAGGACAAAAATAACAGCAGGTCAAAGGTTCCTGAAAAAATATACATGTGCTTACCCATTCAACTAAACTCTCATCCTGGCTTGCCTCGACAGGTCTACGTACAGTCACAAGCTCTATAAGCACCACTCCGAACCAGAACACATCGGATCTATCAGTCAATATTCCACTTGAAGCATACTCATGTGCCATGTACCTGAAAATGTAAAACTCCAAATTCATTAATAATTTACAAGTGATACCACATTATCATCTATCACTGTTATATTAGCATCGTTTTATATAAAGACCTTACAGAATCATTAATAGATATGATTATAACCTACCCAAATGTTCCCATTACACGAGTTGAAACATGGGTGGTGATGTCATTTGATAGCTTAGCGAGACCAAAATCTACAAATAGATAATCAAATATCTCAACAACTTCATTAGTACCCAATCTACTCCTCCAGGGACTTTAGGGTGCAGATCACATCCCTAGCTCCATATTATCCATTGTGACATCCCTGAGATTTACATATAAAATATTAATGTACTTGGGGTTCAAACTTCTACTGCAAAACAAATTATCTACTGCCAGTGTAAATAATCAAGACATGAGTATGATGCTAGTAGTCGAGCATGGTTAGAACCTAAGCCTACAGTGAGACCATTTATAAATTTTACAGAGGAACAACCATATACAAAGAAAAACACTATTAAAGTAGGGTGTTCTCCCCTCGAAATCGAGAGCTAGACTTTGGATCACCTACTTATTCTCCCAAATACACTGAAATTACAAATAAGGATAACTAATATGACAGGGCAGCGAAATTGCACAAGCACTTTCATCTCTTTAAACAGCAACAGAGACACTTTGTTTAGCTGAACAAACTGTCTTTAGCTTATCGGTAAGAAAATTGTTTTTTCAGAAGTTCCATGGTGCTTAGCATATGTTTTCAACAATAAATATCAATCCAAAATTACCGCTTAATTTTACCTGCTTCCCCTTTCAAAGCCAAAGCGGATGACTGCCCTCTTTTGAATGATCTCATGCTCAATATACTTAAAGCCAATAGAGTACCACCCAGAATTGTACCAAACCTAATACCTGAAATTCTTCCGGTTAGCATGAAGGAAAGAAATCCTCCGAGACAAAGAAATGCACATGCACAACATACAATAACCCACAAAGAAACTTTAAATTTGTAAATTCCATCCCTCAAGTACTAAAAAACGCTGTAAAATGGCGCACTCGACTAAGATACACAGGTATGTACGTACCATATAGAATGCCAAGGAAAAAATGAGGAAACTTTGTTAACATTTTTCTAATCATCCGCTGATGAGGGTGCAAAAATTTCCACAATATCCTTCACCTGCTCGGGAGATTTCTCTGCAACCGTCAAGAGATACTCCTTACCTTCTACACTAATATCTTTAGCTAATTTACTCAAATCATGGCTTGATTTTTCTGCCTGAATTTTCAATTTCTCCGAAGTCTCCTTCAAGATAACCGCAACCCTTTTAGAATACAACTCATAAGCTTCTTGTGATATGTCCTGCATTTTCAATGCCTGCACTTTAAACAACTCCAAAGATCGATGCCAAGCTTCTTCAGATTCTTCAGCTCTAACTTCAACCTCACTCTTCTCCTTTTCCTCATCTATCTCAATATGCGTATGTTCCGCAGCTTCTCCGGATCCTTCTACATTATCATTATTGACATGCATGGAATTAAAAGTTTAATATTGTTACCTTAATGTGTTTAAGTGCCAGAACTGAGAGCGGCTCATGAAAGATTATTCAGCTTGAGGATTAAGCAGTATCTATTTAGCAAATATACTGACTCGGACTAGCTGTGCTATCTCCCTTTGGTTATTAGCTTGAAGCTTCCCAACTTCGTGGACGTCCAGTACAAATTAATTTTGATCCGACTTTCACCTGTGCGCTTCTTCCTACTTGGCTTCTCTTGGTCACCTGCCATATATCCTAAAAAACATGAAAACAGTAATGATGTTAGTATCAAAAAGATATCAAACACTAAAATGTACAACCAGAAAAGTGATTAGACATTTTATTAACAAATTGTTAGCAGCACAGGGTATAATTTGGATTAGGAACTGTTTTGGATCAAGACATTTTTGTGGCCTCGTTAACTCTGCACAACATACACAGTATCTTGATAAGAAATTTCAGAATAGTTTCACCCAAGTTTGTCTAGGAAAGATTAAATATGATTCAGCTCAGTTCAATTCAAACATACAAATCCAAGTGACAATATAACGGGAATAAGATATGCAGCCTGCTAAGACCCCACAAATCCAAAACCCAAAAAGTTGGGACAGCAGTAGTAGGATCAGACTTGAGTGGAGTACATTCTCGGGCAACACAGTAATGCGATGAACAAAAATTTGAAACGAGAATCAAGGAGTGTAAAGACTCGTTTTCTTTTAAGTGCTCTATCTTGACTCTAACTTCAACCTCACTCTTCTCCTTTTCCTCATCTATCTCAATATGCTTATGTTCATGACTTCTCCGGATCCTTGACTCCATCTTTAATCTCAATTTTCTCCTTTTCCGCATTGATCTCATCGGGCTTCGAGTAAATCAATTCAAAGCACACTCAATAAAAAATCAGACTTTTCCTCCGAATAAATGCACACTAATTCAACAATTCAATGCGAGAATCGGATCGGACACCGTCGACAACACGAGTGGGTCTTATCAATAGTTATCATCCCTGTGACACACATTATGATCCCTCCCTAACAAAAACTTCATTTTTACATTCTCAATATGAGAAATTTCCAGTTAGGGTATGTGGGTTGGGGGATTATGTTTATGAACCCTTAAAATGCCTCTAAATATGTCTCTAGACTGGTCGAATTTACAAGTATAGCGTATTCAATAAATCCAGACTATTGAACAAAAAAAATTAGTATCAAACTGAAAAGGCCTACATTCTTATACTCTCACTATTGCTGTCATGTCATTATTTTCCCCTCCTTTTCGCTACTAATAATTCTTCTATAGTATGCTTTGAGAGCTAATTTGTTTTATACATACAGACACCAGTCAAACAAGGATCATTATGTTTCAGGAATTAGATATATATTATAAATTCAAAAGACTACACCATATTATATCTAATTATCCTATAGTATACGTAGTTATCACGTCCGAAAACCCCAGTACTTATTCTACAGAATAATCACTAATTTCACATCCATTCCTGTGACACATTATGATCCCTCCCTAACAAAAACTTCGTACATTCTCAATGTGAGAAATTTCCAGTTAGGGTATGTGGGTGGGGGGCTTATGTTTATGATCTCAATAAACCCTTAAAATGTTTCCATTCTTGACAAGTTTTGTAATGTTTACACAGACAAATATGATAAACATTTCAACCATGAACAGTCAAATCCAAGACCAGATACTAAACATCAAATCCATGAAGCAGTGTTGAAATCAAATCCTAAAAAATTCTTTCCCTATCATGTTTCAGTTTCAGGCAATGTTGAAATCAAATCCTAAGGAAACCCTAGTTCTTCATACTTAATTCGACAATAAAATTGATAGCAGTTGAGTGATTAAATCATTTAAGAACATATGATGAACGTTCAATAGATCGGAGCAGGAAAGAAATAAGATTGAAATCGTACCTTCAATCTCAAAACAAGAACACCCAGAATCCCCTTTTCGATTATTCTCAAATCCCAGCTGAAATTGACCAACACCTTTCTTTCTATGAGCTAGATTAGGATTCGAAAATTTAGATTAGGATTGGAAACCACTCTGATTCTTCAATTTCGACACAAACCCTAACTTCTCTGCTCAATTTTTTTTCTATCGGTTTGAAGAAGAAAAAATAAGGGAAAAAGAAAAGAAGGGAAGAAAAAAAGAAGAAGAGCTTGCCGAGATTCGAACCCCCAACCATGAGGTGACTTTACCCTGGAGTTTACTAAACTCCCCCTCCACAATTACTACATTACCAACCTCCGTGTCCTTTTTTCTGCACACGACATTTACGTGATTAGAAGCATATAGGGGCTCTTTAGTCCTTTCATTGTTGATTGAAAATGGTTTGGGACACCAAAATCCAATCTTTTTGTGTCAATTGATGACTTACAATTTACAACTAGTACGACCGTTGCCACGGTGGGAGGGCCGACCGAAGAAGAATATGAAGATGGAGTTTGTCCACGACTACTTTCGTCCCGTTTCAGAAAAGGTAATACTTTCTCCCCGTTTCGGAAAAACTGATACTTTCACCCCGTTTCGGAAAAACTGATACTTTCACCCCGTTTCGGAAAAAGTGATACTTTCTCCCCGTTTCGGAAAAAGTGATTCTTTCGCCCCGTTTCGAAAAAAGTGATACTTTCTCCCGTTTTGAAAAAGTGATACTTTCGCTCCATTTCAGAAAAAGTGATACTTTTTCTGAAATGAAGCGAAAGTATCATTTTTTTCGAAACGGAAAAAAGTATCACTTTTTCCGAAACAGAACGAAAATATCACTTTTCCCGAAACGGAGCGAAAGTATCACTTTCCCAAAACGGGATGTGATAGTATCATTTTTCCTGAAACGGGATGTGAAAGTATTATTTTTTCTAAAACGGAAAATTAGTCGATCCATAAACCAAAATATGGTTGCATGATGTGTTATGCATCCATGGCTATGCATTCAATTTTCGAGAATTGTGCCTAAAATGATAGTATCATTTTTCTTGAAACGGATGGAGTACATCGTTTTATTAGTTGCAATGAAAAATTAGTCGATGCATAAACCAATATTTTGCTACATAAAGTATTATGTATCCTTTGTGATGATTTGCATAATTTTAATTTTCTAAATTTGTGCCTAAAGTGATATATATCTCCGATTTTTTCGTAAAAACTCCAAATTTGATATTGTTGTTTGTACTTGTTGCGTAGAGTTTTTTATAAGCTTTCTAACGAGATAAAATTTGTAAAATTCCAAGGCACGGATTTTTAGATATGTTATATTAAAGTTTGATTTCCAATTATACCCCTGAAAAGATAGGATACACAAGGAGTTATAGTAATTGGACTAAAAGGGAGGGACATTTTTGGTTTTTCGGCCCTAACCATTTCCAATCTTTTTGTGGTAATTGATCACTTAGATTTTACAAAAAAAGTGGCCATATAAAGGACCTCCCTCGCTTCGCTCGGTCGGCCCAAAAAAGTGGTCATATAAAGGTCCTCCCTCGCTTCGCTCGGTCGGCCCAAATATATCCACGACCTCACAGGGTGTTGATTTGCAACCATTATAATCCCAGAAGTACCGTTAGCACCTGCAAACCAAAAGCCACCATTAATAACTGAACATTAAGTATAAAGACTTGCAATTTACTATCAAAAATAATAAACCCTAACCGGGCAAAAATACCCTTTATATCTAACCGTATTGACGTTCTTTACAACCAAATCCTCGACCTTGAATTGTTCTAATCCATATCGGACAAACCTATTTCCTCAATGATAATAACGTGTTTTCTACTTAAAGATTTACTAACAAAATCCATAAATTGATAAACAAAGCTAGGATTATAGTGCTTGTGGCGTTTGGTAAGGTTCACGCACCTTTTAATTGAGCAACCAATCACAAATCACATTTGGTGATTTAATCCCAACCTAAATTCATCCAACATCAAACAAACAAACAAAAAAACAAACAAAGATGTTAACAGTTGACATCGAACTTCTTAGTATTTAAATGTCTTTTAATGCTATGCCTTTGTTTGATGGTTCCTGATATCTATCGTCATCTAAGCTTAGGATATTTCCGTGTGTCAGTAAGATGATCGGGCCTTTGATGTTTGATTTTGGCCAGAGAAGAAAGGAAGAATAGATGGTGGAAATATCTGAGGAACCCAAGTTTGGTTCCTCTCTCTTTCAGTAGCCCATCAATAAGATTACATATATGTATAGCCCAAAATACTAGATCTACGGTTAAGATTAATAGGATTAGATTGGTTTTAGATTTTCACATTTTGGTTAGGACTAAAATAACCTTTAGTAATTATGTAATTTTAACTAAAATAGAAATAAAAATAATTACATATATGATCAGTCAATTCGTTAGTCGTGGGCGTTATTCATGGGCGTTTTTTTAGGGCGTTTTTTGTGGACGACAGTTTTCTTTTCATGTTTATCTATCCATAATCTCCGAGTTTTTCACCACTGTAAACTTGTTTCTCATCCTTGTTTGGGTTTGGAAGTAGTCTGACGAGTTCTTTTGGAAGTAATCAGGTAATATTTATGATCAGTTAAGTTGTTATCATGATTAACAATGGTGGGTTTTTTTTTCTTTATTTATGGGTTTTAGGCAGTTTTCACTAGTTATGAAGAATTCTATTCTATAATCTTCCAGTTTGACGTTTTCAGTTTTGAGCTTACATTTCCCACTCTTTTTTTTCTACCAGGGAATGGAGGCGAGTGTTAAAGTTATTTTTCACTTTGAAGAGGATTCGTTTCCTTGCCATGTGACTAAATCTACCACTGTTGAAACATTGAAGTCTGTTGTATGTGATCGGTGGACTGTTCTGAATCCTTGGTCTGTACGTTTCGTTTTGAAGGGACAATGTAATCAACTGTATGTTGATTCTGATTTTATGCTCCAATCAGTATTTGAAAGATTTTTTATAAGAGGTGTAGCAACTTTTAACCTTTTCTGTGAGAGATTTGTTTACTCCCCATCCCACACGTCGCCTTCATCATGCCAAAATCCTATTCCGTCTTCTTTTTTGGATAAAAATCCAACCACAGTTTTGCCTAGAGGGTCACGAGTAGTTTTTCCAGTTTCGAAGGATGCCAGAGCCAAAAAGTTTTTTGAGGGTTCCCAAGCTGGTGTGAAGCCAAAAAAAAAAAAAAGTTGTGGGAACAAGCAATAACCGGGGTTGGACAAATATTCTATAATGGTGTTCAAGAGGTTAGGAATGCTATTGCTATGGTGTGTTTTGAGAATGGCCATGAGCCTGATAACAAGAAAAGAAAGAGTGAACCTTCTAGGTATCCCTTCGATGCAAAAATTGGAAAACTGCTCAATGTTTATGGGAGTTTCATGCCAAATCTATCACTAAAGATAATAAAATTTTTGAGGTAATTTTTTCCTTAAATTTATGTGTTTTATTAAATTTTGTCATTTATTTTTTTTTAATCTTTTAGTAGTTATGAAGGTTTTGTTTTTCCTGGTAATGTTAAGTGGCATATGCATTTGTCAGGTAATGAGATACCACAAGGATCATACTTGTGGAGCTGGATATAGGGAAAGTAAAGTATGTGTTCCGGCCAAGTTTGTAAGACAAGTTATCAATGAACAAGTTAGAAACAACCCATTGATATCACCTAAAAAGATTGTAGGGGATTTCAAGGTTGACTACGAAATAAATCTTCCATATCAGCAAGCTTACCATGGGATTAAATTGGTTCATAAGGATATGTATGGTGATGATGTGAAAGCTTATACAGACTTGGTTTGGTATGTCAACAAAGTAGAGGAGACGAATGAGGGTTCTATTGTCGATTTTCAGTATGATGCTTCAACCAAAGAGTTTAAAAGATTGTTTATTGCATATGGTGCATTAATCAAGGGCTTCGAATATTGCCGTCCAATGTTGTATTTAGATGCCACGTTCCTTACCGGTAGGTTCAAAGGTTGTTTAATGGCTGCAACTGCGAAGAATGGCAATAATGGTACGGTCTGCTATCCTGATTACACACTCATGATACTTGCGTAATTTTTAATTATCACTGAAAAATTTATTTATCACATTCTTGTGATGATTATGACAAAATGTATACCTTCTTTTTTGATGCAACAGGTGATAGTCATTTCGATTCAAATGGATTATCACAACCCTTTTAGTGCTTCATTGTTTCAAATTTTAGTACATACCGTTTCTCTAATTCCATTTTTATCTCACACCTGTAGAGTTTTATCCCATTGCATATGGTATCGTCTCTCATGAAGATGGTGGAAATTGGGTTTGGTTTTTGGAAAACCTAAAAGAGGTTGTCAAAGGGAGGCAGATGGTTTTTCTTTCCGATCAAGGAACAGGGTTATTGTCGGTTGTTCCTAAAGTTTTCCCGGATGCATACCATTCATATTGCTATTATCACATGAAACAAAAGCTTCCTGTCCACGGAGATGATCAATTGTATCCTCATGCACTAAATCACTGGAGGCATGCAGTGTATGCCTTGACGGAAGGTAAAGATTATATAAAAAAAAATTCTTTATTCCTTTCTACAAATTATCAGTTTGCCACGTTATAACCAAACTCCGTTTATTGATATTTTTTTAATTTGGATAAAGGTGGGTATAATAAAGCTGTGAAAGATCTCATTGATTTGGGCTGTGGTCACGTTGTGAGATGGATGGAGAAGCAAGGACCTGAGCATTGGTCCAATGCATTCTTTGAGGGATGTAGGTACGGCAATGTCTCGTCTAGTGTGGCTGAATCTGTCAATAATTGGTTAAAGGACGAGAAGAGGATGCCGGTATCAGCGCTCGTTAATACTATTAGATTGAAAATGATGGAAATGATCTCTAAGCGTCATAAGATTTCCGAAACCATGACAAGTCGCCTGACTCCGGAATATGAAAGCAAGTTAAAAGAACTTACTGATGAAGGTAACTCATGGACTGTTATACCTGCTGGTAATACTTTGTTTGAAGTTGTTGCAGATCATCGTTATGCAGTCAACTTGGATACTTTTCACTGTTCTTGCAATAGGTGGAAGGTTTATGGATTTCCTTGCAGCCATGCTATTCAATGCATATTGTTGTCTGGCAAACAAGTATATGACTTTGTTCAGCCGTATTTCACATCTAGTTGGTACAAAACTCTATATTCTTTCGCTATCCATCCTGTTCCAGATTCCGAGAAAGAGAATGAGACCTCTAACGATGTGCGAGTTATACCTCCTCCTGTTAAAAAGAATCCAGGGCGTCCAAAGACTGAGCGTTTTCAGCCAATGTCTGTGAAGATGAAGAATGAGAAGATAAAGATAAGATGCGGCAACTGCAAAAGGTTATTGAATCACAACAGCCGAACTTGCCCGTATCAGGAAGTTCATGATTTCTCTGGGATATGATATGTTTGTTCTTTTTCTAGCTTTAGACTTGGTAAACTTTTTTTAGCTCCATTTGCTTTAGGAAAAGGTTGTTAGTTGCTTTAGAAAAGGTTGTTAGTTTGATTTTGAGTTTTTCATTTCTGTTTTGATTATTTCAGTACATTTTTTATGACATCAATTTATCATATCGGTAAATTTAAGTTATATGTTCCCATATTTGCCATATTTGTTATCATAATCCAAGGATATGTACATCTTTCACAATTCCATGACCTTGGAAAAGTACATTCATCACAAATCTAAGTCCATGGATAAGTACATTCATCACAAATATATGGTCATAATCCAGGAATAAGTACATCTATCACAATTCCATGACCATGGATAAGTACATTTATCACAAATATATCTACATGGTTATGTACATGGTTATGTTGACAACCCACTGTTAAAGCCTTACATGATCATGTATAAGTACATTCATCTGACAACATATATGAGACCTTTCTTGACAGCATATATTGTCAGTGTGGGTGTTGTGAATTACGGTAAAACAAGATATATGTTGAGGTTTGATAAGAAAATACTGTACAATCCATACTGTACTTGGCCGGGTCATAATCAAACTTAAGTATTATGTACGATCAATTATGTAAAATAAGATGTGAGTGTGGTGAAATACAGTAACTATCATCTATGACGATAACATTTTAAACTCTAGTAAATGATAACACCATTTTATCACATCGCTTTTCAGGGAAAAGTACAATTATCACAAATATATGACCATGTATAAGTACATTTATCACAAATATATGATCATGGATAAGTACATCTATCACGGTTGTTGTATATAATACACCATGCCATGGATTCAATTATTTTGAGTATGCATTAACCGATAACAATAAAAAAAGCTTCTGCAACATTTGAGGATCATTCAAGTATGAAAATTATTAAAAGACCATAAAAAAAATGTCTAAAAAGCTTTTTCTTAACCGATCTGTCAGTCAACGAAATACCACAATACTAAGTAAAATTGCTATGATCCTTATCAGTCACTAGTTTAACTGCCATCTTGATCCTTTTTTCTTTAATCTTCTGCAGCACTTCACTTCTTTCCCTTGGGAGTCTATCTTCTCCTCTCATGATATGTTTCATATAGTAGCATACGAAAAGTAGACAATCAGACTTCTTCTGTTGAGTACAAGCAGGTTCAGAAAAAGGTGTGTCCTCAATTTGGTCGATCTCCGGCGAGATGCTAGCTCGATGATTCATATTTCTTTGCCTAATTGGAAAATTACAAGCATTCATCATGAGTTTCGCAATATTCTTGCATGCCTTTTTGGTGTTATTATTTGACAAGGAGTTGTAGTGCTTCCAACGGTGATCAGAGAAATTGAAGTGGAGAAGCGTCCAGTGTGAGACTGATTTTGTAAATATTGGGATGAATAATTCTGACACGCCATCTGGGATACGTAGGATGAAGTCACGGATATATTCATTAACACCATCTTCATCATTTATCTGCAGTAGTTCCTGTAATAAGTATTTATAATCAGTAACCACACGAGATTTCGATTAACCTATTTACACGAGATTCATATCACTAGATAAGGCTTTAAACATATATATTGACTTGAACATCTATTGATGCAAGAGAATGCCGAATAACACAAGTTCATATTCATTCGTAAAAAAATTGCAACTATCACATACAAAGAACTAGTCGATTATTCACCTAAATTTTCAGTATTCAATCATGACAACTAATAATTAGAATTACTTACTAGTGCTCCCGGCTTCATGAAAGCAGATTTTGAATATTTTACAAGAGCTTGGCTATCCTGCATTTGAGATTCTTCTTCTTTTTGCTTGGAATCGAGCTTGTACATGTAGTATTCTAATAATTCGCCTTCAAGATAGAAATTATCAACAAGATCTTCAACATGCATCCCTAACACGGATAATGATACTCCCCCATCATCGTCAAACGATCTCCAAGCAAAATCCCTACAAAACAATTCTTTAAAACAGTGAATAAACTTGTGAAAAGCTAAAAAATAAAAACAAGGAATATATATAAAACTTACGAAGGGGTTGTCCGCTTAAAGTACGATTGTAAAGCCTCTTTATCCCCTTTTTTCATGTGATGGTACAGTTCCAATTTTTCAAATTGCTTGTACTGTATTGTGCTTTCGTTCTCTACATGTTTACTTTCCTTTTTCTTCCTCAGACCATCTGGGGTAAAATCTGCACCAACACCTTTCTCCAACCTTTTTGATCTGGTTTTCACTCCTCTGACTAATGAGCTGACATGTACTTCAATGTTTTTTTTAATCCTTGGACCTTTTCCCGGTTTATCAAAGTTGGCCATATCTGTGTGATAATCCTCTCACACATTGTCAGTTCATAATAAATCACAATATGTGATTTCAAACAAGTAAGTAAAGACATTAAATACTATGATCGAATTTAATATCAAAATCACAAAAAAAAATGTCGGTGGTTTGCAGTCGAATTGGTTACCATATCCTTTTGCTTCCTGTTCGTTGAAATACTGTGTGAGACCGATTGAGAAGAATCCAGTACCATCTTCAGCTGTATCCCCATATTCGAATGGTAATGAAAATTCAAAAAATCACTTTTTAAGAATATGAATAGTGTAAATTTCACATCCAATATCACGTGAAAAATATATAAATCTTTGAATTGAGGGATTCTCACCAGTTTCTGTACGTGGAACAAATGTTTCTGAGTCCGGTGTTTTCCTCCCATACTCATCCGGTCCTATGTCATATTCTTCATGTGGCGCTTCCATCCCTTGCCGTATCTCAACGTGCTCATGTACTTGTTCACAGTCCTTTGAATTTTCAGCCAAGTTCTTGTAAATTTCATCAAGAGTTCCCTCCATGACTTGATATATTTCAGGCTTAACATCAACCTTTAGTCGTATACTTTTAGCTATCAACCTGTTCTTTTCACTACGAAACCTCCCTAGAATTCCACGTATAGTGTTTATCAAAGCAACATTCTCCTTCTCCAGATTCATAACTTTTTGTTGTTCTGTTTCCAACCTTGATTGTTGCTTTATAGGATTTATCAAGTTCCTTTCGGCATCATCCAACGGAATTGTTAAATTATGACCAAATTTAAATATTTCTGCCTGCAACCAACAAATAAGTATTTTTGTTAGTCACCAACATCTGACAAAAATCAAGACATGATTTTTAGGTGAGGTTTAGTACAGTGAAAATTTAATTTTTATTTCATGTTATACCTCTGACAATTTATAAGGGAATTTTTCGAGTACTGAAATAGCGTTCGAGATATTCCAAGCATCCTATCTTGCGAATCTGGGGAATATTTTTTCTGCACCTACCCTTCTTGTAACCAATGAGGAGTGTTGCGCAAACCAATACTTTACAAACCATACACAACAAGTCAGTTCTAACCTCATTTTCAAAAAAAAAAAAAAAGTTTAAGGAAAGATATTTACCAACAAATGGAAACAGCATCCAGTGATACGTCTAACATCCCCCTTGCTGGATTCAATACTTTCCATCATAGAATTATGAATAAGATGAGGCCAACTGATTATGTTGATTACATCTAGACTTTTCACGTAAATCAAGTAACTGCAAGGAAGACTAAAATTACCCGTTTTAGTGAAAAAAATAGTTTGACACATGTAGAAAACAACGAGCCTAACAAAATCTTCAACCCTTCCATTCTTGATTGCGTCTAATATAGCTACTTGAACTTCAGTACTCCTAACTACTGGTGGAGATGTTTCTCCAAACTTATATCTTTTACACAAATCATTTGTGCCCGGAGTGACTTTCCTTTCATTTATTAATTTGCTTTCAATATCATTCTCAATCATCTGCAATAAAAGATTAACGGCCACGTCTTCCGGTGTCGAGATAAACACTTCAGGCCCTTCCATCAGTCTGAATCCATATTGTCCATCTTCAGTTTTAGTAAAAGTATGTACTAGCATTTCTAGTCCATGGTTACTCTTACATAACTCCTCTTTGCTAATCTTATTATCTATGAACACTTGAAGCATGTCACGGAATGGGGTCTCCCCAAGAGCTTTTATCATTTCCTTGGTTACCAGTTGCCCCTTTTTTCGAGGTCACGGAAGAGGTCATGCAAAGGACCGAAATTAGCTCTGAAAAGCTTTGTCGAATCTGTATACGGGTTAGAAAAAACATCAAAAATATGGAGTTTATCACTAAATGTGCATCGTTGATAAAGTTAACTATCACATCTTTAATAACAGGAAAAAACTAATTTTCACGGCATAATCCAAGGGATAAGTAAATTTAGCCTTTTGTACATGTCAATGAACGTGGAAAACACAATTTTTCACAGATTCAAAACATGGAAAAATTCAATTATCACATTATAAAAACATGTTTATGTCAATTTATCACAATATAAAATTCACGACATCACAATATATCTGCCAAATGAATGTGAATAAAAGGCTTACCTGCTTTATTGCTTTTGTTTTTGCATGTTTTAACAGATTCCTTGGTTGTTACTGGGTTTTTAGTTTTCTTTGCCGTTTTCTTTTTCTTATGCGGCTTCTCAAAATCATCGTTGTCACTGGATTCGTTACAATCAACATCTTTATCACGATGTTTCACCATCTCCTACTTTTCAAAAACAAGAACCCATGATCAAATCGAATTCTGTGATGAAATTGGATATCACTAACTAAGAATCAACAACTACAGTAAAGCTTTGAACTTCAGTAAGCCAAAAAATGGAGAAAGACAAGCTAAGACATGATTGCAAATCAAAATATAATGACAAACCTAAAATCCACAACTTCGAATCAAAAGCTTTGAACTTAGATAATCATGGGAAACCCATTAAATCAAAATTATCACACATGCATGAGTTTATTAGCATTCGAATTTTTTTTTGAACAACATTGAAATGGTGATAAATTCACTTTCATCAAAACAAGATTATCAAGCATAAATCTTACCGAACTATATGATTAGCAAGCCGAATGTTACTGTGAAAACATTCAATCTCTGGTTTTTTCTTTTGCCTCTGGTTTTTTCTTTTAGCTCCTAAGAAGAGAGAAGAAAGTTAGAAGAAAAGAAAGTTAGAAGAGGAAAAGATGGCGCGACGATAAAAACAAGGTGACCTTGATTTTTGGGATTTTCCTAAATTTGTGTACTTTGACTTTTTTCACGGTGGACTAATTTGGGATAATTACAAGTAATTTCGGATAATTACTATTTTGAAAATTAAGATAATTACTCTTACGAAGGTTAGTATAGTAAAACTACTATTACTAAAACTAATGTTGGGTTTCTTATATAAGGTATCTTAATGGTGGGTTTCACATAATAAAAATAAGAGAAATGGGCTAGATATATTTTCCCCCGATATATTAATTGTGACTATGGAATGACACAGAGGGTTTTTTTTGTCCAAAAAATTAGATTAGGGGGCAAAGTTACTACTATTAATAAATTAGGGTGGAAAACTCAATCACTAATTTATTTAGGGGGTAAACTCAAAAACCCCAAAAATAAAAATACCACGAAAACAATGAGATCCTACCCTTGCTGCAACGCTTTATACAGAGCATCCAAGGAAAATTTTCCAATTAGACAAAATATCGAAGGGAACATTAATTAAATACCCCTTGAATATAAGGTCTTCATAAATACCCTTCCATTTTATTTAAATACCCCTAAGAGGTATATTTTAAGTGGATAATGAAAATGAACTAGTATTTTTTTGGATAATGAAAATGAACTAGTATGTTCTTGACGCGTGAAAACGTCAACCCAACCTCCTACGGAGGTTGAATTGACTTAATATAATTTTAGATGTGCCAAAAAACTAGACCCTAAAGACCTAAAATAAACCCCTTGGGGGTATTTGTAAATTTCTTAAGGGTATTTGTGAAGACCTCTGAAAAGGAGGGGTATTTATACAATTTCCACAATATCGAAATAGCAAAAAAATCTTCATAACCATTTAGGAAATCTTTTCATTATTTAGAAAAATATTTTAGATTATCGTCATTTTTTGTTTGTTATGGAATGTATTTTTTTTCAATAATTTTAGTATACAAAATCTGGGCATATCAAAATATAACAAAATTAAAAATCCACCTCATTTAATTAACTTTTTGTTTTATACTCCCTCCGTCCGTTTTTATATGTCCTAATTTCTACTTTGGTATGTCCATTTTTATCTGTCCGCTCTGTTTATAGACATACTTTTCCCTTAAACTATCAAATATACCCTTTATTTTTATAATCATAAAATCATTTTTAATATCCAAATCTTAAATAATATCACCATATTTATGGAAAAAACTTACTCAATATCTTTATATTAATTGTCATTCTTTTTTTAAATAAAAACATTTATGAATAGTTATAAAATTCCTAATAAACTTCTACTTATTTTAACACTAATAATTTAGTTTTGGTAATAATATAACATTAAATAGGCTAGTCAAAGGCTAGTCATGACAATTTATAGGATTTCCTTAATATCTTGACTTAGTCAAAGCGGACTCTTAATTTAGGACGGAGGGAGTATATGTTTTGTTTTAATTATGGTACTAATAAAGTTAAGAAAAGTAACGTGGAGATGATGTTTACTAATGATTATTTGTTTGGTCGATTTTTTGTTTTGCTCGTTTTTTTGTTTTGCTCGATTTTTTGTATTAACTGCATTCAAATCATAATCTTTGTTCCAAAGTATTCATCCAAAATACTAACAAAAATCCAATTGATGTGCAGGACCTCTAGTAAAGATTTGACGGAAAAGAGATTCGGGCTAATCAGGTTTTGCGGAAAAGAGATTCATGACAGGGCTAATCAGTTTTTTTTTTTTAAATTCCTTTTTTTTTCCGATTTAATTGATAGTTTCGAATGTAATTCGGAAAATTACATTTTTTAAGAAGGTAAACAGACACTGAACACTTGAAGTAATTTTATCATCACATGATGATCATTTGATTTATCATGGATGTTGTTTTTTATTTTGGTGATTATCATAATGAAATCATGTATTCTTGGCATGTTTTGAGATTTGCAAAATTTTGTTATCCGGCAAGAAGAATTTTCAAGATTTAGTTATCTTATTTTTAGAAAAATAATATTTTATTAATTTAAATTCAATATTTTATTACTAAAAAACATGGTGGGGTCAGAATCAACCGGAAGCCAGAATTTAGAAACAACGTGAAGTTCTCGTAAATGAGAACGCTTTAAAAAACTCAGTTATTATATTCAGAAATTATTGTATTGTATCAAGAAACAAGACCCAACACCACTTTCTCTCTCTCCCTCCCTCTGCAACTACATTTTATTGGTGAATCAAACTTTGTGTTGAAAGAAGAAACGAATAATGGCGAAATTGTATGTACAAGCAGTACATCCACCAGATCTGAATAAAAATACAGAGTGGTTTTTATATCCAGGTGTATGGACAACTTACATCTTAATCCTTTTCTTCTCATGGCTTATGGTTTTATCTCTTTTGGGTTGTAACCCTGGTACGGCTTGGACTATCGTAAATCTCTCTCATTTTGTTGTAAGTACCTTCTTCCAATTCTCTCAATTTTTCACTGTGTTTTGATTTTGTCCGATTAAGGGTTATTTCTGGATTTCAATTTGTTTAAGTGATGAAGTTTTAATTAGTTTTATGGTTTGATCTGTTTTTCGATTTGTTATAATTTGATGATAGATTTATTTGGTTGCATGTTTGTTAAATTTTTTTTTTTAAAGGAATTAGGTAGACCTAACGGCAAGGGCTAGCTGAATTTTGTTTGAACATCCAGTATCTGAATTTGTTCAGTTTCCTAAGAAAACGTATAAATTTGTGATTTTGTATCTATGTGAATTCTTGGGACTTGATAAATTTCTGAAATAAAATTATTTGAGCTACTTAACAAAAGATAATAATAATAATAAAGGAAGGGTTTAATTAAAATCTAATTTCACACATGGAAAATGAATTGGTGTAGCAGCTGGAGATTTCACTTCCCTTGATTTTCCCGAAACTTTGTTCAAATAGATAGATGTGTAAACTTCTTAAAACTTTCGGGCTGTGTCTCCTCCTTGATGTGCTCTCGTTGTACGGTTGTTGCGGTGTTCTGCATATAACGGTGTGATCCTAAACAAGTTCAACTTAGTTCCCACAGTGTTGCGCTTCTGTTTGTGTAAGATAAGTTTATTTTACTTACCTAGGAGCAATGAAAAACAATGAAAGTAAAGAAGAAGGATAATTATTATCTCTTGTAGGTTATGTTTTTGAGCGAATATAATTCAACTGAGTTGACTTTCCTGGAATGATAAATCAAAGTCCTAGTGCGAGTTTCTGATATATGATTTACTTTCTGCAATAATTGTGTGCTCCACTGTGTCTTGGTCTCTTCCTACTCCCGAAGACTGATTTCCGTTGATTTTCTTGCCTTAGTTTAAATTTTAATTGGAGTTGATTCTTTTATACTACCAGCCTTATATGCTTGGGTTTCCGAAACATGATATAACGTTTGAATGTTTCTGGGTTCTGGCTATTCCATGTTTCGTCAAACATAACTTTGATTCTTATGCTACATAAAGTTGTTGACCTGAACTTGCTTGGCGCAGTTTATCATGTTTTTGGTTCCTTTTGCTCCAAGAAGTTCAGTCAAATGAGCAGTGCAGACTTGCATAATTTTCTAATAATTTATCTTTGTTTTTTTTACCCATTTTTGGATCGCCCTAATCTCTGACTGACAGTTGATGCTTTTAGGTCCACAATAGTTTCTGAGTGTAATGTTCTATTCCAGTTCAAAAAGATGGAGATATTTGTTGCCATACACCTTCCATTTGTAGTTGCTGTACATGATGTCATCTTGCTCTTCTTTCAGATCACGTATCACTTCTTTCACTGGATGAAAGGAACTCCATTCTCTGAAGACCAGGGCATCTATAATGGATTGACTTGGTGGGAACAGATCGATAACGGAAAGCAGCTTACTCGCAACAGAAAGTTTTTGACCGTTGTGCCTGTGGTATTGTAAGTAAATATTTGTTCAATGATTGTCTTTTTAGTTAAGGAAGCCCATTAATTTTATTGAAGGTATTGAAGGTAGTGGGATCATGGCCTTAATATGCTCTAGGGGTTTCCATTTTCCAATTTGGGTTCAAGGATTTTATCTGATTGTATATGCTATTGAGTGCACCTTGGTCTATTATGAGTGTTTTATATTATTGTCATCTGGATTAATGCAGTAGACAAGCATGTCTTTGTTGCACCTATCCGCGTATGATTCTTAACCGCATCCCACTCTACCTTTTAGGATGTAAACCTTTTCTTTCTTCTATCACTTCATTGTGTGTGTCATTTGGGCTCACTCTTTAAGTTTAAGAGAGTTGGTAGGCTAATTGCTCATTGCACTTGCAGATAAAAGCTTAATTCCTGTGGTTCATTTGCCACTTCGTTGTTCTATTCATTTGGCTTTGTATTGGTTTGACTCCTTGATGAAACTGCATTTAAAATAACAAATTTAGCTCTTGGGTTTGAGATGTACCCTGTGAAGTTAATCACCGGATTTGAAATAACAAATTTAGCTCTTGGGTTTGCCACTCTGTTGTTCTTTTGAGATGTACCCTGTGAAGTTAATCACTGATAGGGTAACTTAGGTTTAAAAAACCCTAACATGAATAAGTAATCAATCAGAGCTCAATGGGGACCGGAACTTGGATTCAGGCTGATATGAGGATGATAGATTTTGTGATTTCATTGTTTGCAGTATATAAATTAGTTCCCTGAGGTTGTGTTGGAATGTGGGTTTATCAAATAATCAATGAAAAGTTTGTTGAAACATTTAAGTTTGAGATGTTTAGGACTATTTCAGAAGGCTTCAACCATTTGTTGATCAATATTTATTCCTATAGCAATTTTCCAGGACAAGTTGCATTCTGTAACATCTAGAATATTAAGTGTTAAACCATTTAGACTCATGGAACAAAACTATATTAGAGATCAATGTGGTCTTGTACCTCTTTTCAGCTCACATAAGGTTGGAATTTTGATGACTTTATATTCTTGCAGTAAGTTGGTTATTTCTCAGAGATTGCGTTGAATTGTGGGTTTGCCAAAGTGGAACTGCCAAATAATATTCCTGAAACATCTTGAAGAAAGAAATGACCCAACTATGTGAAGATGTTTTAACCATTATTTGAAGAAGCATCTTAATCTGAACATTTTAGGCTGGGCAAGTTGCAGTGTTGTAGATTTTACCAACATTATTGTCTTCCTCATTTTAGAAGTTCCCCTTGAATTTTATGCATGCCTCTATTCATGAGATGATCCGGATAGATTTGACTTGGTGTGGGATCTTTTAATTCTGGTTGATAGATGATGGTTGTTTCATGATCCGTATTAGCTTATCACCACCTTTTAAAAATGCATCATCTATTTTGGATTCCGTTAGATCTGATAGTGATGTCTTTCTCCATTTTCTATAAAATTACCTTGTCGGCCTAGTCATTGTTGCATTTGATTTCAAGTCCTACTTTTTTGTACATAATACTCATGGGTCGATATTGTCTCCTTATGTTGTTATTCGTTGGATCAGACTATAGGAGCTGACTAGTTGGGAGCATCATCGATGTACGAAAAAGTCCATCCCTAGTTACTTTGTTAACTTGATATATGTATAACATGCAACATTTCTTTTGTAGGTACCTAATTGCCTCCCACACAACTGACTACCAACAACCAATACTCTTTCTCAACACGCTTGCTGTCTTTGTTTTGGTGGTTGCCAAGTTTCCAAACATGCACAAGGTTCGTATCTTTGGAATCAATGGAGAAAAGTAAGTAAGCGTAGACACTTTGGTTTCACTTGTGTAAAAGCCCTTTGATCTTTCTTTTTTTGGTAATGGACTATATCCGTCACTTGTACAGAACCGCAAAAATGGTACTTACTACTTTAGTGCTTTTGAATGAGTTCACTTCTCCATCTATTCCTAGTATTAAAAACTATTTTTGTTATAATAACCAGTATTGGCGACTAAACATATTTCATCAGTCAGATCCTTTCCTTAAGTAAGGAGTTTGACTCTTATCTTTTAAGTCCATCGCATGCAAAGTCGAATCCAACTCTTGTGAACTACCCGTTACATGTAGTTAAATGAGTAGACTCTTGGCAAAACTCTTTACATTCCAAAATCAAATCTGGGTTTCCGAGGGAAACTACCTGAAATTATGGTGACGAAGATGAGAACATGTTATAAATTATCCTTGCCAAAGTATAAGAGCTTCATTGGGTCTCACATAAATCCTTGCAAAGTGGTGCATTAAGTGCTGTGTGCAGCATCTATGACCAGTCTATTTTTGACGTACCTGTCTTGGTTGTGCTTTTGTAGGAAATAGCTTAATTGCATGTGCTAGTCTTGTTGAAGTAGGCATCATTTCTTATATGTATGAATACATGGTCTCGCCAAATTAGACAAATATCCCAGGTATCTGTTGCCACGGATATGATATTAGGACCAATCAATTAGCTCTTGTTACTCACCAAGACATTTACTTGATTCCACCTATCTGTTTATCCCACCTCAAAGTTGGTACCGTGGAAGTCAATCTGGTAGTGGGGTCTAGGATCCTAAGCATGGGGTTTAAAATGAAATAAAAATTATAGGAGCAAACGGGAAATCAAAGGCTTGGACTTTGCTCAAAATCCCAGGCTACCTACTTTGTGTATGGTGTACGAACAAAAACCTACCATTTCGCTGCTGCCCTTTCTATATACAGTTGGGATTTTTAAGTCATTATTTTCTCCCACTGACATCATTTAACAGTTAAAACCGCATGTTAATATCTTGCTTTTAAGTAAATCTTGGCCAAGTCATCCCAACTTGAGCACGGTTAAGCTGGTCACACAAACAAACGTCAACAAGCCAAACCCCATCTGAAACCCGAACATCCTGCGCTGTTTGGGTTGGCTCAGCTTATTGGCTCCTATCAGGCTATCATCACTTCATCATTAATTTTACCCTCAGTAGGATACAGCAAACTGACGAGCACATAGAAAATGTGTAGGAATAGAGAGTATGCAGGTATAGGATCTACCTTACGAATAGAGACCTTGCAGGTATAGGATCTACCTCATTGTCGTACAATTTGATACACATTAGCACATCCACAAATGAGCCCCACAAACAGTATTCTTTACAAGTTAAAGGATGGCCCTGTTCAGCAGTGTCCATGCATAATACCATACAAACAATCAACGACAACTTGACTGCCTAATTGGTCATATGATGATGCCCACAACCCACAGCAGGGGTAGATTACATCAATCAACTAATAATTTGGTCCATGGCCAATACTTATAGGAAGTAAAGAGAGCAAGGCTCCTAGAATGACAAGAAGGTCTGCAGCGTCCGCCACAGTCGAATCAATTCAAAACTGAGGTTTGTGAAACACCACGTTGGTATGGAACAGTCGAGTTTATGAACACATTGATGTGAGAGTGGGGTATGCACAGGAAAGAGAAAAAATATATGACGCCATGTAACAAAAAACCCCAAAATGTTAAGCTAGATGACCACAAGCATGATGAATTGAAGACAAAAGATGAGATGGTCCACTGGTAGTCAGATTTCTGTTTTCTTTCGGACCAAATTTATCGCGGAGTAAGTTTTCCTATTACCAATAGTAATACAACATGGGCTATAACCACATCCTTTATGTGTACACAATCTTCAACTTTTAATCATTCAACTTGCAGACGTCGATGAACTTCTGAATTGCGTTATGATACTGTGTTCCCTGATAATGCCAAAGAAGGAAGCTAATGAGAGTATGTATGAGCTTGTCATACTTTCACAAGAAAGAAAATGAGATACGATTACTAGAGCAAAAAGAAAAACGACGAAAGGCACAAAATACAAACTTTTTATTAGGGCGTTTCTGAAACTTCTAAATTAAAACTGCTTTTAGTTATTTGTAAGGATGATATTCTTGTTAAGATGATGAATCCCACAGTAAAGCACCCCTTAGTGATGACCAAGACGACTCCTCAAAAGAAGTATAGTACATCATAACACGTGTGGAAGATCAAAAATCACTCTAGACTAACATTTTGTCATTCAGATGAGTTACTGCCCAAAATGCTACCGTGTAGTTAGGGACTGTAAATACGGACAGTCAAGCAATTTTTAATTAATATGTACAAATAATAAACTCAAGACAACTTTATCAGTTGCAGAAAAAGGAAATAACTTCCTTGCATGAATAGAAGTGCATAACTGGCTGTTGCTTCGACATTACCTCTTTAAATTGAAATAGCAGGCATGGAGAACTACATGAAGTCATATCCTCATTCTTACACATCAACATTCTACGGATAGATTCCTAATTGTTTAACCCCTTTATTTCGAAATTTGTAAGACATAGTTTTCCCTAGGTAACTGGTACTCTGAAAACTTTTATCCTGTTAAATCATTTAGTTTCAAGCTCATCACAGCAGTTCTGCTTTTTGGATAAATCCAGGGGCTGATGTTTCCAAAAAGCAGGAAACCTAGAAACTAAAAAATATAAAAATATATATAGCAGCTGAAATTTACCTCCCAGTAAAGCTGGTTACAGTCCATACATTTCCAGAACTCCAAATTTTTGTTGAACAAGCAATTGGGGATTACTTGGAATCCCTTCGCAGCTTCTACAGCTTCTTCAGTTGTTAGCGGTTTTTGAATGAAGTTTCCATTACATTTGGTGCACCTTGACATTAGCTTATTCTCGGAAATCTTCAAGTCAAATGTCTCAATAACCTGGCAATATACCCAATAAGAATTCTTGAGCTTCAACAGAAACATACAGCTAGAAGCCCAATTTTACTACCTAATTGGGTAAAAGATAAATCTTCTCGACCTATTCGCATTCACCCTAGAACTACAAATCACAAAAAGAAATTCTCCAGTGGGCAACGATCCAACTACCACATGTATTTCAGATTGTTGTATTTATATCTTGCTGTGAACTAATACACATACTAATAAAAAAAATTATATAAAAGGATACCATAACTTTGTCTGTAGATGCCATAAACCAAGTTTTCTTAAGCTTGTGTTGCTAAATTATTTAAATATGATGCAGGAGAAATCTTAGGAGTGAAAAATCCCCTCCTTGTTCACTTGGGTCGAACTTGGTAGCCTTTCCCTTTATAGAGTAATCATACCAAGATGTCTCCAGTTCGAGACTTCTCAGTGGGCAGCTTAAATTATAGAGTAATCATACCAAGATGTCTCCAGTTCGAGACTTCTCAGTGGGCAGCTTAACGTAAAAGCATCCTAGGTGTAGGATATCCTTTCATGTTTGACTGGAGCGGCACTTGATTGAGTGGACCCTTGAGCTAAGGAATAGAGGGATTGTCGGCCTTCCCCATTAGTCAGGTTTTTTACGGGAGATGATCCAATTTCTCCATTACACCAACAACTTAATGAAAGAATTCCAGATAGAAATATTACCACTAGATATCATTTTATGATGTCAAATAACTTGCCTGTAGACAGGTAAAAACTGACACCGCGTCTATTTGAAGCTTAAAACAACATAGTCAAAAATGTCTAAAATAAAATGTATAAAACTTTGAACATAAAAAATTGAAGTAAGACAGCTCCATACTGGAAAAACGTACCTCTAGTAGCTGATCGTTTTTCAAGAGACTCTTCACCCTGTATATTTGGTTTCTTATTAAGTAGTCATGTCTCAATAGTTTCGCATCCCGAGTTAATAGTATCCGTTTTTCCATTTGTGCTTGATCGACTAACTGCCTAGAGACGATGATCATTAAATTACACCAACAGGAGAAAACTGCCTCTCTATGATGTTTGAATGAATTTGTAATTATTATATATTTTACCTTGGTTCAGGCTTTCTTGAACAAGGGGTTGCAGCATCAACTCCAACACACCTGAGGTGTTTCGCTAAACCCTCTACCTGTTCAAATATTCCAAACAGAATGAATTAACAATCAAAATGTGTATTACTGTATATGGACAAGTATTTATGTATTCAACGACAGATATAAATATAACAGACAAACTTCGTACACTTTATGCACCAAGAAAGGCTAACATCAAATCTTTCAGAAAATCAATTCGTCAGCAAGGTTTATGTGATCCAAAAACTATAAAATGGGTATATCCGTATATGTATTCTCTAATCTGAACATGGTCGAAGTTGATGTCCATATATTTTGCAATATCAGCAAGGTTTATGTGATCCAAAAACTATAAAATGGGTATATGTATTCTCTAATTTGAACATGGTCGAAGTTGATGTCCATATATTTTGCAATTATAAGATGAGTATTAAGTTTTCATGAAACTGCATTACCATCACATCGCACAGAAATTTCGGGCACCCATCACCCCCTAATGACGAATCCCATGGTGGAGGCCCTTGCCAATCACCGGAACATTCAATCAGTTTCGCTTTGTAAGTTAGTCCTGTCGAGGATTGTCTCTTCCCTTTTCTCTTAGAAGTTTTAGGTTTTCTATCCGATTCCTTCAGCAAAATTCTTTCACCGTATCTTGAGATAATGTTTGAAAGAGAAACTCCCAAAGGAGCAGTCTTCATGCATGAGACCTTGGAAATAGATGATACTGGAGAAAATGGAGTCAACCTGACTATATCTGAAGCTTGACAGAACTTTAGCCTTAGAACATTATCACAGACATCGGGCATCACAAGAATTTCTTTCAATCCAAGAAGTGCATTTGCGTTCCGAGGTTCGGTAGTATCCCTCAAAGTAGAAACTGCAGCAAACCAGTCATAAAAGAGATCCGTGAATATGAAAGTTAAGAAAATATATACATTATAATGGACCAAGTAACTGAATTTGATATGTCATACACTATCCACATCGGAGTTTATGTCTGAAGAGACTTTAAGAGTAACACAGTTTATAGACTTTAAAAGTATAACAGGCGTGAGTTTGCATGTGTGTATATATATTCATAAACATATACCTAAAAATGTTGAACATAAGAGAGAACACCACCTTCTTTGAGAACCTTCTCCTGGAAAACAGCAAATATCTCTAATAAGCAATGTGCATCTGCAGCGGCATATGTTTTTTGATCTTCTGTAAGAGGGCGGAGTGACCAATCGCTACATTGGAGTTCCTGGTGGAGGGTATAGATGCATAAGCTGGGATCACAAGGAATAAAAACATGAACCACCTTATTCAAGCGAAATTTAGGTAGATTCAACAGCCTTTAAGTTTCATTTTATTTTAAATTGAGACGATATTGTCTTTTGCAATTTAATCAAACTAAATCAGAACTATCCAACCAATATCTATTGCACTGAAATAGTTATACCATTTCCAGTTACAACTAGTTTCTTCCTACCATCTATAGGGTGAGACCTACTTTTGTATGTTTGATAACAAATACTACAAAAAACTCTAAAAGTTTCCAATGAACGAAGATAATGATATCGAATTTTAAGTATTTGTGGAACACAGCGATCGTTAGAATAAAGGAAAGAGATGTTGCACCATGCATCTTTATTCCAAGTTATGTGTACCTTTGCGGCCTTCCGCAAAGCCAGTAACCTAATATTAGTCATAAAGTGACCTTCTCATGCAGAGCATCACGGGTTTCTTTAGCATTCATTGTTTTGTATACAGCTAATTCAGGGATTTTAATCAATCTCCATCTTGTCTTTATCCCATTTTCACTGATCTACAGAAGTTGTGGGTCTATACTCTTGAGGAGCAGTATTTTGATAAACTAAAGGCACCACATCAAACAGCAATACCAATATACACTGAAAAGTGGTTGGAAAAAAACCCTGATAGACAAATTAAGTTAACACAAACCTTGGATAGTGAAACACTGAGCATTTCTTCACATACAGTTGCTAAGCTTTTCATATCCTTAGACATTTTTCTTCCTGGTTGCTTCTCTTGTAAATGATGTTGGTATATACTTGTAATGTCTAAATAAGGTTCCACCTAATCCACATTTTTCAGACAAAAAAATTAAAAAACAGAAAACACACACAAAAATTGAGAATTCACAAATGAAACCAAGAAAACCACATAAAAAAGACAGGGCTTTGGTCATACCTTATCAAAGCCAGGATTGGAACCTTGAGAAGAAAAGGTAGAAGATAAGTAAACCAAATCTTGTTTAAACCTAAACCCTAATTTCAAAATATCAGGTGAAATAAACATATCTCTAAGAAGTTGATAAATTGAAGAAAGGGTGATCAAAGAAAGGTCAACTAGAAAAACCCATATATTATTTTGTGAATCTGTATACTCTATCACTTCATGATTGATTCTACAGGCAATTTGAAGAAGTGAAACAGTTGGGAAAGAGTATTGTTTGGTTCTACAAGGTTTCCATTCAGCATCTAATCCAACTACAGATGAATGATTTAATGCCCAGAGTAATAAATTGAATTCTATAGAATCTTCTGTTGTTGATACTAGATGAATTTCTTCGGGTTTTATCGTTTTCTTAGTTTCGTGAGAATCCATTGTTACAAAATTGATAGTACAATGTTTGACAATTCAAAACGATAGCATAATTATGCTCTAGCCCTTCATTGTCATACTCCCTCCGTCTCTAAAAGATAAGCAGGTTCTCTAAAAGATAGGAAGGTTTGTGTGTTAATAAGTAATTTTACACAAACCTACTTATCTTTTAGAGACGGAGGTAGTAATTTGTTGGGGAAAGAAGGTACAATAGAGAGTGGAGGGTGCCAGTATTAATAAGTGCGGTGTCTCTATAAAAATGTCGGGAGTTCCAAGACTACATGGTGTGTCAGCGTGTCACCGATACCATCCACTACCTCGTTATATATGATGACGGGAGCTTGACTCTTGTCGTTTCGCTTGTTCATAGAGGTATCTTATCCATATAGGCGCCGATTAGTCAAGGTTTACATATTTTAGGGAATGTAACATTCCTAGTCTTTAACAATTGGGTAAAAACACAGTAGTTGAGCCAATTCCCAATTATAAGCATTAACTTCTGACGGAGTTGTTCGCCGCGACCTTATCCCCTTGATAGCGTTGATATTCCTGCGAGTCTTGATCCTTGTTACCTGCACAGTTTCATCACAAAGTTTGTCGTTTCTTTTCCCCGGTAACTTAGTCCACAGCTGGTGTATAACAAAGCAGATATAGTTAGCCCAATATATGTTGGTGGTGTGATGGTGATAGATCTGAAGTGTGAAGGTTGATAATCCTTCTTCAATGATTATCCACAAAAATAGCCTAAAATTTGACGGGTACTTCAATGTTTGAACATTGAAGTGATCCATTGGTGTTGATGATGGTTGTGTAGCCGATTGGTTGGTGTATTGGTAGTGGTTGTTGTTGTAGTGTGGTGGATGGATGTCGACCCTACTTTCTGTGAGTACCTTTTGTTGTTGTTGATGATGTAAACCTTGCATTGCGGGCTCCTGTTGCTGGTGACTCGCGAGATCTGAAGTCTCTTTAGTACTTATAGCAAAATCGTTTAGAAACCTAAAAGGAAAATACATGAAAAGAAATACTAGACCTAAACAACACGTAGCATACTTAAGTAGATTATTCGTAAACAAAAAGGAAAATGCTAGTATAATTTCCAAGCCTAGCGAGAAGGAAATAACTGCTTTAGAATTGTGCGTAGGACTACGCAGATTTTGGAATGTCAATGGTTACAACTTTTGACAGTCCGGCCCCTTGGTATTCATTGATCTTGCGAGAGCTGGGTCTTGGCAAACTCTCGCGTTTCTTCCCAAACAACATGTGTTGTTGGGCCTCCCATAGATGAACTTGCTCTTTTCTCATTCTCACTGCGTTCGGTAGCATTATCTGGGCCTGGACAATGTGTTTTTATCAAATTAGCTTTAGTTGCAATCATTCTTTTTATGGGATAATAATAATCCACGCGGTCACCCCATTTTTGTCCCATCTCCTTCTGTCTAAAAGTTTCCACATGTCGTCCAAAAGGATCTTTATCCTTTTCTTTGTCAAAAACAACAGCGGAGACAGAAACAAGCAGTGACGGGGGAGGGGGTGGCTTACCTAGGCTATAGCCCACCCCAAAATCCCCCAAAACATCTTTGGGCCCTTGTAATTGTTGGCAAAATTAAAATAGCCCAGGTAGTGAACTCGGATTAGCCCTTTAGTGACTGAATGAAAATGAAAAAGCAACTAAATGTACAACGCATATGAATACATCTGTACTCTATATGTCGGAGACTCGGAGTATATTATTACATCTACGACTAATGCAGTAGCCGATTGAGGTAGTTCTTTTCTTTTGGTTTTGACTTGACACATAAATTAATAACTAGACTTGACACATAAACTAATACAGTAAAAACTCCATATATTAATATTCTTGGTACTTCACAAAATTATTAATATATGGAGTTTATTAATATAGAGAGGTAAACCAAAAATTAATTTTTTTTTTGTTGCTAATTCAGAGTATGTAAATGATAATGGATATGGACGCCTTCCTTAAAATAAGGGAGATAATGTTGATGGTGATAATAAAAAGATACCAAATGTTTCATGTCAAGAAGCTTTAAACATGCTCGACAAGTTGTAAATATTTTGCCTTCAACAAGAAGGTGTTCACGGTAATGAGGTCTTACGCATTAGTAAATCAAAAGATGCGATAAGAATCCAAAAATTTACATCATTTCTCAAATAACTATAGATAAGTACTTTGTTTCATCTTAAATTTTGATGTAACAGGATCTATAAGTTTCCAATAATTACGATAATATTAATATATGGAGGTAAATTCCTTATGTCGGGACTAGAAAATTATTAATATTAAAATGTGGAGGTTATTACTATTTATAACTGGCCCAAGTTGGGACTCTGATTTTTTATTAATATATAGAGTTTATTAATATATGGAGTATCAATATATGAAGTTTTTACTGTAACTATATATAGTTGGGCGTTATATTGTATTTCTCACCTTTTTTTTTTTTTTTTTTGAAACAAGAAGTAATGTATTGAAATGAATATTAGTTCAGTACATGAGAAATATCCCGAGTAAGTTGTGATCTAATTTCTACATGAGAATAACTAGACCAAGCTAATGATAATGCATTTTCTCTAGCTAGTTTAGAGAGAATATCTGCAACTTTATTGCCTTCTTTTGGAATGTATGAACATTTCCAAGAACGAAATCTACTAAAAAAACTCTAAATATCTTTTACGAAATTAAGTAATTGCCAATCGATAAAAGCTTTGTTGTTGACTGCTTCCACCACTGTCTTTGCGTCAAGTTCAAAGTGTACATTCTCAAGCTTTAACCTATGCGCCAAATTCACAGCTTCCCACAAACCCATACACTCCGTTTGCACAGCATTCCTTATCCCCGTCAAGTATATGCACTCTGCTGCTTGCTGCTCACCTGCAAAATTTCGAACCATTAGTCCAATTCCACCTGTGTTGTTAGAACTCAAATAAGAACCATCTATGTTGATGGTAACAACATCAACAGGTGGAGGCAACCAGCGTATATTCCTACGACAAACTCTATTATTAGTGGCATGATGCATGTTATTTTGTGCTAAGTGTTCACTGATAAAGCTACGAGCTTTTAAAATGGTTCTCTCTAGGCTAGGGTTAGTGTTCTGAAAAGCTTTGTCACATCGCTTAGACCATAAGCACCACGCAATGATAGCTCTTCTGCAGATGTCATCAGTTGTAATTCTCTTAGCATGAAGGTCATCGAACCAGCTTCGTATCCAATCTGAGAAGGAAGTAGAACCATTTGAAGACCAACCAGAAATAGATAACCACACTGCTCTAGCCAAGTTACATTCCATCAAAACTTGAGATGGAGTCTCCTGCACCAGTTCGCAGAAGGGACAAACAAATGCAATTCCAGGAATTTTAGAACTTAATATGTCTCTTGTGGGAAGAAGAGGAGAAACAGCTTTCCATAAAATTGCCTTATTCTGGATAGTAGAGGCAGCTTCCACAATGATTTGTAGATCTTGATCATTCTTGGCCCCACCGATTCTGAGTTATCTTGTTCTTCATACATCTTTCTGTAAGTTGATTTTACAGAGAAGTTGCCATTTTTTTCTAACAACCAGATTAACCTATCTTCACATCTGTTGTGGATCTGTAAACCAATAATGAGATTTAATGTGTTAGCCTCAAATAGTTCTTGCAGGATATGTATATCCCATGAACTACTATTCTGGTTAAACAGTTCATGTACAAATTTATATTGCTGATGAGACATACAACCCATTTTTGGAACTGGAGGATTCGATAGTCCAAGGATCCATCTGTGTTGCCAAATTAAAATTTTCCCGCCATTCCCTAAACACCAACAACTGTTAGCTTGCACAAACGCTAACTCAGAACTCAGACTTCTCCAAGACCAAGTTGTATTGGTCTTCTTTTTTAAGTTGAAGAGATCTCCGTCTGAAAAATATTTAGCCTGTAGAGATTTTGCCATCATAGATTCTATGTCAGAACAGAGTCTCCAAGCAGATTTCGCGAGTAAAGCCCTATTAAAGATGTGCATATCACGAAAGCCCAACCCTCCTTCTTCTTTAGGTTTTTGTGTTCTTCTCCATGTGATGATATGAATGCCTCTGCACATTTTCTTATTTCTCCAGAATTGCCGCTGTTTTGTACTAATCTTTTTAATGGTAATGTCTGGTATTCTAAAACTCGTCATATGATGAACTGGTATCGCATTAGAGACATTCTTAATCATGACTGATCTCGCGGCTTCAGACATGTTGCTACCATTCCAGTTTGCGAATTTGTTGTCAATTTTATCATGGAGAATGGAGAATGGAATACGCTTTTTCCTGCCTACAAAAAAGGGGAGGCCAAGATATTTTTCATCTAGAGATATTTAAATATCTAACTTGCAGGCTCCACTGATAGACTGGAAAACTTCAGGAGAAAGATTAGAACTGAAATACACAGCTGATTTATGAAAGTTAATCAACTGCTCTGAGTATATAGAAAATTGTTGGATCACGTTCAGTAAATTTTGAACTTGTACGTCATTGGCTTTGCAAAATAAGAGACAATCATCCGCAAACAGCAGATGATTGATCTTTGGAGCTGAACGTGAAATTTTCATACCTGTAAGTTTCCCAGTAGATTCACAGTATGCTAAAAATCTCGAGAAAGACTCCATAGCTAGAATGAAAAGATAGGGTGACGGATCACCCTGTCTAATACCTCGAGTTGGCTTGAATGCTGGTGTGGGAGAACCATTCAACACGACTTCAATATGGGTTGTAGAGATGCACTGGGAAATAAGTTGACGAAATTTATCTGAGAAGCCAAACTGCTTAAGAATGTCTAGAAGGAAGCTCCATTCTAGTCTATCAAACGCCTTGGACATGTCCATTTTAAGTGCAAGATGACCACTTATTCCTTCTTTTTTCTTCATAGCTTGCACAATTTCTTGCACAAGGCAAATGTTCTCTGATATTAATCTACCTGGTACATAGGCCGACTGCATTGGCGAGATGATTTTTGCTATATGCTTCTTCATCCTCAAAGCAATGATCTTCGAGATGATTTTATATACTGTGTTGCACAATGCTATGGGAAGAAAGTCCTCCGGTTTGTTGGCTATTTGTACTTTGGGAATCAATGAAACCCTAGTATTGTTTAGTTGTTGAAGTAGAAAACCCGAGTGGAAGAATGATTTAATCATCTTGCAAACATCTTCCTTCACCACTTGCCATTGAGTCTGGTAAAAGCCGGGTGGAAATCCGTCCGGTCCAGGAGATGTCCATGGCTCCATTGTCATGAGAGCTTGATAGATTTCTTGTTCTGAAGGGATAGCTTCAAGTTCTTCATTGTCCTCCATAGAAATACATTGTGGAATATTCCTGAGAAAATTCTGACTGCATGGAGGATTGGAAGTAGTCATAATATCTTGAAAATGCTGCTTGAGGAGATGAGAAAGTGAATCCCTATCGTTGCACCATGTTCCATCAGAGGTCAGAACAGAATCAATTATATTTCGGTATTTCCTTCGGTTCATTCTAATATGAAAATACCTTGAGTCCATATCCATGTCTTTATAAAAGTGATCACGAGACTTTTGCCGATTGAAACTTGCTTGGATTTCATTGAGTTGTCTAATCTCACTCTCCAGGTTAATAACTGCTTCAGTTTTGGAACCATTGTTGATGGTGGTTTTTAGCTTAGGGTTAAAATCGTAAAACTTGCATCTGACGTCACTCTGCAAGAAAACGGTGCCGTGAGTGCTAACCTCTCCACCGACATATATATTGAGCCATTCGATATATTTACATGAAATGTATCCAGACTGGCGAATGTAGCAACCATCCCAAACACTCTGTAAATTTCGGCACCTCGCCAATACAAGACTCACTGAGTACTTTCCTGTGCTATGTTCCCCGGCAGAACCCTTAATATCGGTATGGCATGACGGATTTATGTCCACTCGCAGCAGAGTAGCATGAACCTCCAAGTACCCAAGTTAAGGCCATCGCACGAAATGCTCAGACGGAAAGCACACTGTATTCTGTAGATAAGGATTTTTGTGGCAGCATACAAAATCCATCCAGTTATTGTGATAACTCACAAAAAGCTCATAAACCCGACTAATTTGCAAAATTAGGGTTTCGCGCCCCGCGCAGTACACTAGACCCCATTTGTCGAAAAACTATGCTTAGCCAAACTAGGCAATTAAATCCGCCACAGCGCACTGGAAGTGTGGCCACGCCCTAGCTTGCCGTCCCCACTTCCCATCGACCAATCAGGTCGCTTTAAATCTGCCACACTCACATAGAAGTGTAGCCACGCCCATGCATGGGCGGCCCTCTTACATGAACCAAACCAGGTTACTTTAAACTCGCCACAGTGTTAAAGAGAAGGAAACCGCGCCAGATGGCCGCAAAGCCAATTGGCTTCCCAAAAACACACCAGCATGCCAAGCAGCATGCCAAACATGCCAAACGCACATACCAGGCACACATGCCAGATGCACATGCCAAACGCGCCGAACATGGCCACTCACCCCATGCGACGTGCCATGTAGGCTAATTAGGGTTTCGACAAGCTAAACCCTAATTTAGGCAAGATTTCCACACCAACGTGCCAAAATTTCAGTGGCTATGGATACGTGCGCAACCGCGCCGAAGGCATGCACGAGCCATGCCAGCCATGCCGCAATGCCGCTAGCGCAAGTTAAAGGCGCCATAGCTAATTAAAGGTAGCCATGATCGACGGCTACCTTTCCTCCTGAGATGCAATCTCAGCCATCCAAGTTTGCCACCAAACTAACGGGCTTGTGGCAACTTCTTGAGCGACTATGCCGCCAAACCCTAAACTTTGTCCGCGACATCAAACCCTAAATTAGCCACGGCGCCAAGCCCTGACCTTGGCCATGCCACCAAGCCCTAGCCTTGGCCACGCCGCCAAGCCTTAACTTTAGTCACGGAGCCAAATCTTAAACTTTGGCCATGCTACAACACCACGGCCACTGGCATGCCACCATGCCACAGCTACTAGCATGTGGCTAGGCCACGACCACTGACATACCACTATTCCACAGCTACTAGCATGTCGCTATGCCACGGCCACTGGCATGCCACCATGCCACAGCTACTAGCATGTCGCTAGGCCACGGCCACTGGCATGCCACCATGCCACAGCTACTAGCATGTCGCTAGGCCACGGCCACTGGCATGCCACCATGCCACAGCTACTAGCATGTCACCATGCCGTCGCTACTGGCATGCCACCATGCCATGCCTACTAGCATGCCGCTATGCCACGGCCATTGGCATGCCACCATGCCACAGCTACTAGCATGTCGCTAGGCCACGACCACTGGCATGCCACCATGCCACAGCTACTAGCATGTCGCTATGCCATGGCCACTGGCATGCCACCATGCCACGGCCACTGGCATGCCACTATGCCACAACTACTAGCATGTCGCTATGCCACGGCCACTGGCATGCCAAATCTACTAGCATGCCGTTATGCCACAGCTACTAGCATGTCGCTATGCCGCGGCTACGCCACTGGCATGCCACTAGCATGCTGTTGCCAATGGCTCCACTTCGCTATACAACATGATGCGGCCATAATCAATGGCCACTCTTCCTCATGAGATGTAATCTCAGCCATCGAAATTCGCCACCGAGTCGTTCAGATCGTGACAAGTTTTAGGCAACTAGCCAAAACGAGCCTAGCATCACATATTTTATTTACCTACGGCAAGCCTCTCAATCAAAGTGCTACTTGTTTTCCACGAAAACACTCGAGACATCAAAACATGTCACAAACTGGGGGATACTCATCAGGGTATTGGTCTGGCGGTTTACAGCGTGCGGCGTGCAATACTCCCGTTACAGAAAGTGTCATAAAGCGGGGCGGTTAGTAATGGCAAGAAGTAATGGTGTAAACGTATCCTTCATTATGGAAACATAAATTCCAGGCGTTACCCGTTACTCCCTTCTTCCACCACTCAATCATTTCTACTTCCTGAGAGACCAGGGTACCTTTTGTTGCGACTTGTATAAATAGGTCTCGCCTATTTTCCACTAAACAACAAGTTTTGGTCAGGAGAACAATACAACATCCAGAAATCATCTGATAGCTTTCCATTCAGCTAGCCAGTTCAACTTTGTGATACAAGTCACGAAACACCCACAGTTCCAGAATCAACTATTCTGGTCTCAGCACTTTCTTCGCTTACCTCCCTAAGACCAACCCTTCTCCTTCAGTTTGTGACCGAAGCAAGCCTGGAACGACCATTTCTTGGTTTAGGCCAGGATTATACATATTGATCTCTCGAATTAAAAGTACTCCCGTGCAGTACATTGTTTAGGGTTTAAATTTGTTTCTCACCCACACACCCAAAATTACCAAAATCGGCAGAAACGGTTGTCACCCACAAACAATTGGCGACCACAGTGGGTGATTAATCTCTCGGTTACAATATCAATTTCTCAATTCCCGATTCTATCTTTCAACCCCGATCTCAAGATGGTAGAACTCAGGTCCGGATCAGCAACAAACCCTGAGAACACTGGCGCTGAAATTATTCCCGGTGTTAACGTTCCTTCCAATGGTGTTAATACGCCACTTGTCAACACCAGCAACATGGAGAATGTTCCTTTAGGCTTTCCGCCTTCGATTACTAGAGCCAGAGCCTCTGCCGCGGAAAATGCTCCTTCAAGTGTTACACCTCCAATCACCAGAGCCAGAGCCGTTGCCGCCGCTCCCAATGTTTCGTCAAGTATGACATCTTAAACCGTCACCAGAGCCGCAGCTACTCCGCCATCAGGACGAGAAACTGGAGGAGCCAGAGGAAGCCGATCCTATATTACTATTGCTGATTTGATGGAAAGACAGGAGGTTCTCGCTAGAGCCCAAACGGACATGGCCTTAACTCAGAAGGAGGTACTTGTTTTTCTCAAGGCACTAACAGAATGGCTACCATAAGAATCACGCCAGCCAGATCCAATGAGGAACACCTCCAATACCCCTGGCGCCAGCACCTCAACAGGGCACACCTTTGTAGACGAAGAGACTCGCCCGGGAACTCCAGCGGAGAGAAATCAACCGTCCAATTTTGTCACGCGAGAAGATTTGGAATGACTTCTCCAAAACCTGGACAAAAGCGATTCCATGGACATGCATCAGCATCAAACCACGTATCCTCCGGAAGTACAAAGAATCCCTCTTCCAAGGGGGTACTCTCCCCCTCAATTCTCTCTGTATGACGGCACCGGTAATGCGCGTGAACATGTTTCTCGATTCTTGGAGTCCCTGGGAGAGCACGAATACAATCACGTTCTCCATTTGAGAGAATTTTCGAAATCACTTACTGGAATAGCATACACATGGTACAACAACATTACGCCAGGCAGCATCTCTAACTGGTTTGATATGGTTACGGCTTTCTACAAGAAGTACTTCTTTGTGTCTTAGCAAATTACCTTCTCAGATCTAGGAAGGATGTTCCAACGAAACAACGAACATCCGAATGATTTTGTCAAAAGATTCAGAATTCAAGCACTGGATTGTCATGACCCAAACGTGACCGAACAACAATTGGTGGATTCTTGCATCAATGGCATGATTCCCATCTACCGCGCCTTACTAGAGAATCTGCGATTCCAGACATTCTCTGAACTTCATGAAGCTGCGAAACGGTCGGCCACAACAGCACCAGCGTTGTTGGAAAGAACCAGGCCAACCACAGGCGAGGACACACGTGAAACTAGAGAAAATAGACGCCTCATCAATAAGCAATACAACACTGGTCCCTCCTCTGTGAGCGTGGTAGACGAAGGAGAAAAAAGGAAGGCTTCAGCGGCAGAATATCAACCCAAGCGCGTAGCACCAGAACGACAGGCAGTTTCGCCACGGAAGACCACCGCTAAAGCTCCCATGCGACATCAAGAAGCTGGAGAAAATGTCTTGGATTTCCCGTTCCCAATAGAGGAAGTGATTGAACTCTTGGAAGCGTGGATCCAAGACGACGCCATCAGGCTACCTCCTACCAGGCGCCCACCAACCAAAGCAGAAATGACAAACCCCAAATATTGCCGCTACCACAGATTTGTCCACCACCCAACCAGTGACTGCAATAAGCTAAAACATATCTTCAAAGAAAAGATAGAAGCAGGGGAGCTTCGACTGGACAATGAAAGAGTTCACAGAGATCCACTTCCAGTCAGGAGTTGCATGATCTCTGAGGACTCTGTACACGAAACTGTGCAATCCATGATGCATCATGTGTGCGAAATTCTCTATCTCTCCAAGACACAGCGTCAAGATATCTTCACAGCCCTTAATCGTGTTGTATCGGTCAAGCGACTCTTTCCTACTGAAGAAACCACGCCAGAACCCCAAACTCTCTCGGGAAGCGGTGCTGGAAAATACAACTAGGGACTGCTGACCACGTTTTATCTGAGGGACATCGAGCTCGACAACATATTAATCGACGTGGCCTCTGACTTCAACATCGTTACCATCAAAACTCTGAGAGTTGCGGGAGTTTCGAAGCAGGAGGCTACCCGTTCCCCAACCGTGGTCAAAAACTTGGAAGGAGAGGCGATGGACGCATATGGCTACATCAACCTTGAAATCAAGGTAGGAGGCACTCTAACACATGGAAAATTCCACATTGTCAAAGAACTCTCAAATTACGACATGATTCTGGGGCGCGCATGGGTATACGGAAACAAAGCGAAGTTAAGAGTATCTCCTCTGCCGATGTCGATACCCGAAAGAATTTCCAACAAGCCATCCAACTTTGAAGATTACATGTTGCCGTATCAACAACTTACCAATGTAACTCAATTTCCTGGAGAAAGCCCGTCGACGTTCATCCGCAGATTCCGAACACAAGTAAGTCTGGTTAAACAACCCTTTCTGCACCCAGTCACCTCTCCTCTCGGCTAGGCATGGGGACTCGGTCCGATTATCAACCCAGGCATCATTAGGAGATGTGAATGGGACATTGGGCCTTTCAAGTGCTTTGTCAAAAATTTGGAAGCTGTCACAGTCAAAGATGACGAGTTAAAAAATCAAGTGGTTGCGCAATGCTCAAACCCGTTTCAAATTGGAGATGTAGTAGTCAAGACGACCTTGTTTCAAGTTGGAGACATAACAGTGAAGATAGCTACTCGACCCGGTCCGCCTAAAGAAAAGGAAGATGAGCCATATCTGGTGGCAAATGTTATCTTGGGTGGTTACTGCAAGCTCATCAATGCCGACAAATTGGAAGGTGTGACGATTCACTCGCGATGGCTCGAACCCTTCGATACCTAAAACGCTGTGCTACCTTCACCTCCAGCGTTCCCCTTTCAGCATTTCCTTCGGCATTTTCCCTTTTCATGCAATATTTGTAACTTCTCTAAAATGATTGCACTGCTTGCATTCATGAGTAGAGTTTTCGATTTCAATTAAAGAACATCTTTCCTTAAAAAGTTTTCCCAAACCATCTTAAAGGAAAAATACCAAGTAAACCCAAACTCTCACAGAGTCATTACCCGTCTATTGAAAACCAGAGAAACCAAACCACCACAAAAATATTCAAAAATACTGAAGAAGGTAATATGCAAGGAAGATGATCATCAGGAGGCAAAACATATATCTTCTTCAAAAATATCCGGCTTCAAATCTCACCTAACGCTTCTCTGGTTTTCGGGATGTGTGACAACGATGCTGCTACAAGGGAGAGCCAAGAAACAGGTCGGTCGAACCTTTAACCATTGTTGTTATTTCCCCTGTTTTGAGTTACTATGGGTGATGTCGGCGTTCGGAGGCATTGGCTGCGAAAGCAGCAGGCCGGCTAGTACCTATGGCAAATTCCATCCACACTATTTGTGTACGGTGTCTATCCGTCTACTGGATGGCCAGGAGGGTCGAACGACTTATTTTCGCATAAAGGGTTTTTGGATATTTTCAGTATGAAGGTTTTATTAATTCATTCAGAGATGTGAAACCATAAGAGCTGAATAACGGAATGTTACTTGGCGAAGCCCTAACTCCGCCATGAAAACAAGAAAGTGAAAGTAAATCTTTGAAATATCAAAAGTGGCTACACCCTGAGAAGAAGTAGTAAAAGTGGAAAAATTGGTCGTCAATGGCAGACGCCTGGATCAATAACGCCTCTGTCAGAGCTTTTTCAAGCACTTTCCCCAAAGACCCTCTTTGGCAGCAAACGTTCCACCTAGACGCCGCCTCGGCAAAGAAAGAACTCAAAGATCCCATCCGTAAGCGCCTCAAAGATCAAAGCAACTTCAAAGATCCCATCTAAAAGCCGCTTCGGCAACAACAGCTTCCACATCCTGTCCGGCATTTGTTCCAACAGCAGTCCCAACGTATGTTTCCATGGCTTCTCCAATGGCTCCAACATATGTTGCCTCCGCCTCCTTGTCCGCCTCGACGGCATCCTCAGCAGTCGCTTCAACGTCCCTTAACATTAGTTTCAAGGCGTCCACTCCTGTAAGCCGCTTCGGTTCAAAATCGTGTCGACATCTTCCTCAGGAGCTTTTCCAGCAGCTTCTTGAGGATGTCCCGGTTCGTCCGCATCAAAGTTAAGGATTACGATGCCATCATGGACAGGGTAATTAAACTGGCTCTCACCTAAAAGTTTCATGGACTCAGTCTTTCGCCGTTTCAACCGAGAGGCGGATCGTCCAGCCCTAGCACTGGGTTGTAGAGAAACTTCATTATTCTGAAATCTCACGACACGCTGAGATGCTTCATCATGTCTCCACTTTTCCTCCATATCCATAGAAGCCATGAGAGTCTGAACACACGTCCGCACTCTGCATAGATGGGCGAGAGACATGCCTTGTATAATCTCGTCAGCCTCACGGAACAGAGAATCAATTGTCTAATACCTCCTCATGAGAAGAAAACTGGGTTTTGTCGACTTCAAAATTTCTCTCCGAAGAGTCAGAGGTACGATTGTCACTGGAAGATCCCATTATATGCTACAAAAAAAAATTACCATGTCTGCACCGGCAATCTACATGATGAAGAAGACAAAATGGGAACTAGGAGAAGAAACACAAGATAGTACCTGTGAAGAGGGTGGACGCGATTTTACGATGATCTGTATGAGCCAAGGGTTCAAGATCACCTCTTATATTCAGCGGATTGATGAAGCCTGAGAAGGAAAACCCTTTTACCAGCCATGAATTAAGGCTTCAAATGCGTGATACTAGCTGGATTAGATATTTGCTTATACAGGATAATTAGGGTTTGGCATCCAAGTCAGCAGCCGTCCATACCGTTCTATAACTTATCTCGCGCCATCCTTCCATCCCAAGCGCGCGTCCTGAGAAATGCCAACAGCTTCACGCCCAAGCCAAGCCAACATCGCCAACGGCTTCACGGCCAAGCCAAGCCAAGCCAGCAGCGCCAACGGCTTCACGGCCAAGCCAAGCCAGCAGCGCCAACGGCTCCGCGCCCTAGCCAGCACCAACAGCTTGCATCCTCCCAGCGCTAGCCTCTCTGCTCGATAGCCGATGCACCTGCGTCCATCTCAGCGCCAACTTTTCCACTCGACAAGTGCCAACAAGCCAACTCCAACCGCGTCCTAGCCAATGCCCTAGCAAAGCAACGCCATGAACCATTCCTTAACCAGTAGCCAAAGATGCCGCACTGGTGCCAACATCCCATGGCCAAGACGAATTTATGAAAAAGCCGCCAACACGTACAAGGATCACGGATTCCTCATGCCTTCCACCAAAGGTTAGTTGAATTTCCTTGGCAATCTCTTCACGTATTGCTTTTTCGATTTTACTCTTGTCTGTCACCATCTCATGCTTACCCCGCAACAATGCCACTGTTACGTGCTAAGCAGGGGACTTAATGTTGATGGTGATTTTTAGCTTAGGGTTAAAATCGTAAAACCTTGCACCTGACGTCACTCTGCAAGAAAACGGTGCCGTGAGTGCTAACCTCTCCACCGGCATATTTATTGAGCCATTCGATATATTTACATGAAATTTATCCAGACTGGCGAATGTAGCAACCATCCCAAACACTGTGTAAATTTCGACACCTCTCCAATACAAGACTCACTGAGTACTTTCGTGTGCTATGTTCCCCGGCAGAACCCTTAATATCGGTATGGCATGATGGATTTATGTTCACTCGCAGCGGAGTAGCATGAACCTCCAAGTACCAAAGTTAAGGCCATCGCACGAAATGCTCAGACGGAAAGCACACAACATTCTGTAGATAAGGATTTTTGTGGCAACATACAAAATCCAACCAATTATTGTGATAACTCACAAAAAGCTCATAAACCCGACTAATTTGCAAAATTAGGGTTTCGCGCCCCGCACAGTACACTAGACCCCATTGGTCGAAAAACTATGCTTAGCCAAACTAGGCAATTAAATCCGCCACAACGCACTGGAAGTGTGCTCACGCCCTAGCTTGCCGGCCCCACTTCCCATCAACCAATCAGGTCGCTTTAAATCCGCCACACTCACACAAAAGTGTAGCCACGCCCATGCCTGGACGGCCCTCTTACATTAACCAAACCAGGTTACTTTAAACTCGCCACAGTGTTGAAGAGAAGGAAACCGCGCCAGATGGCCGCAAAGCCAATTGGCTTCCCAAAAACGCACCAGCATGCCAAACATGCCAAACGCACATACCAGGCACACATGCCAGATGCACATGCCAAACGCGCCAAACATGGCCACACACCCCATGCGATGTGCCATATAGGCTAATTAGGGTTTCGACAAGCTAAACCCTAATTTAGGCAAGATTTCCACACCAACGTGCCAAAATTTCAGTGGCTATGCCTACGCGCGCAACTGCGCCGAAGGCATGCACGAACCATGCCATCCATGCCGCAATGCCGCTAGCACAAGTTAAAGGTGCCACTGCCAATTAAAGGTAGACATGATCGACGGCTACCTTTCTCCTGAGATGCAATCTCAGCCATCCAAGTTCGCCACCAGCGACGGAACCAGGAATCTACACCCGGGTGGGGTAATATGTATATTTTTTCACCCATACGAATTGCAATAATATTAATGCCGCAAAATTATATATAATGAGATCACCCCTACACATTGTTGTATATTAAAGTTCAGTTAAGTACGATTTTAACTTTGATTGACAAATGTATATATACTAAATGATATTAGTATCACAAAAAATTGCGGCCGGAGGCCGCCCGAATTTTTTTAATGTTATTCGCTATACCTTTGCATGGCTTTCATATAAGATAATGAAATTATGAACACACACATCAAAACATTTCTTCATTGTAATTCTGTTATTGTTAACATGAAGGAAAGAAAAAACAAGGAGAGGGAAATAAATGAATTATATAAGCAGACTTCCATATTTTGGTAGAATTTTAGCTTCCACATGGAATAATTTTAGTGTACATTTGAAAACAACAAGAGCCTAATAGAGTTATATAAATAAAATTGGGATGGGGAGGGGTAGGTTTTATCGGTAATTCTAAGTTATTTTAAGGTTAGAATTTCAAACCTCAAAAGAAATTGAAACGTAACAATGAAAATTAAGTTAATTAGACGGAGAGTGGTCAAGTGAATTCTTTACTAATGGGCTAATTATAATTCACCTGGGTTAATCATTATATTTAAGAAAATTAGGCTTGCCCAAATCGACTTTTCCACATTCTTGGGGGGCTGGAGCCTACCTAAGCCACCCCCTCCCTCCGTCACTGTCGCCACCAAACTAACAGGCTTGTGGCAACTTTTTGAGTGACCATGCCGCCAAACCCTAAACTTTGGCCGCGACATCAAACCCTAAATTGGCTACAGCGCCAAGCCCTAGCCTTGGCCACGGCGCCAAGCCCTAACTTTAGTCACGGAGCCAAATCTTAAACTTTGGTCATGCTACAACACCACGGCCACTGGCATGCCACCATGCCACAGCTACTAGCATGTCGTTATGCCACGGCCACTGGCATGCCACCATGCCACAGCTACTAGCATGCCGCTATGCCACGGCTACTAGCATGTCGCTATGCCACAACTACTGGCATTCCACCATGCCACAACTACTAGCATGTCGCTAGGCCACGACCACTAGCATGCCACCATGCCACAGCTACTAGCATGTCGCTATGCCACGGCCACTGGCATGCCACCATGCCACAACTACTAGCATGCCACCATGCCACAACTACTAGCATGCCACTATGCCACGGCTACTAGCATGTCTCTATGCCACGGCTACTAGCATGCCGCTATGCCACGGCTACGCCATGGCCACGCCACTGGCATGCCACTAGCATGACGTTATGCCATGGCTCCACCAGGCGCTACTATGCCAATGGTGCCACTTCGCTATACAACAAGATGTGGCCATAATCAATGGACACTCTTCCTCATGAGATGTAATCTCAGCCATCGAAATTCGCCACCGAGCCGTTCAGCTCGTGACAAGTTTTAGGCGACTAGCCAAAACGAGCCTAGCATCACATATACTATTTACCTACGGCAAGCCTCTCAATTTTAAACTTGCCACACGTAGCAAAGTGCTACATGTTTTCCACGAAAACACTCGAGACATCAAAACATTTCACAAACAGGGGGATACTCATCAGGGTATTGGTCTGGCGGTTTACAGCGTGCGGCGTGCAATACGCCCGTTACAGAAAGTGGCATAAAGCGGGGTGGTTAGTAATGGCAAGAAGTAATGGTGTAAACGTATCCTTCATTATGGAAACATAAATTCCAGGCGTTACCAGTTACTCCCTTCTTCCACCACTCAATCGTTTCCAAATCCTGAGAGACCAGGGTACGTTTTGTTGCGACTTGTATAAATAGGTCTCACCTATTTTCCACCAAACAACAAGTTTTGGTCAGGAGAACAATACAACATCCAGAAATCATTTGATATCTTTCCATTCAGCTAGCCAGTTCAACTTTCTGATACATTTCACGAAACACCCACACTTCCAGAATCAACTATTCTGGTCTCAACACTTTCTTCGCTTCCCTCCCTAAGACCAACCCTTCTCCTTCACTTTGTGACCGAAGCAAGCCTGGAACGGCCATTTCTTGGTTTAGGCCAGGATTGTACAGATTGATCTCTCGAATCAAAAGTACTCCCGTGCAGTACATTGTTTAGGGTTTAAATTTGTTTCTCACCCACACACCCAAAATTACCAAAATCGGCAGAAACCGTTTTCACCCACAAACAACCATTGACATCAGTATCTTGCAGGGAGTCTAATTCTGACTGAAGTTGTGTGATATGTTTATTGAAATCACTAAACGTACTTTTGCTCCATAGTGACAGCAGATGCCTTGTATTAGATAACTTGTTTATAAGGACAAAAACATTAGAACCAGAGACATTAGTAGACCAAGCAACTTTAATATTTTCAGAAGAAGTTTCATGTTTGAGCCAATACTCAAAAAAATTCCAATTTCTACCAGTTACCCTATTTTGGTTAGAAATTTCTAGCATTATAGGGGTGTGATCTGAACCGAATTGGTGAAGATGCCTGAGAACAGATTCAGAATAAACTAAAAACCACTCACTGTTTCCTAAAGTTCTATCTAACCTAGACTTAAACCGACCTGTGTCGTGTTTGTTACTAGTCCAAGTGAAAGGCTTTCCACAAAATCCTAAATCTGTAAGGTTTGAGTCCTTAATGAGATCTAGGAATCACTAGAAGTGATATTATTGCACTCAATATTTCTATCATTGGGTGAAAAGGTGATATTGGTAGGCTTGCGAAAGGGGTTTATTGTTATGCCTACTTGTAATACTGCAAGTGCACAGTGTCTATTGGAGACACGAGCAAGCACAGGTCGATCCACAGGGAATTGGTGTCGCTATGAAGTTGATCTAAGGCTTACTAACTGTTTTCTAGTTGAGTGACACAATATGGGAACTGATGTTGGTGTCGATACGACTGAGTTGAAAGTTACAAAACTAAAGGCAAGATAAAATACAAATATTGAGATTGCGAGGTACTAGGATCGTCAAATCCACCACTAGTTCAAAGTTATGTGATTCAACTAATTTGAGTGTTCTTGTTCCTATGATGAGATAAGGATAATGTGTCAAGTTTACCACTTATCTAAGGAGTTTCACCAAGTGAGACTTCAATTATCGACTAAAGATACTACTTGAGCATTAGTTGTCTAGTTAAGCACAACTAATCAAAGAGTTAGCAATAAAGGTTAAAGCATGAGTGAAACACACCCAACACAAGTGTTATCCTAACTACAATTTGGATACATGGCATTCATTGTGAGAGCAAAGCATTGAGGTGTTATAATTGAACTTCTCTTATACCTTAAGCATGCAAAAACAATTCAGATAAAGTTGAACAACATAACACAAAACTAGGGTTTCATTTTAATCCTAGCAGATTAAATTAGAACATCACTAACATCATGAAAACAGATTAAAATTGAAATATAAACTAAACCCTAAAAACTGACTGTCTTTCTCACATGAAGAACAACCATTTTATATCTCACAAACACTCGAAAATAGCAATTGACAAATACCCAAACCTCTATCCTCTGTGAATTCGGCGCTAGTAGCTCTGCATGTGCTGTTGGAGGAAACCCTAGCTCTGATTATCTCTAACTTAGCTTCTCGGGCAAAGGGGGAAGCTATGTGAGAGATAACCATGGCTGGGAGCGGCGAAGCAGGTGCTGTTGCAGTGGTTGTTGGTGCCTGGTGTCAGGGGAAAGAGACGGTGGTGGCTCTGCCATGGTTTGGTCGGGAGAAGAAGGGGGATGGGTTTCTCTGCAGGTGTCGGGGGAAGAAGAAAGAGAAATGGAGAAAAGAAGTGGGGTGTGGTCGATGGGTGTAGGTATAGGGGCTGTGGTGTGAAGCGGGTGTAGCAAGGAGTGATGCGCCGGTGAAGCGAGCGTTGGATCTCGGTGAAACCGATGCGTGGCCGATGCAACCGTAAGATGGAAGTGGATCAGATCTAACGGCTTGGAAGGGACGGGCTCGGATCCGGGTCACGGGCCGGGTCTTGGATTGCTCAAGCCCATGTCTTGTACGTTGGGTCGCTTCTTGTTGGGTTGCAACTGATGCGCGCGCGGGCTTTGGCTTTCTGCTCTTTTGGCTCCTCAATTTCTCCGAGCTTTATTTACTACCTAAAAACACAAAATTAATTAGTACAAATATTTATTCTTGAAAACAAAGAAAATACAGAATCTGGGATAATATCTGATTTATGAGCACAAAAGATGAGTTAAATGCCAATAAATAGATGTAGAAATATGCAATATTTGGCACTCATCAAATACCCCCAAACCTGAATTTTACTTGTCCTCAAGTGAAACAGAATTTAGGAAATCCTAACTATAGCACTGTCGCGGGTCTCTCGAATGCATTTAGCGTATGCACTAAGCCTTTAAACCCCTAGGTGTCCCTAGTGGACGAGTTGTAGTCTCGTGAGGGTTTACCAGAGGTGTACCCACAAAACCTTCTCCAACTTGAGTGTAAAAGAGTCTCAAGCATCCAAGGAGCTATGAGGACATAGAATTCTCGCATGCTAGTAACAAGAAGTTAGAACTACCAAAGAACGCATTCTCATCCTTAAGTCTTTGAGCGAGAAGTAACCATACCATATGAAAGAATTCGGATTCGATTGTGATCATAAGCCTCGACTTCTGCCTCACCATTAGGGTTTTATGATAATTGCACTCAAAAAGATCGCTTTTTTTAGTCTCTCATGTGTGCGAGCAGGAATAAAGAGAGAAATCCCGCACACGTTGTAGGTAAGAAGGATAACCTTCCGAAATGATTTCTGGAGACTCCACAGAAGTGTGGACAAAAAGAATCTTTTTCTGATGATCTCTAAGAAAGGAAATCAACCATTAGCAAGGGTGGGAGTACTCACTTACCTTCTCACCCGATCAGCAATTAATATCACTCTCTCAGCATCCATAGAAACGTCTTCAATCTTCGGTCTTCGGTCTTCAATTGTTGATGATGAACTTCTGAACTTCACAAAAACTTGACAATTTTTTTTTTTTTTTTTTTTTTTTAACTTAATACATGAAATGAAAATAACAATAAAACTCAATTTTTTTCACAACTTGTATTGTCTTGATTTTACTAACTTCATTAATTCTCATCCTATTTTCTTTTCTTTTCTTTGTTGCACGTAAACCTTGGATTATTCAACTTTTCTTCAAATATTCTGATGATGCTCCGCTTGCTGATGATGATGTGTTTCTATGAATCTGTTGATGTTGTTGAGAGGGAGAGAGCGATGCTAACTGCAAATCGATATTTAGAAGGAGTTTTCATCTTTAGACGTCTCATGATTGACGGAATTAGCACTCAAGAGATCAAAAATAGTGCTGAAAGTGGTGCGAAGTTGGGTAGCTCACCATTCCTACCCGGAATTGACGTACGGTGACACACACTCTAACAGCTTTTCTAGAAAGTCACAAAGATTGAAGGTCGGTACCTCGCTTGATGTAAAATGGGTAGTCTCCACTATGGTTGATCACAATTCTACTACCGAATATCTAAACAGCACCTAATTCGCCCTCCGGCATGGTTAAATCCAACTTTAACGCTCTAATCAACTAAGAAACCCGATTGTGTTCTCCAGTACTTCCAAGTTCTGTTATTTCGGTCAGACTCTCTATGTAAACATATCTAGAAGCATGCTAGTGACTCTAAAATCTCTAAAAGTTGGAGGTTTTTATGCAATTTTTTTTTTTTTTTTTTTTTTTTTAACAAAGACTAAAAACAAAGACTAAAAACTCTACATGCAAATGCACCCCCAAACCTAAATCAAACATTGTCCTCAATGTGTCAACAGATGATAAAATTTTAAACAGTCACATACCCAGAGAACTATGTTAAGTAAATAAAAGGGAAGAGATTACCGGATGTACAAGTGTGTTGCTAAACCAAGGGAGGATGAATGCTTTGAAAGCAAACACCCAAGGGGCAAGACAAAAAGTTTGGTTAGCACACATAAAAATTATGCAAAAAGAAAAAGAAAAAGGGAAAGAAGATGGATTTTTAGTCCATATGTATGTACACAAGTGAACTAGATCAGTCCACGTAGATGGGGTCTTCCAAGTCGACGGTCTCAACTTCCGGTGGAAGATGCTCCGAGAAATGGTTTGATCTCGACCATTGACCTTGAAAATGTTCTTGGTTCTTTGGGTTTTCAACTTCTACTGACTCCATGGGGAAAGACAGTACGTACCAAGAATGGTCACGACCATCGAGAACGTAGCTTTCACGGAAACAAGTGCAAACGAGTGTTGTACAATAAAACTTTCTGACCAGGTGTGAAAGACTTGCGCAGAATGCGTTTGTCGTGAAACACTTTCATTCTTTGTTTGTACGTTTTGGCACTATCATATGCATCATTTCTCAACTCTTCTAACTCATTGAGTTGAAGTTTCCTATGGGTACCAGCTTTATCAAGATCAAAGTTCAACTTATTTACAACCCAATATGCACGGTGTTCTAACTCAACAGGTAGATGACATGCTTTTCCGTACACAATTCTGTAAGGAGACATCCCAATGGGAGTCTTGTATGCAGTCCTATAGGCCCACAAAGCATCGTTTAAGCGCAAAGACCAATCTTTCCTAGAAGGATTGACAGTCTTCTCAAGGATATGCTTAATTTCCCTATTAGAAACTTCTACTTGGCCACTGGTTTGAGGATGGTAAGGTGTTGCTACCTTATGGGTGATTCCATACTTGCGCACTAATGATTCAAAGGGTCTATTGCAAAAATGACTACCTCCATCACTGATTATCGCTCTAGGGGTTCCAAAACGGGAGAAAATGTTTTCCTTAAGAAAAGAAAGAACAACTTTATGGTCGTTGGTTTTGGATGCAATGGCCTCTACCCACTTAGAGACATAATCAACAAAGAACAAGAATGTATAACTTACCTTCGAGTTAGGAAATGGTCCCATGAAATCAATACCCCAAACATCAAACATGACTCAACAATCAAAATGGGTTGTAAGGGCATCATGTTTCTCTTAGTGATACTTCCTAATTTCTGGCATCGGTCACAAGCAACACAAAACGCATGGCTATCCTTAAACAGTGTTGGCCAATAGAAACCGCTTTGCAAGATCTTTGCAGCAGTTTTCTTGGCACTAAAGTGGCCTCCACATGCATGGTCATGACAAAAGAGATGACGTCCCTTTGTTGATTAATTGGGGACACATCTCCTAATGATTTGGTCTTGGCAGTACTTAAACAGATATGGGTCATCCCAAAGGAAATGTTTAACTTCAGCCAAGAATTTAGAACGGTCTTGTTTAGACCAATGCAAGGGCATTCTACCTGTAGCAAGGTAGTTCACAATATCAGCAAACCAAGGCATTTCAGACACAAGCATCAATTGCTCATCAGGGAATGATTCCCTAATTAGCACAGATTCATCAGCAGATTCAACATTCAACCTAGACAAGTGATCAACAACAACATTTTCTGACCCTTTCTTATCTCGAATTTCGAGGTCAAACTCTTGTAACAAGAGTATCCATCGAATTAGACGAGCCTTAGCATCTTTTTAGACAAAAGATATCTCAATGCAAAGCATGGTCGAGAATAAATGATGACCTTAGACCCTATCAAATAAGATCTAAACTTATCTAATGCAAACACAACAGCTAGCAACTCTTTCTCAGTTGTGGAATAATTCAGTTGAGCATCATTAAGTGTTTTACTAGCATAGTAGATCACATAAGGAAGTTTGTCTACTCGTTGGCCCAAAACAGCTCCTACAGCATAGTCAGACGCATCACACATAATCTCAAATGGTAATGTCCAGTCAGGTGGTCTGACTATAGGGGCAGATGTAAGGAGAGCCTTCAGTTGCTCCCATGCTTCCTTACAAGCATCATCAAAGACAAATGCAACATCTTTTGCAAGAAGATTGCACAAAGGTCGTGAAATTTTACTAAAATCTTTGATGAATCGGCGGTAAAAACCCGCATGGCCTAAGAATGATCTTATGTCCCTCACAAAACGAGGTTGAGGCAAGTGTTGAATGAGATCAACCTTGGCTTTGTCTACTTCTATGCCTTTTTCCGAGATGATATGCCCTAAAACAATGCCCGAGTTAACCATGAAATGACATTTTTCCTAATTCAAGACCAAATTCTTTTCCTTACACCTAATCAACACACAAGTGAGGTGATGCAAACACTCATCAAAGGAAGACCCAAACACAGAAAAATCATCCATGAAAATTTCAAGAAACTTATCTACCATGTCAGAAAATATGCTCATCATGCAACGTTGAAAAGTAGCGGGTGCATTACACAACACGAAAGGCATACGACGGTAAGCAAATGTTCCATAAGGACAGGTAAACGTGGTCTTTTGTTGGTCTTCGGGTGCTATGTGAATTTGGTTGTAGCCAGAATAGCCATCTAAGAAGCAGTAGTGACTATGTTTTGCCAACCTTTCTAACATTTGGTCAATGAAGGGAAGGGGAAAATGGTCTTTCTTTGTTACTGTGTTCAGTTTCCTATAATCAATACAAACTCACCACCCTGTGGTCACACGGGTGGGAACAAGTTCATTCATCTCGTTTTGAACTACAGTAATGCCAGACTTTTTGGGTACTACCTGAATGGGACTGACCCACTGGCTATCAGGAACCGGGTAAATGATACCCGCATCAAGCAATTTCAGAATCTCACCCTTGACCACATCTCTCATGTTGGGGTTAAGTCTCCTTTGCATTTCCCTAGATGGTTTAGTGCTTTCCTCAAGGTTTATGTGATGCATGCAAATTGTGGGACTTATACCCTTAAGATCGGAGATGGTCCAACCTAAGGCTCCTTTATGTTCTTTAAGTACTTCTAAGAGTTGACTTTCCTGTTCCGTGTCTAAACATGATGTAATAATCACATGTAAAGTATCAGAAGGACCTAAGAAAGCATACTTCAAGGTATCAGGTAATGGTTTCAAATCAAGCTTAGGTGGTGTGTCAAGAGGTGGGGCAGATTTGGTATCGAGAGAGTGGAAGGGGTTCCACCGCATTACGCCACTTAGCAATATCCATGGGTGGCATGAGACTCTAGCAAAGAGTGGACTTCACTAATGTACTCGAGAATTGAAGAGATCTAAGTCAAAATTATCTAAACATGCTTGCACAGGTCCTGAGATAAGATGTCAGACAATGAGTCTTGAATCAGACTCTCAATCATGTTAACCTCGTGCAATTCATCATCATCACACTCTATGGGTTGTTGATTCACACGAAAGACATTCAGTTCTACAGTCATGTTGCCAAAAGACAGGTTCAATATCCCGCTACGACAATTTATGATAGCGTTTGACGTTGCCAAGAAGGGACGTCCTAAGATAACGTGAATATGATTTTCAGGATTTTGCACAGGTTGAGTATCTAACACAATGAAGTCCACAGGGAAATAAAATTTATCAACCTTGATTAGCACATCTTCAACGATTCCCGAGGGACTTTCACATGCATTTGTCCGCTAATTGTAGCGTAACGGGGGTAGGTTGCAATTCCCAGACCTAACCGCACATACACGAGAATATGGCAAAGTAGATTCACACTAGCTCATAAGTCCAATAAAGCTTTTCGATTGTATGCTCACCTATAGTACAAGAGATAGTTGGGCTACCCGGGTCTTTAAACTTAGGTGGGGTTTTGTTTTGAATAATTGAACTTACTTGCTCGGTGAGAAAGGCACGCTTATGCACATGAAGCTTTCGCTTTTGTGTGCACAGTCCTTCAAAAACTTAGCATAGGCGGGTATTTGCTGATTGCTTCGAGAAATGGAATGTTTATGTTAACTCTTTTGAACATTTCCAAAATCTCGTTGTATTGGGTACCCCATACGTTGCACCAACCGTTGTGGAAATGGAGCAACGGGTACATGACTTGGCAAAGGAACATCTATATCAGTAGGACTCTTGGTTTTATCAACATGCTCAGATTCTTTCTCTACAGTAGATGTTTTCTGTGGTGTTGTGTGTACTGGGGAGTCTGATGGAGACTCGCTTGACGGTGGTACACCTACATTGTTCTCAACAACTCTACCACTACGGAGAGTGGTGATAGCATTCGCATGACTATGTGAAGTTTCATTGCAGGTAGAGGAGCCTGCTTGAAACACATTCTTTGGATTTTGTTGGGGTTGACTAGGAAATTTGCCTTTCTCTCTCTCATTTAATGCATCACAGATTTGACCCATCTTAAGTTCTAGACTTGTGAAACGTTGGTCGGTGGTTTTCTCAAGTTTTGAAAGATTTTGAGTTAACATAACGACGCAGTCTTCAAAGCTAGGCTTTTTCTCTACAGGGTACTGAGTATGGGGTTGTACTTGGGGGTTTCTAGGATATGAGTATCCTTGGTTGTTATTTGTTGGTCCCCCTTGTGCAGGCCCTTTAGACCATGAGAAGTTAGGGTGATTCCTCCACCCTGGGTTGTAGGTTTGAGAATACGGGTTGTTCTCTTGCCTATGGTATAATGCATTGGCTTGCTCGGTTTTGGACTCTTGAAATGCATGTAAGTCTGGACAGCTGTCCACTAAGTGGTCAGAGCTATGGCATGCGGCACAAGTGGCCATTTCAATTTGGTCACGGAGAGTAGGGGCATTAGATTTTACATTCTTCCGCAACTCAAGCATTTCTATTCTCCGGGCCAAAGATGCCATTTTTGCATTTCCCTCAAAGTCAGACTTGATTCTATGAACATTACCTACAGGGGTAGTCCTTTTGGGTTCATGGATGGACTCCCACTGTTGAGTCTTTTCAGCGACTTCGATTAAGAAAGTCCAAGCCTCATCAGCACTTTTGTCAATAAATGCACCATTGCACATTGACTCGACTGTGGTTCGGGTTCTAACATCTAGACCCTCATACAATATTTTTGCACGAGTCTCCATTTTTCAAAACCATGGTGGGGACATTGGAGCAATAATTCATTGAATCTCTCCAAGTACTTTGCTAGAGTTTCGTCTTCTAATTGCACGAAACCATTTAGACTTTGGCGGATTGTCGCCGTTTTATGGTTGGGGAAAAACTTTTTGAAAAACTCTTTTGTGAGGTCATCCCAGGTTCTAATGGATTGTGGTTGTAGGGCATGAAGCCATGACTTGGCTTTGTCTTTCAGAGAAAAAGGAAACAATCTCAATTTGAGGGACTCCTCTGGCATTTGGTTAAAACGCAGAGTCCCACAAATATCCTCAAAATCTCTCACGTGATGGTAGGGGTTCTCAGCATCGACCCCTCTAAACACGGGTAGCATGTGAATGGTGCTTGCTTTCAGTTCAAACTGACCAGCATCGGCTGGTAAAATGATGCAAGAGGGTTGGCTTGCCCTAGTTGGGTACATGTAGTCCTTGAGACTACGAGGTTGGTTTTGTTCATCACCCATAGTTTCGATTCCTCGATGGGTGCGGGCTTGGGCTTTGTTGAAGAAGAGCTGGGTATGCTTACGATTTCGTCCGGGCGGATTCTAACTAGTCGATTTGTTTGGTCTCTAAAAGACACAATCATAGCCTAGCTAGCGCATCTAGCATGTTAACATACAATCAAGTTCAACACAGAAAAACAAAAAATCAAAAATGACCCACCAATACAAGATTCAAGCCTAAAAGATTGCTTTTTGATGTTGTAAAGCCCAACTGAATAGGTTTGTTTCAGCCCAGCTTATGACAGTTGCACAGCCCATGTTATTGCCTGGCCCAGTTGTGTGGGCTTCAGTTGACGTGCAGAGCCCAGGTCGTGCGAATGCACAGCCTAGTGGTTATGGAAAGCCTAGTGGTCTTGGGTTCTAGCCCACAGCAATGACCGGTTTTGTGCGGGGTTTATGCACAAGTTGTTTCTGTGCAGGTTTGGTTAAGCACATCACAAGAAAAGTAACAATTGGGTAAAATGCACAGCACAGCTCATGCAAGTCACAACACAGCACAGGTTCAAGTGCAGCTCACAACACAACACAGGTTAACAAAAGCAAGATTTATGTGAACAGCACAGCACAGCATGTGCAGGACAGGTTGTACACAGCACTGGCCTGTTGGCAGGTGCACAAGAAAATACCCACAAATTGTAGCACACAGCAGAGCTGATGCACAGCTCAGATTGGCAGGTGAACAAAGAGAGTTAAAAACTGTGTATGGTGCACAGGGTTGATGGATGTGCTCACTCAGGGTGAAGCATGTGCTGGGTTGTGTGTTTGAAAAACAAGCTAAATGCTAAAGCAACTCTGCTACTCAACAACTCATTCAAGCACCCAAGGTGCACATACAATTTATAGATGTTGGTGTACATATGTAACAGCAGATACACAATCTCAATATATTTGCAGTGTAAATAAACTTCACAGATGGAACAAATAAATCAGCAAATAATCAATGCTAGCACTTTACAGCATGCTCAGCAAGGTCAGTTGAGCTCAAAACTTAGAGATTATGCACAAGTTGCAGCAGATGCAGGGGTCTGGCAACAACTTGGCTCACCAGGTCTCACACAAGGATAGATTCAGATGGCAACAATCTTATTCAAATGTCACAGAATCAAGCAAAAATCCCAGAGGTTGAGCAAGACTCAGCAAGGTATCTGGCTTATCATGCAAATAATGGTTACTTGTAAGCTCAGGGTTGACAGAGTAAGGTTTGCTGAAGTACAAGGCTACCAGCTAACCAATCTTAACCAGGCTGCTACTCAAGCTCAACAGCTACAGGGGCTGGAGCTGAGCACAGAGTATGTTGAAGCCTAAGGTTTAAAGTGAGAGGGCAACTGGTTCAGTTGACTCTACTTTACACAGGCTATGCTCAAGTTATATACAGCACAGGTTATATCATTCATTCATTCATTCATCAAGCATGCTATATCAACATTCATGTAAGCAAGGATAGAAGATGATACCACCAGTATAAAACTGGGTTTAGGCAAATCCACTAATTGCTTTGCTGCTCCCTTTTCTCTTCTTTCTTGGTTTTGCTTTAGCAGCTCCACAGGTACCTGCTACTCAAGAGAGAGTTTCAGTTCTCAAAACTTGCACAGCTTAAAGCAAGAGAGCACTACCTAGCAAGTTCAAAAGATTGTACTAGAATTTCAAAACAGGTGAGCAATACTTGTAGTATGGAGATTAACCACTGTACTTGGTTATCTGTTCAGGGCAGACCAAGTTACAGGGGATGAAATATTTATTCAATGATGCAGATATGCCAAGTTTAACAAGAAGAGATGAAAGAGCACAGGGCTTATGAATGTAAGCTACAGATGCTAATGATACAGATGAGTTATGCTAAATGAGTTAACCTACAGATCTAACAATGTAGCAATGCACTAAGAGAATGCAACGCAAAGATGCAAAAATAGAGGAGTTTCAGCTAAGTTATACTAATCAGAGAAGTAATGAAACTAAGATGCAAGTGACAGTCAAGTTATACTACAAAAATACACAGAAAGATGGTTAAGTACTAAGTTATTCTATGAATGACTAAGAACAAGAAAAATATTCAAGGCAAATATATACAGGGTAAGTTATAAAACAGTGAAGATAAGCACTAATGGAACTACACAGCGCACTACCAGTTCCCCGGCAGCGGCGCCAAAAACTTGGTAGGCTTGCGAAAGGGGTTTATTGTTATGCCTACTTGTAATACTGCAAGTGCACAGTGTCTATTGGAGACACGGGCAAGCACAGGTCGATCCACGGGGAATTGGTGTCGCTATGAAGTTGATCTAAGGCTTACTAACTTGTTTTCTAGTTGAGTGACACAATATGGGAGGCGATGTTGGTGTCGATACGACGAGTTGAAAGTTACAAAACTAAAGGCAAGATGAAATACAAATATTGAGATTGCAGGTACTAGGATCGTCAAATCCACCACTAGTTCGAGTTATGTGATTCAACTAATTTGAGTGTTCTTGTTCCTATGATGAGATAAGGATAATGTGTCAAGTTTACCACTTATCTAAGGAGTTTCACCAAGTGAGACTTTAATTATCAGCCTAAAGATACTACTTGAGCATTAGTTGTCTAGTTAAGCACAACTAATCAAAGAGTTAGCAATAAAGGTTAAAGCATGAGTGAAACACACCCAACACAAAGTGTTATCCTAACTACAATGGATACATGGCATTCGTTGTGAGAGCAAAGCATTGAGGTGTTAGAATTGAACTTCTCTTATACCTTAAGCATGCAAAAACAATTCAGATAAAGTTGAACAACAGAACACAAAACTAGGGTTTCATTTTAATCCTAGCAGATTAAATTAGAACATCACTAACATCATGAAAACAGAATAAAATTGAAATGTAAACTAAACCCTAAAAACTGGTTGTCTTTCTCACATGAAGAACAACCATTTTATATCTCACAAACACTCGAAAATAGCAATTGACAAATACCCAAACCTCTATCCTCTGTGAATTCGGCGCTAGTAGCTCTGCATGTGCTGTTGGAGGAAACCCTAGCTCTGATTATCTCTAACTTAGCTTCTCGGGACTTGGTAGGCTTGCGAAAGGGGTTTATTGTTATGCCTACTTGTAATACTTGATAGGTGTAGAATACACCGTATTTTCTATGAAGAGTTTATGCTTTCTTTGCTATTTTTCATGTGAATTATGTATCTTATGTGTGAATTTGAGTTATTAGGTGCTTTGGAGTCGTTTGGAGCAAAAGAATAAGAACCCGTGTCTTTTGAGCAAAAAGGGCAGAATTGTCATTTCAGGGGCAAATACTATCGGGAGCCGAGCCAGAGTTAAGGGGCGACTTTATTTGGAGGAGTACTAAATCCAAACCGCTGAGGTTAAGGGGTTGTCAATGGGTGGCCCCTATCCGCTGTCATGGGTGTGCTATTAGCACCCAAGTCCAATCTACCCTAAAATTGAGAGACTCATTCATCTCAATCATTTTCCCCAAAAATTGAGAAAGAAAAGCAGCTGTGCTGCTACTGCCGTCGACCGAGCCTGCAGATTCGTTGCCGTCAGTTCTAGCCACGGATCAAGGGTGTTACACAGTGAGTTAGGGCAAGCTCGTACTGGTGAGAGACTACAGAGTCTGTGTTCGAAGTTTGAGGGTCTTGGCTGAGAGAAAACAGGGAAAATAAACAAAGTTCTCTGCCATTGAAGTATGGCTCATTGGCCGTGCTTGAGAGGAAATTTCGAACAATGAATGAATGGGTCTGTGTTAAAGGTGTGTATGCTTACAGGGAAGGAGATGGAATGGTTTAAGAATCAATAACAAGTTCAAATTGTTTCACCAGCTTCTGGCATACGAGGTGTCTGTGAGAATGCCTGAACCATTCTGCTGCTAATGAGAAGGTCATGGAAGGTAGAGCTTGGTGAAGTGCGTAAATGGAAGCTGCTGCTTTGTAGTTTGAGGTTGAAGCTCAAGTTAAATTGAAGCTACAAAAGACACGAGTTGTGAACAAGGCGAAGGGTTTTGGTTGAAGTTGTAACTCGGTGCTCTAATTGGTTTTTTTTTTAAGGCCGTGGAGCAGTGTGGTGCACTTTGGAATAATTGTTACATAGAAGCTTAAGGAAGCGGAAACAATGGCTCGGGTTCACTCGAAAGAAGAATTGCAGGTGATGGGACTGGAAGTGAAGTGGTTGTGACAGATGCATTGTCCGAGTCGAGGTAGAGTTGCAGTCAAGTCAGGTTCGGGTGAATAATGGCAGGAGTGGCTTCAAGATTGCAGAAGTGGGCAGCTGTGATGCAAGGATCTGAAGATGGTGGCTGAGCTGAAATGTGTTGGTAATGCAGTCAAATGGATTAAGAATGAAAGCAGGGTGTGCATATGAGCTGTAATAGTGACTAGGTAGCGTTGTCGTGCAGCTGAGCAACTACAATGTATGTCGAAATTGCTTTGTTTGAGCAACAAAGAAAGAGGATTGGAGCTGTGGCTGAATGCAATGGGATGAGAGCTGAGATTATGGCGAAATTGAACTTGAACTGTGATGGTCTGAGCATAAGGGTGCAGGCAGAGAATGCCAGGGATTTATGAGCTGTGCACTTTCTGGTGGTTTGAGATGCAGCTGAGAGGGAGCTACAGGTCACAGGTCGAGAGTGCAGATATTCAGTTGTGGGTCGAGTTTATGGAGAATCTGAAATAGGTTGGAGCTGATGCAGAGTTCATTGCAGAATGGCAGGTGCTGTGGTTATGATTGCGACTGAATTGAACTTGCCAGTGTGAATGTGTTCACAGGCAGAGATTCTGGGGACTCGGGAGGCGAGTTGAGGGTGAACCAGAATCGGAAATGGCGAAGCTGCAGGAATGGAAGGTGGAGCATCCGGAGTGAGTTGTAAGCTGGGAATTTGGGTTCATTGTTTCAGTCTGAGAATGCAGGGAGTGTGATGCTTAGGCCTGTATGATGCTGATGATGGCAGCTGAGTTATAAATGCTGCAAGGAACAAATGGCAGTTTTTATGGTTTGCAGTGTGGTTTGTTGCTGCCAGTGTGAAGAGCACAATGATTTGAACTTGACCTGAGAAATAGATTTGGCAACCAAAGCACTGCAAAAATTGTGCGAAAACGGAGCGAGAATGGTGAGCCAGTGAGCTTAGCTCGGGATGTCGGATTTCGGAGCTTAGAGTGGGGATCGTAAAGATTCAATGAATCGTGAGGGGGGTATGAGTCGGATACAAGAGTTGGCCGCCGGACATATGGGCTACGAGTCACGCTTTTAGGCGCGTTTTCGCAAGACAAGAAATTGGTTTAGGTGGTATTTTGTGAATGTTTGAATTGCAGAGAAATGGAGTTGAGCTTCTGGGAGTGTGCACTTGCCTGGTGACGTCTTCCAGTACTTCAAGTGATCGGAGAAAGTTTTCCGGTGACCGGATTCTGCGGCGCCGACGACCGGATTCCGGTGATGACGTCATCAATTCCGGCGACCAGTTTTGGACCCAAAATTCCAGAGACATATTTTTCACTCCTGGGCTTGGTGGACCAACTTGGAGACGGGTTTTGAGAAGAATTAACCTAATTTTGGGAAAGTATCCTTATGGGGAGAAAAGCATATAAATAGAAAACTCTTTTCTAAACCTAGATATATCTCCATTAGGGAGACTTCTACTTGTTGTCTAGGGTTTCACATGATAGTTTTCTTCTTTGCTTTCTATGATGATTTCCAAAAACATAAGTAACTAAGTTTTTATTATTGGTTGAAGATGTAGTTGGATTTTGCAACCAAGTTATGATTTTTATGAATTAGTTTTCTCTCAATATTATCGTTTGATTTCTACGGGTTATAATAATTGCATGATTGAAGTATTGCAATATGATTGAATGTTTGTTTAGTTAAGTCTAGAATTGATTGAACTCACATCCATATCTATAGCTATTTTAGGGTTTTCATCGAGCGATAACCTTGAATACAAGTAGCATGATATGATTCTAGGTTGTAGTGATACATCCTTGTAGTCATATGTAGAAATTGACCTTTGTTCGAATTGTTTGCGCAATGTATTACAATTGCATTGATTAGCCTATTTCTGAAACTTAATGCTCCTAGGAATTGAACTTGATTAGCGCAAGGCGTTAGGTTATTCTTTAGGTAGATTTCACATATGACTCTAATGTGTGTGTTGATAACTTTGGAAATTACGGAGTATTCTTGCAATAAGGTATTCTATGGCTTTTGATGATAGCGAGATTAAATACGAATTCTATTCATACATTCATAAACTTGTTTGCAATTGAAGATGAAACCTTTACCCAATATCTCACATCCTTGATTTGCGTACTTTATTTGCTTTTTGTTTATTTTTATTTACACAATCAGAAATTCTTCCGGGTGTTTTATATAGGAAACCATAACAATTTGACAACCTAGACCTCTCTGTGGGATCGATCCTTTCTTGCCCTTGCTATATTTATATTTTGAGTAGTAAGAAAGTGTAAATTATATTTGTGTCGGCTGACGACCGGTCAAATTTTGGCGCCGCTGCCGGGGAGGCAACGGTTGTTAATTGTTTTTGGTTTCTTATTTTTGTTTTTAGTTTTTCTTATTTTCTGGTTTTAACCGAGTTTTGAGAATCTCGTTTCAGGTACCAATTTCTATGGACGGAGCATATTGGAGCAATCAATACGGCTTTCAACCTCAACAACATAACAATTATCACCCTTATGGGGAGTATAATCAAAACCAATCCTTTGGCTATGATCAATACTCCACGTACCCTATGAGTTATTCTCATACATTCCAACCTTCTTACGGTGGGTATGTAAGTGAGCAACCACAAGGAGGGGAGACTAGTTGTACTCCTATTAATATTTCTTCTAGTTTGGTAGATGAAATGCAACAATTTATGGACAACATGGAGTCAATTTGTGGACAACCAAGCGTGGAACCAATTTCAACGACCGAATGTGCTCATGGTATGTTTGGCCCAATTTCTGATCGTAGTTATGATCATCCACCCATTCAAAGGGAATATAATTGGCCTAACAATACCGAAGTAAGTAATTCTACTTTTTCTTTGTCGAATGAGCTTTACAAACAAATGGAACACTATATTCAGAATTTGGATGGAACACTCCATGAGCTTCAAAAAGGTGTTTCCACTTTAAGACAAGGGATTGAAGAGTACAAGGAGGAAATGAATAATTATGTTGAAAAAGGCGAACCTTCGGGGACTTTTGTTGATATTTGTGTAGTTAACTCAACTCTTGATCGTAATAATGATCATTCACCTATTCAAAAGGATGAGTTCGAGATTAGCAACACTAAATTCAGCGAGGACCAATGTTATGATGACTATGATAGTGATGATGATTATTATGAAAATACATTGCCTACACCAATTCATGGTGACATCCCCGAGGAGTTTACAATGGAGTCTTTTTGCGATCAAGGTGAAGACGAAGAGGAATGTGATGACACTAGTGTACCTTACTCAAGCATTGATCTTTATAACGATCAACAACCTATTCAAAAGGTAGAGCTTGAGGATGATGCAATGAGTGTTCTGAAGAAATTCCTTATGGATAATATTGCATCCGCAAAAGAGTATGTGCCTTACAATAAAAAGGAGGAGCATGTTGAGAATGAGACGGTTATGACCAATATTGTGGAAGACCCAATTGAGCGTGCAAATGATTGTAATGATGATGTTTATGTCGACACTTTGGTTACGGCAGAAACGGACGAAGAATGGTTGCAAGGTTTAATAGAGGACCATGATATAAAAGAGGTGAATTATTCACTTGAGTTTTTCAAGGATGAAGAGGATTCCGTGATAAAAGAGATTGTGCAAGGTTTATCTAACCCTTTGCCTATTGTTTCTTCTCCTTTACCTCTTATTGGTTTGAATGTATGTGCTTCGAGAATATTGTTGAATGACTTTGTTTCTCGTTTTCCGCCATTAGAGATACTTGATTCTCATACTATGCAGGTTATGGAACAAGAAACCGTGGATGTACCCGACTTCTATATTCTTTATACACTTCCAAGTGTGGACAAGAATAAGTGTGGGGGAAGCTTTTATCGGTTCATAGCTTCACTTTTGCTTTATTGTACTAATATTTTTGTGAAGCTAGTGTTTGCAAAACAGGTTCTATGGAAGGATCCTCAACTTTTCAGATTGTTGATATATGGGGAATGAATCTTGCAAGGATAAAGTCGGGCCGTCGACTTTAAAACAAGCGCTTAGTGGGAGGCAACCCACCGGTTTTGTATCTTTATCCTTATCTTTTTATTTTTATGCATTTGCTTTTATCTTTATTTTCTTGTTTTTGCATATCATTTGCGGAATTTCCCACCTTGAACCTTCTTTGGACGATTCAATTTTACATTGAGGACAATGTAAAGTTTAAGTGTGGGGGAGCATTTATATGTTTTAGTTTGTTTTATGTATAAAAAAAAGGAAAAAAATCAAAAAAATCAAAAAAAATAGAAAAACCAAGAAAAAATTTGTGCTTTTTGAACTCCGAAATCTAGAAACTTGTGCCTTTAGGATGACACCATTAGTGGATGGAACCATTTTGAATGCAGGAGTTGAGGAACCAATTAACTAAAAGGGAAGAATATAGCTCAGAAATCACAAAAGAAACTTGTGCCTTTAGGATGACACCATTAGTGGATGGAACCATTTTGAATGCAGGAGTTGAGGAACCAATTAACTAAAAGGGAAGAATATAGCTCAGAAATCACAAATTAACATGATAGTTGTTACCATATCTCGGAATATCACCATATCGCATTCTATTTTGATTTTTCCATATTTATCTATTGTTCTCTAAGTGCTTTGGTGGGTCACTAAACATCGACGTGTTATTACTGCTAGGATGAAATAGAGTGATTGAGTTACTAGAAAAAGAGAAAAAAATTGAACAAGATAAGAAAAAAAAAAATGATGAAAAAATATATGAAAAGAAAAAAAAAAAAAAAAAAAAAAAAAAGAGACCGACCAATTAGACCAAAACGGAATAAAAAGACACTTGGGAATAGCAGTATGTGTGAAACGTAGTCCCTGTCTCCGTCGCCTAAACAAGCGTGGAATGCAGGATCCAAGGCAACTATCATATACGTGTTGACAAGGAAGCATGCGCTTGGATCCAAAAGATCTAATCATGCCGTCTAAAAAAAAAGAGAAATTGGATCCAGTTTGATCCAATCTTATAAAAAAAAAAAGAGAAGAAATTATTATTGTGTTGAATAAAGTCACTCTTGGTTCCCTTGTATATGCCAATTGATTTGATGTAGCATTCAGCACCAGTAGCTCAATCCAATATGATTAGGTTCATCTTAGCAGTGACCTTCAGACAGATATGGGAAACATCGAACACTTGTGAATATTCGCCAACATCTACATCTATATCCATCTTCTTAATCTTTTCATTGTGATTGTGGTTTGTTAGTTTCCGAGTATTGTGGCTTGTTCAACTATCTAATTAGAGTTTATTTACTAATATATGAATTGAATTTGCAAGGTACCTCCTCCTGTAGTCATTTTGGATTCGTTCATTGATTTGTCACAAATAGACGGAGTTGGAAATATAGGTTTTGTAGGTATATCTCTAGTAAACCTTCACGAGACTATAACTCGTCCACTAGGGACACCTAGGGGTTTAAAGGCTTGTTATTTATGCTAAAATTAACTGTAGCCTCGACGTCACGGAGTTGTATGTATGTTTTTATTTTGTTTGATTTGCTCGAGGACTAGCAAAGTCTAAGTGTGGGGGAATTTGATAGGTGTAGAATACACCGTATTTTCTATGAAGAGTTTATGCTTTCTTTGCTATTTTTCATGTGAATTATGTATCTTATGTGTGAATTTGAGTTATTAGGTGCTTTGGAGTCGTTTGGAGCAAAAGAAGAAGAACCCGTGTCTTTTGAGTAAAAAGGGCAGAATTGTCATTTCAGGGGCAAATACTATCAGGAGCCGAGCCAGAGTTAAAGGGCGACTTTATTTGGAGGAGTACTAAATCCAAACCGCTGAGGTTAAGGGGTTGTCAATGGGTGGCCCCTATCCATTTGTCATGGGTGTGCTATTAGCACCCAAGTCCAATCTACCCTAAAATTGAGAGACTCATTCATCTCAATCATTTTCCCCAAAAATTGAGAAAGAAAAGCGGTTGTCTTTTGCACGCCGTCGACCGAGCTGCTGCAGATTCGTTGCCGTCAGTTATAGCCACGGATCAAGGGTGTTACACAGTGAGTTAGGGCAAGCTCGTGCTTTGGTGAGAGACTACATAGTCTGTGTTCGAAGTTTGAGGGTCTTGGCTGAGAGAAAACAGGGAAAATAAACAAAGTTCTCTGCCATTGAAGTATGGCTCATTGGTCGTGCTTGAGAGGAAATTTCGAACAATGAATGAATGGGTCTGTGTTAAAGGTGTGTATGCTTACAGGGAAGGAGATGGAATGGTTTAAGAATCAACAACAAGTTCAAATTGTTTCACCAGCTTCTGGCATACGAGGTGTCTGTGAGAATGCCTGAACCATTCTGCTGCTAATGAGAAGGTCATGGAAGGTAGAGCTTGGTGAAGTGCGTAAATGGAAACTGCTGCTGTAGTTTGAGGTTGAAGCTCAAGTTAAATTGAAGCTACAAAAGACACGAGTTGTGAACAAGGCAGAAGGGTTTTGGTTGAAGTTGTAACTGGTGCTCTAATTGGTTTTTTTTTAAGGTGTGGAGCAGGTGCGGTGCCTTTGGAATAATTGTTACATAGAAGCTTAAGGAAGCGGAAACAATGGCTACGGTTCACTCAAAGAAAGAAGAATTGCAGGTGATGGACCGGAAGTGAAGTGGTTGTGACGGATGCATTGTCCGAGTCCGAGGCGAGTTGCGGTCAAGTCGGGTTCGGGTGAATAATGGCGGAGTGGCTTCAAGATTGCGAAGTGGGCATTTGTGATGCAAGGATCTCGAAGATGGTGGTGAGCTGAAATGTGTTGGTAATGCGGGATTAAGAATGAAAGCGGGGTGTGCATATGAGCTGTAATAGTGACTAGGTAGCGTTGTCGTGCGGTGAGCAACTACAATGTATGTCGAAGTCTTTGTTTGAGCAACAAAGAAAGAGGATTGGAGCTGTGGCTTTGAATGCAATGGACAGAGAGCCGAGATTATGGCGAAATTGAACTTGAACTGTGATGGTCTCGAGCATAAGGGTGCGGGCGAGAGAATGCCAGGGATTTATGAGATGTGCACTTTCTGGTGGTTTGAGATGCAGCTGAGAGGGAGCTACAGGTCACAGGTCGAGAGTGCAGATATTCAGTCGTGGGTCGAGTTTATGGAGAATCTGAAATAGGTTGGAGCTGATGCGAGTTCATTGCGAGAATGGCGGAGTCTTGTGGTTATGATTGCGATCGAATTGAACTTGCCGGTGAATGTGTTCGCAGCGAGATTACGGGGACTCGGGAGGCGAGTTGAGGGTGAACCAGAACTGAAATGGCGGAACTGCAGGAATGGAAGGTGGAGCATCGGAGCTGAGTTGTAAGTCGGGAATTTGGGTTCATTGTTTGATGCGAGAATGCGGGGAGTGTGATGCTTAGGCTCGTATGATGCTGATGATGGCAGCTGAGTTATAAGTGCTGCAAGGAACAAATGGCAGTTTTGATGGTTTGCAGTGTGGTTTGTTGCTGCCAGTGTGAAGAGCACAATGATTTGAACTTGACCTGAGAAATAGATTTGGCAACCAAAGCACTGCAGAAATTGTGCGAAAACGGAGCGAGAATGGTGAGCCAGTGAGCTTAGCTCGGGATGTCGGATTTCGGAGCTTAGAGTGGGGATCGTAAAGATTCAATGAATCGCGAGGGGGGTATGAGTCGGATACAAGAGTTGGCCGCCGGACATATGGGCTACGAGTCACGCTTTTAGGCGCGTTTTCGCAAGACAAGAAATTGGTTTAGGTGGTATTTTGTGAATGTTTGAATTGCAGAGAAATGGAGTTGAGCTTCTGGGAGTGTGCACTTGCCTGGTGACGTCTTCCAGTACTTCAAGTGATCGGAGAAAGTTTTCCGGTGACCGGATTCCGGCGGCCGGTGACCGGATTCCGGTGATGACGTCATCAATTCCGGCGACCAGTTTTGGACCCAAAATTCCAGAGACATATTTTTCACTCCTGGGCTTGGTGGACCAACTTGGAGACGGGTTTTGAGAAGAATTAACCTAATTTTGGGAAAGTATCCTTATGGGGAGAAAAGCATATAAATAGAAAACTCTTTTCTAAACCTAGATATATCTCCATTAGGGAGACTTCTACTTGTTGTCTAGGGTTTCACATGATAGTTTTCTTCTTTGCTTTCTATGATGATTTCCAAAAACATAAGTAACTAAGTTTTTATTATTGGTTGAAGATGTAGTTGGATTTTGCAACCAAGTTATGATTTTTATGAATTAGTTTTCTCTCAATATTATCGTTTGATTTCTACGGGTTATAATAATTGCATGATTGAAGTATTGCAATATGATTGAATGTTTGTTTAGTTAAGTCTAGAATTGATTGAACTCACATCCATATCTATAGCTATTTTAGGGTTTTCATCGAGCGATAACCTTGAATACAAGTAGCATGATATGATTCTAGGTTGTAGTGATACATCCTTGTAGTCATATGTAGAAATTGACCTTTGTTCGAATTGTTTGCGCAATGTATTACAATTGCATTGATTAGCCTATTTCTGAAACTTAATGCTCCTAGGAATTGAACTTGATTAGCGCAAGGCGTTAGGTTATTCTTTAGGTAGATTTCACATACGCAGCCCTAATGTGTGTGTTGATAACTTTGGAAATTACGGAGTATTCTTGCAATAAGGTATTCTATGGCTTTTGATGATAGCGAGATTAAATACGAATTCTATTCATACATTCATAAAATTGTTTGCAATTGAAGATGAAACCTTTACCCAATATCTCACATCCTTGATTTGCGTACTTTATTTGCTTTTTGTTTATTTTTATTTACACAATCGAAATTCTTAGGGTGTTTTATATAGGAAACCATAACAATTTGACAACCTAGACCTCTCTGTGGGATCGATCCTTTCTTGCCCTTGCTATATTTATATTTTGAGTAGTAAGAAAGTGTAAATTATATTTGTGTCGGCTGACGACCGGTCAATACTGCAAGTGCACAGTGTCTATTGGAGACACGGGCAAGCACAGGTCGATCCACAGGGAATTGGTGTCGCTATGAAGTTGATCTAAGGCTTACTAACTGTTTTCTAGTTGAGTGACACAATATGGGAACTGATGTTGGTGTCGATACGACTGAGTTGAAAGTTACAAAACTAAAGGCAAGATGAAATACAAATATTGAGATTGCAGGTACTAGGATCGTCAAATCCACCACTAGTTCAGGTTATGTGATTCAACTAATTTGAGTGTTCTTGTTCCTATGACAGATAAGGATAATGTGTCAAGTTTACCACTTATCTAAGGAGTTTCACCAAGTGAGACTTCAATTATCGCCTAAAGATACTACTTGAGCATTAGTTGTCTAGTTAAGCACAACTAATCAAAGAGTTAGCAATAAAGGTTAAAGCATGAGAGTGAAACACACCCAACAAGTGTTATCCTAACTACAATGGATACATGGCATTCATTGTAAGAGCAAAGCATTGAGGTGTTAGAATTGAACTTCTCTTATACCTTAAGCATGCAAAAACAATTCAGATAAAGTTGAACAACAGAACACAAAACTAGGGTTTCATTTTAATCCTAGCAGATTAAATTAGAACATCACTAACATCATGAAAACAGATTAAAATTGAAATGTAAACTAAACCCTAAAAACTGACTGTCTTTCTCACATGAAGAACAACCATTTTATATCTCACAAACACTCGAAAATAGCAATTGACAAATACCCAAACCTCTATCCTCTGTTAATTCGGCGCTAGTAGCTCTGCATGTGCTGTTGGAGGAAACCCTAGCTCCGATTATCTCTAACTTAGCTTCTCGGGCAAAGGGGGAAGCTATGTGAGAGATAACCATGGCTGGGAGCGGCGAAGCAGGTGCTGTTGCAGTGGTTGTTGGTGCCTGGTGTCAGGGGAAAGAGACGGTGGTGGCTCTGCCATGGTTTGGTCGGGAGAAGAAGGGGGATGGGTTTCTCTGCAGGTGTCGGGGGAAGAAGAAAGAGAAATGGAGAAAAGAAGTGGGGTGTGGTCGATGGGTGTAGGTATAGGGGGCTGTGGTGTGAAGCGGGTGTAGCAAGGAGTGATGCGCCAGCTGAAGCGAGCGTTGGATCTCGGTGAAACCGATGCGTGGCCCGATGCAACCGTAGGATGGAAGTGGATCAGATCTAACGGCTTGGAAGGGACGGGCTCGGATCCGGGTCACGGGCCGGGTCTTGGATTGCTCAAGCCCATGTCTTGTACGTTGGGTCGCTTCTTGTTGGGTTGCAACTGATGCGCGCGCGGGCTTTGGCTTTCTGCTCTTTTGGCTCCTCAATTTCTCCGAGCTTTATTTACTACCTAAAAACACAAAATTAATTAGTACAAATATTTATTCTTGAAAACAAAGAAAATACAGAATCTGGGATAATATCTGATTTCTGAGCACAAAAGATGAGTTAAATGCCAATAAATAGATGTAGAAATATGCAATATTTGGCACTCATCAGATATTTAAATCACCAATGAGAACCTAGGGTTTATTAATAGTCCTACTAAGACTCTTAATGAAATACCATTGAGCTTCTTTTTCATTGTTCTAGGGAGTTCCATAAACGCAAGTTAAATACCATTCCCCTCTACTAGGGTCATTAATGATGCGCATGTGAAATATTTTATCATCTTGATGAATTATGTCTAGAGAGAAACCATCTTTCCAAAGCAAAAGTAAGCCACCTGCTAAACCAACGGATGGAACAAAAGTCTTATTGGACATTCCTAGAAAATTAGATAACCTAATGATTCTGTTATCATTAATTTTGGTTTCACAGATGAAAATAATGTCAGGATGATGAAGGTTATTAAGGTAGAGAAGGTGATCTCTAGTATCTTTGCCTAAGAATCCTTGACAGTTCCAACTTAGTACTTTCATACTGAAAATATCGTGGATGCTAAACCTAGTGTAAAAGTAAATGCAGGAAAGATCCGTGGGAAAAACTTGCTGGAAAAGATAATAACGAAAAAAGAGAAAGTGAGAAAAAGAAAATACCAAGATGTTCGAAGCATCAGCAGCCTCATCCATCACCTGGGGGTACTCCTTAGTGATATTCTCTCCCTCCTCAATCAAGTCGTGCTCCATTCCATCAAACTCAATACTAGATGGATTCTTCGCAGTATTTTGCTCATTAATATTAGGAAGTTCATTGTTCTCTAAGCACTCATTTGAGTCATTATCTTCATCTTCAGTGCTTCTAGATCTTTTAGGTCTTCTGGTTTCCTCCTGGTTATCTCCATGTTCTGCAATTTGTTTCTTGCTAGCTTCACAAATTCTCTGGATTAACATGTCAAGATCTCCACAGATTTCGACTCTATACTCTGCTGCCAGATCATGGATATATTTGATATATTCCTCATTTGTATAACGCCGGATCTTTAGGTCATGAGCAACATTGGCACACTCCTCCTTATTGTGATCTATTGTCCAGTAATCAGTACAAAGGTTATGAGGTTGACGCTCCCAATAGTATCTCACCAAAGTAACTCCGCCAGCTCTTGAGGTTGAATATAAAACAAAACCATGCCAAGACAATCTAAATCATGAAGGAACTAGAAGAGTAAATAGATGAAGCTTGAAAAGAATTAAACAAAGATTACCAAGGCAATATTAGGAGATAAACAGCGGATCAAAGAACAAAGATCAAAGAATCAAATATTAAAGAAAAATTGATAAAACTCAAAAAAAAAAAAAAAAAAAAATCCGGAATTTCCTAAAATTTCGGTGCTTCTCTCTCCATCCGAGTGTATTTCTCACCTTATAAGTGCATATTTATAGTAAGGCTGTAGTAAGGACTTGTATTTTTATGTCTTTTTCTGATGTGTATTGTTTTTAAGCATCTGATATGTGTATTCATTCCGTGATCAATCATGAAGAAATTACACTTTTTTGTATGATATTAAATAAATATTGTATCACGGATCTCATATACATAATGAAACCTCAATTCTATACCGTGCAATGAGACATATCATTAGACTAATGGTTGTTGTTGTCTGAAATAACGCGCTATGAGGTGAATAGATACAATTCAAACGGCTGTGCTTGAAGAAAAAAAATGATATGTTGCTCGGTTTGCGCATTTTATGTGTTTTACCGTATCTATTTTTATCGCTACTGAGATGAATGATATTGTATGTTCACGAAAAAAAATAGCCCTCCCAAACGAAAATTCCTGGTTCCGTCGCTGGAAACAAACTCTTTCCCCAACGCAATATATGTCCCCTCTAGAGATATTGTGACTCGGATCCACTTCATACTGAGTCAAAACGCATGGGTCTTCCTGTAGATGGTGAAATTTGGATAAGGGGCAAAAGCGTCATCTCAAGACCGTAGAAAAATTCAACTCTCACGCGAGAGATTAAGCCCTTGGCCCTCAAGGCATTCTTAGCCATGATTTCTAGTATACGTCTGTTGATGGGTGAAAACTACTCCTGCGGAATTTGGTAATTTGGGGTGTGGATGCGGAATGAATCTAAACCTTCAACAAATGCACTGCGCGGTGAGTGCTTGTAGATTCGAGAGATCAACACGTGCAAGTCCGGCCTAAACCAAGAAATGGCCGTTCCGGACTTGTTTCGGTCACAAAGTGAAGGAGATGGGGTTGATCTTAGGGAGGGAAGCGAAGAAGGTGTTGAGATTGTGAAGGTGTTGGCTTGCTTATGACTTGTAATGAAAGATGAGCAAGCTTACGGTTGATGCAAGCGGGCTCGAGTGTTTAGATACGGTTTTTGTATTAACACTTAGTTTCTTTCGACTGAACTTGTGTTGTTCTGTCGTTTCTTGTTGTTGTTTGAAATAGGGCGGAGAACCTATTTATACAAGTCATTGAGCCTCATTCACGTTTCTCGTGGGAAGTGGAGGTAGTGGAATGATGGAGTGGTGGAGTTGTGTGTCGGTAGCATACGACCGGTCTTGCCCACTTCTCCAGTTCATCTCTAACCGTCCATGACTTCCTAACACGTTCTTGTAATGGCGCGTTGCACGCCGCACGCCGTAAACCGCTGGACCAATACCCCGTATGTATCCCCAGTTTGTGACATGATTGATAACTGGAATGTGGATCGTGGATCCACGGAAGATAGCATGTAATGCTGAATTGAATAACTGCGTTATTCGAAAGTCGATACTTGTGGAGTATCGTGTGTATTTTATGCGGAGCATCGCATTACGGTGTGGTAAAGTGATGGGTAATGACTCCTCACTAACCAAATAACTCCCGACCGGGGTTGTATAACCAAGTGTGGTGAAGTCGGACGGATGAGATGATGTTTGAGACACTCATCTGCGACCGTTGATGAAATTAGGGTTTTTAAAGAGGTGCGCAAGCATCACTCTTCAGCTTGGTCGAAACCAAGCATGGGAAGGATTTTATAGAGGACCGACCATACATGCGTGTTGACGGCATGATGGTGTACACGTCCATGTCTCACCGTCTCATAAAGATGCAATCTAGGCCACTCAATTTGACCGTCAAAGAGGAGCGGTTGAGATCGGTTTGCGGCAGAAATCCCTTGCCGCAAAGGAGTTGGAAACCGCATGACATCCCAAGTTTGGGCGTGCGTTCCAAGACGACCCATCTTGGTCGGTCTTGGTCGATCATACTACCGTGTAGGTGGTAGGTTGGTGTTCACACCTATACCTGATTATCCCATGAAAATGTGATCTAAGCCACTCAAATCATCCGGTGAAGTTGAGCGGTCGAGATCAGTTTAGGATTTGGGAGTGTAACCGCACGAGTTTGGGCGTGCGTTTTGGGTTGGCCGGGCATGGTATGCCTTGGCCGACCGCAAGAGGAGGTAGATGGGCCCACGGTGGTCATGCTGGTATGACCGGCCTTGGTTAATCCAATCTGTGACCCTCCATTCGTACCGGAGAAGATGGACGCGCGTGATGACTTGAAACCCTAATTTTGGCTTTCAAAGCCGCGCGACCATGCTCTTTTGGGCGGACGAATTTGTTGTAACCAACCATGGTTGGCTTTGACCGATTGGTCAAGTGTGTAGGCGGTCACACGGTGATCGTGTTGACATGCTCTGGGCCCTTTGAGTCTACATCTGCATCCTTCGTCTGTACTTGCGAAGATGGATGGATGAGACCGTTTTGCGGCACATGTAATATGCCGCAAACCCTAATTTAGGGTTTTCCGTCCATAATGCTTGGTATGGACGGTTTCTTGGCAAGCAAAGCCAATGGTCGACCATGCGGGGTCGGTTGTGTGTATTCCATACCTGCTTGGGGTGATGGAATTGATCCGTGGTCATCCAATCATGCTTGCGGAGTTGGATGACTGCGATCGATCATATCCGGCAAGCTAAGGCCGTGGGTATTCCATACCATGCTTAGGGTGATGGAATTGATCCGTGGTCATCCAATCATGCTTGTGGAGTTGGATGACTGCGATCGAGATCATATCCAGGAGACCGATACGGTCAAGTCCGGATGCTCAATCGGGCTAGTATAACACACCGAGAGGGGCTCAATCGGGCTAGTATAACACACCGAGAGGGCTCGGGCTAGTATAACACACCGAGAATCGGCTGACGGGTATTTCGTACATGGTTTCATTATAGTGCTTGGAGGTTCGTGTTACTCTGTAAGAGTAACACTCAGTCGTCATGCCACACTGATAATGAGTACAGGAAATACAAGACTGATATGAAATTCACAGGAAGGGATTGTTGCTACATGCTCCGTTCTTGGTGAATTAAGTGAGGAGTATCCGTCACTTATAAAAGGCTTTATCTTTTACAAGATGTCGCGCATGATTTTTCAGGTTTTTACAATTTTAACCTTAAACGAAAATCCACCATCAACATTAAGTCCCCTGCCTAGCACATAATGGTTACATTATTTTGTGGTAGGCATGAGATGGTGACATGCATTCATGAGAAAGACAAGGTAAAAGGAGTTTACCCGGAAGAGTGTCGGCCGACCGCTAGTTTTCCACGCCGTCACGCTTGTATGGAATCCCTGGTGGGGCCGGTTTCTTTCTTTGGGTATTTGAATCAGAAGAGGAAACCAAACAAAAGAGGAATCCTTGTTCTATTGGGATCTTCTAATTTTTGTCTATAAAAGAAGCCAAACCCCTTTTTTTTTTCTCACGAATTTTGTTTTTCTTCTTTTGTTCTCGTCCGCAACCTTGCTGCCGCCGTCGATCGGCCGTTGCCGCCATTGCTTAGGAATTGTTGCCTGGAAACCGCCGCCATTGTCCGTTCCGGAGTTGCTCCGTCCGGCCGCTCAAGGTAGGTTTCGCTCCTTTTTTTTTTTTTTTTTTTTAACGGTCAAACCCTAGTTTTGTTAGGTAAATACCTTTTGTAAGACATATGCATGCTTAGCTTTCTCCACCATTTGGCTTGAATCCCGTAGACATGATTCCCACGAATAAAGAAAATCGTATGATGCATGCGGATGAATGAATGCGGGCCCGCCGTGTATGCCGGAACGTGGGTCTTATTCACATATGCTTGACTGAAATTTGCATCGAACTTGAAATTTGTACTAGACTTGAAATTTATCCCAGACTTGAAAACTTGAGTTATACCAGGAGAATTTAAAATCAACACCGGCCAGAAATTTGTACACCAAATTTGTACAGGACTACAACCGCATTTGGGCCGGCCATTGTATGCTCCAACGTGAGTTGTGTCTTTCTTGTGTGTGACTACATTTCTCATGCGCTTTCACATGAGTTCTGACTCCTGCGTTTTATTTCATTGTGGTAGAAAGAAAAGAACTCTTGTCGATATGTCTTGGAGATAATCTCTGGTGCCAAGTCAGGAAGTGTTGATAGCTTCAAAGATATGCCGAACATCAATGATGAGTTGTTCACCTTGCCTTTTCCAAATATTAGGAAGCATCCTTCTCATAAGATAGTCTTGCTTTCCGGTTCAGAAAATATGGATGCTGATCCATTCTCTTCTTCCGCACTTGTGATGAGATTTTGTCTCCAGAGAAACGAATATCCGCCTTCTCCTATTGACTTCAAGATTTGCCATGCTCCACTGGGTTCTTATGAAGGATGGATGAGGCGCATGTTGAGTAACAAGGGCATTAAGGACAATTTGACCAAAGCACAAATTCTCGATGTGGTCATGGCATCTGCTACCCTCGAAATTAGGAAAGACACCGCGGGCTTGATCACCTTCATTTCTCGGTGGCGTATTTTTACTCACATGTGACCATATCTAGATGGGGAGAGATGACTATTACTTTGGAGAGTGTAGCCGCGTTAATGAACCTGCATGTTGCCGGAAGTCTTTTTTACGAGCTCTCTGATGCGGAACAAAGTAATTATGATGCTATACTTCAAAAGGCGGAGGGATTCGAGAGTCTGGACAAGGAGGAGAAAAAGGATGCGAGATGCTTTTATACTTGGTGGGTTTCGGAGTGGTCTTCTGCAGACCCAGAGTTGAATCAAGAGTTGGAAAACGAGCTCAGCTTGATCGCGTTCCTGTCTTTATGGCTATCCAGAGATGTATTTGATGATGGTTCAGGGAAGAAGACCATAAGAGGTGAGCTTGTTAAGATTGCTATAAAGCTGGCGCAGGGTGAAGTTCTTCCTCTAGCTGCATTGTTCCTTGGATAGCTGTATTCTCATCTGGACGCTTTAGCAATGGATATGCACGTTTCTAACGGGTACAAGAAGGTGGAGTCGCACGTTCACTTCGCTTTTCTTCAGGCGCTCTTATGGGAATGCTTCAGAAGTTATGCTCCTACTCCTGCACCTTCACTCGTTAACTTGTACGGCGGCTCGAGAACACTCCGATGGAATAAGAAGCGTCCTAAAGCCGGTGCGAAACTTGTGGAGGTATTTGACAACATTTCTTCTGTAGATTTTCGTCCATGGGGGCCGATTCACTCTTCCATCGTTCACCCAAAGACCTTTGTGACGATCCCGGCGTTGTGTTGCGTACCGATGTTGAGACCATGAGATGCGGGGAAATTATTTACATGCGCAGCTGCATTCCAGGATATGTCCCGTCTCTATTCAACGGAGAATTTTCTGTGACTCCGTACAACATTGACAGGGCTGCTCGCCAGATGGGATTTGATCAGGGTGTTCCATTCATCCGTCCACTAGGGGCTCCGGAAGAATCCCTTCCACAAATTCTTAACGCCAATGTGTTCTTAGACCGGGTGAGCCTTCCCTTCTGGCCTATTGGGAGAAACCCGGTGGTGACCAACGGTGTATAAAGAATTTTGGGGGAAACAACCTGTTGATCTTCCGTAAATTTTCGAAGAGTGTTGTGACGAATTCCCGTAGTGATCCATCTTCGACGTCTTGACGAAGCATTTCCGGTTGAAGCCACTTCCATCCAAACGGACAAGAGCTGAGGATTGCAGTCCCAAGTAGGAGAGAGACCTAAGAGGCAAGCATGCGGTCCGGTAATCCTCAATTCTTCTAATATGCAGGTATTTAAACCTCCTCCCGTCGGTTCTTTCATTTTTCCAGTGTAAGTTCTTCTAAAACGATCCTTGTTTTAAATCAGGGAATTTCGAAAGATAATGCCTTCACAAGGTTGGCACGCATTCAAAACGGGAAGGCCATGCAGATCTGGTCATCATGCCGAGAAGTCCGGCGGTACGGACCTTCATCGAGAAGTCCGGCGCACGGACCTTCATGCCGAGAAGTCCGCGGTACGGACCTTCATGCCGAGAAGTCCGCGGTACGGACCTTCATCTTTGAGAAGTCTGGAGAAACCGCTCCTTTTCCGACAATGACAGAGATGATGCAAGCTCGGTTGAACAAGGCGCTTCCCTTAATGATCTTGTCGACGGGGTCGTGATGGAAATCGGCACCCCGCAGTGAAATAGATGCGGAAGGAATGCAAGAGAGACGGTGCCTCTTTGTAGTTGAGACGGCTCCCCTTGAAATCCATCCCGAACAAGGTTCCGGACCACATGGCTATTGCGGTGACTTCTTCGAAAGGCCTCCCGCAACCGACAAGACTCCGCGGTCGCCGAATTGCCGGTGATGCGGCACGGGGCTTTGTTCGATCCTCCTTTTCTTGTCCCTTATCCGGGTCATGTGTTGGTTGGTGGATTCAGCGTGTGCCGGTTCAATTTGAAGAGTTGTACACGGCAATATGGGAGAAACACGGACATATTGCTACTACCACGAAGCTCAAGAGTCGTCTTGCATTGGTCAACCGCGTCCAAGAAGCTTTAGTTTCTATCCGGGGATGAGCGTTGCGACTGGTGGAAACAGATTTCGAAGAGGTGATTGAAGATTGGCGGTGCCATCGGACGTGTTCGCGCAGATACGGCTTCAATGCTCCTTGGTTCTTCGAAGGGTTCTCCAAGATTCGGGAGCTCCAGAAATTACAAGACGAAGTCCCTTCGCGGACCGTATTGCTCGCCGGGAAGAAGAGGTTGGGAAGTCAGTCTAAGGAACTGGAGATGAAACAGTTTGTACTCCAAAGGATGAAAGCCTCTCTCGGCCCCGAGGAAGGACGAGTTCTTTGTTGAAGGACTTCCCTTGAAAGATTGTAGCTACCGACTTGTCTTTTCTTTTAGATGCTTTTGAGCGATAGTGAGGATTTTCTTTTGACTTTCAGTTTTGAATTTAATAGGTAATTGAATTGGCTTATTTTGAGGTAGTTTTGTGAACAACCTTTTTGAAAGAGATTTTGTTAAACAAGATTTGCATCTTGGTCATGAATGATTGCACATATATGAAGTTGCAAATGTTATGTAAAAGGGAGGTACGAATGGGAACAAACATGGCGTTTGATCGCTGAGCCTCTTTCTCCACGTGCGGGATGCTAAGTCCCCAGTGAATTCTAAGCTATCTTTCTTGTAAAGTTGTTGAGTAAAACTTACTTGCCTTTTGAAGCCTCACTTATATCAAACCGGAGTAGTCTCTCTAAGAAAATCCTCGAAAGCTATCTCTCCGAACCAAGCTTCTCTGAACAATGCGCTTCAAAGTGTTGCATTCGCTGGTGGGGTGATGAAGGAACCGGTGGTAATGACAGTACCTCGGGTCCATTACTTCTTGATCAGTAGGCGGACGCCATACCGGGGGTAGCGGGCGTTGCAGTGTCTCCCCGTGGCTTTGATGTGGAACAGGAGATGAGGTTGGAAGACTTGCGGGCGTCATCATATCTGCGGATTGCCTTCCTAAGTAGAGGGATGTGGAAGGTGTCGTAATGTCACCGCCGAGTGGCCGAATTGAACGCTCCCATCCTCTCGTATTCAGCATTTCTTGACTGATTTCTCCTTCCTCAAGCGTTTCTCCAGTTGGTTGGAAGGCCGACGCGGATTGGACAGTCTTCCGGGCTTCGACAAGAGTTTTGAGGTATAAACCCTCTAGCAAGGCTCCATAGGCTGTAGGTTCCCCTTCTTCATCTGGAAGACATTGTAGTATTCCGGATAAGTCTCTTTTTCTGTGGAGTTGCATCGGGTCTCCGTTGTTGACTGGACAATGTCGTTCATCTTCCCTGAGTCTCCTGCGGTTACGCGCCCTTTTTCTTCTCCACCGGTAAAGGTGTGACTCCTAACTAGGGATTCAAACATTTCTTGCACCGCTTGAGTAGATGCTGCCGATCCTTCTTGTAATTGCGCCGCCATATCATTCAAAAGGTGAAATGTCTCGCTCTCGCCTTCCGGTGATACCGACTTGATTTGCCAAGACATCCTCCAAAGCATTCCAGCCTATGCTTCCCATGATATCCGAACCTTTGTAGTTTCGGATACATTGCGAGATGGAAACTGAAAAATTGAGGATTCAATTTTATGCAACCGATAGATCAATCTCCCACCGTGGTCGCCAATTGTTGATGGGTGAAAACTACTCTGCGGAATTTGGTAATTTGGGGTGTGGATGCGGAATGAATCTAAACCTTCAACAAATGCACTTTGCGCGGTGAGTGCTTGTAGATTCGAGAGATCAATCCGTGCAAGTCCGGCCTAAACCAAGAAATGGCCGTTCCAGACTTGTTTTGGTCACAAAGTGAAGGAGATGGGGTTGATCTTAGGGAGGGAAGCGAAGAAGGTGTTGAGATTGTGAAGGTGTTGGCTTGCTTATGACTTGTAACAGAAAGATGAGCAAGCTTACGGTTGATGCAAGCGGGCTCTGAGTGTTTAGATACGGTTTTTGTATTAACACTTAGTTTCTTTCGATTGAACTTGTGTTGTTTCCGTCGTTTCTTGTTGTTGTTTGAAATAGGCGGAGAACCTATTTATACAAGTCATTGAGCCTCATTCACGTTTCTCGTGGGAAGTGGAGGTAGTGGAATGATGGAGTGGTGGAGTTGTGTGTCGGTAGCATACGACCGGTCTTGCCCACTTCTCCAGTTCATCTCTAACCGTCCATGACTTCCTAACACGTTCTTGTAATGGCGCGTTGCACGCCGCACGCCGTAAACCGCCGAGACCAATACCCCGATATGTATCCCCAGTTTGTGACATGATTGATAACTGGAATGTGGATCGTGGATCCACGGAAGATAGCATGTAATCTTTGAATTGAATAACTGCGTTATTCGTAAAGTCGATACTTGTGGAGTATCGTGTGTATTTTATGAGTCTTGCATTACGGTGTGGTAAAGTGATGGGTAATGACTCCTCACTAACCAAATAACTCTGACCGGGGTTGTATAACCAAGTCGGTGAAGTCGGACGGATGAGATGATGTTTGAGACACTCATCTGCGACCGTTGATGAAATTAGGGTTTTTAAAGAGGTGCGCAAGCATCACTCTTCAGACTTGGTCGAAACCAAGCATGGGAAGGATTTTGTAGAGGACCGACCATACATGCGTGTTGACGGCATGATGGTGTACACGTCCATGTCTCACCGTCTCATAAAGATGCAATCTAGGCCACTCAATTTGACCGTCAAAGAGGAGCGGTTGAGATCGGTTTGCGGCAGAAATCCCTTGCCGCAAAGGAGTTGGAAACCGCATGACATCCCAAGTTTGGGCGTGCGTTCCAAGACGACCCATCTTGGTCTGGTCTTGGTCGATCATAATACCGCGTGTAGGTGGTAGGTTGGTGTTCACACCTATACCTGATTATCCCATGAAAATGTGATCTAAGCCACTCAAATCATCCGGTGAAGTTGAGCGGTCGAGATCAGTTTAGGATTTGGGAGTGTAACCGCACGAGTTTGGGCGTGCGTTTTGGGTTGGCCGGGCATGGTATGCCTTGGCCGACCGCAAGAGGAGGTAGATGGGCCCACGGTGGTCATGCTGGTATGACCGGCCTTGGTTAATCCAATCACGTGACCCTCCATTCGTAGGAGAAGATGGACGCGCGTGATGACTTGAAACCCTAATTTTGGCTTTCAAAGCCGCGCGACCATGCTCTTTGGGCGGACGAATTTGTTGTAACCAACCATGGTTGGCTTTGACCGATTGGTCAAGTGTGTAGGCGGTCACACGGTGATCGTGTTGACATGCTCTGGGCCCTTTGAGTCTACATCTGCATCCTTCGTCTGTACTTGCGAAGATGGATGGATGAGACCGTTTTGCGGCACATGTAATATGCCGCAAACCCTAATTTAGGGTTTTCCGTCCATAATGCTTGGTATGGACGGTTTCTTGGCAAGCAAAGCCAATGGTCGACCATGCGGGGTCGGTTGTGTGTATTCCATACCGCTTGGGGTGATGGAATTGATCTCGTGGTCATCCAATCATGCTTGCGGAGTTGGATGACTGCGATCAGATCATATCCGGCAAGCTAAGGCCGTGGGTATTCCATACCATGCTTAGGGTGATGGAATTGATCTCGTGGTCATCCAATCATGCTTGTGGAGTTGGATGATGCGATCGGATCATATCCGAGACCGATACGATCAAGTGGGATGCTCAATCGGGCTAGTATAACACACCGAGAGGGGCTCAATCGGGCTAGTATAACACACCGAGAGGGCTCGGGCTAGTATAACACACCGAGAATCGCACTGTACGGGTATTTCGTACATGGTTTCATTATAGTGCTTGGAGGTTCGTGTTACTCGTAAGAGTAACACTAGTCGTCATGCCACACCGATAATGATTCATTATAGTGCTTGGAGGTTCGTGTTACTTTGTAAGAGTAACACTCGGTCGTCATGCCACACCGATAATGAGTACAGGAAATACAAGACCGATATGAAATTCAAGGGGAAGGGATTGTTGCTACATGCTCCGTTCTTGGTGAATTAAGTGAGGAGTATCCGTCACTTATAAAAGGCTTTATCTTTTACAAGATGTCAGCGCATGATTTTTCAGGTTTTTTACAATTTTAACCTTAAACGAAAATCCACCATCAACAACGTCCCCGCGAGACACTGCTGGTCGTGATGCCGTGACTTCTAGCGTACATCCTCAACGAGATACTGCTGGTCACGTAGGTTCTGTAGAGCGTACAACGTCCCCGACAGACTTATGAACCAGAACAGCCACAATTCCAGCATGTCTTCGTGAGACGCAGCTGATTGTGATGCCATGATTCCTAGTATACATCCTTAACGTGATGATGCTGGTCATGTAGGCTATGTAGATGCGTAAAAACGTCCTCGGCGGACTTATGACCCAGAGCGTATATTAGCATATTTCCTGTATGCACGACTCACCCTATTTGAGATTAAAGACTGATTCCTAGTACATCATCGCGAGATACACTGGTCATGTTTGCTCTAGGCTCTGACTCGACTTACTGAGGTTTTCGGATAACTCCTAGGACATCCCCGCGAGATATGCTGGTTATTCTACCTCTGAGCCTTTCGACAGACTCCTATGACATCCTTTCGACATACACTGGTCTTGTTGGCTCATCATATGGACACACAGTTGATTCCTAGCACATCTCTGCAAGATACGCTGGTCAAGGACAAGTGAGCCAAAGTCTCGCAGAGATATTAATCGGGCGTACAAAGCCTTTTCTTTCTCTCCAGGCCGAGTCTCAGCTGACCGCATAGAGATACGGATCCGTTAAGAAAATCTTCAGAGAGATTTCCGCAAAATTCTCTGAGAGATTCAAATCTCTCTACAAAAATCACAGAGAGATTTTTGAGTCGTCCGCAAAAATATCTGAGAGATTCAAATCTCTCTACAAAAATCACAGAGAGATTTTTGAGTCGTCCGCAAAAATCTTGGAGAGATTCAAATCTCTCTGCAAAAATCACAGAGAGATTTTTGAGCCGTCCGCAAAAATCTCTGAGAGATTCAAATCTCTCTACAAAAATCACATAGGGATTTTTGAGCCGTCCGCAAAAATCTCGGAGAGATTCAAATCTCTCTGCAAAAATCACGGAGAAATTTTTGAGTCGTCTGCAAAATCTCGAAGGGATTCAAATCCCTTCACAAAATCTCGAAGAGATTCGAATCTCTCCTCAAAATCTCGGATAGATTCACATGATAGGGACACGCCTTACCTAGTGCTCAAGCCTATTTCTCAGCTTCTCAAACACACTCACGACTAGTAAATTGAGCCTGAATTATACATATTTATCCAAAACGTGGATAAGCTCTCTTGAGCTCCGTATGCTCAACAAAGGGAACCATAAAGAATAATACGGTCTTCACATGGCATATGTGACCGTCCATGGAGAGAGGGAGATCAGCCTCAGCTCCTCTCACACTCTGCACGCGATTCCCGAGGAATTCCATGCCTTTTCACGTGACTCATCCTAGTCATTCTCACAAAACAGAGAATATCTCTCTATCTTGGCCAACTCGGCTAAAGAGAATATTTCTCTCTCTCAACACATCATCACAAAGGCTGACTCAGCTTCACACAAATTGGGGGATATCAATTAGGGTTTTGGTCTGGCGGTCTACGACACGTGTGAGAAATACCCGGCTTATTTCTCACCGCAGAAGAGAATATAAGCGGTGGAATAATGAGATAAACTCAACCTAGTTTATCCCTATTCCTGAAGAGATGGGAGAATTGTTCTGCACGGCACGGAAAGCAATCCTTATCTTCACCGACTTGATATTAGAGAATTCAGCTATAAATAGGTCGTCTATTTTCTAAGTTATGATTATCTTTATCATAACCTCTCAGAGCAATAACTTGTTCTCTGATCTCTCTCTTCGTATGCTTCCCTCCCTAAGACCAGCCCTAATCCTTCTTCCTTGTGACTGAAGCAGCCTTTGAACGGAAACTGTACGTGGTTTAGGCGAAGATTGTTCGTGCTCAACCTCCCGTAACTCACTTTTAGAAACCCTAAAATCCCACTTCTAGCCTCTCTCAAATTTTAGGTAACTACACTTCCCGATTGAGACTGCCGATTCCACATCCCAGGTTTTCATTGACTCCGCCAAACTGCACTTCGAAGAAAGTGAAAAAAAAAATCATCTTCATTGTAGAACACTTAATTAGGATTGATATTTTCTTGGTACATCCAGTTTGTACCGAGCTTTGAGGTTGAATTGCTCTGGTTTGGTGTTGACGCAGATTGATTCCCATGGTTTTCCGACCACCACCGTTTTGCAGATGAAATATTACCAGATAAACTATTTTCTCTTCAAGTTCTTCTTTCAAACTAACTTCTTTGTGTGAATTGAAGATCTTCTTTGGTTGATGATTTACAAGGACCTGTGTAGCCATAACTTTAATCTTCTTGAAGCGCAATGGAGTTATGAGAAACCCATCAAGTGTAAACCGATAGATATAAGAGTTAGTATGATCGAAGCAAGAAAATAGATTGTGAGGTGTTGTAGGTGATGTTTGTTGGGATATGATCAGATAAGGTGTGACTGTGAAAAACTCTTTGACTGATTTCGGCATAGAGAGTGTAAAAGTTTCTAAAGAACTGTGAGTGAATAAAGACTTGGATGTAATCCTGGTATGTTAATATCTTTTGCCTAATCTAAAACCACAAACAGAGATAAGACGACCTAAACTGAAACAAAGGTACGATGCTTAAGAAATTGTGGATACTTACGGGAAGGAAAACGGAAGAAGAACTGTGAGTGAATAAAGACTTGGATGTAATCCTGGTATGTTAATATCTTTTGCCTAATCTAAAACCACAAACAGAGATAAGACGACCTAAACTGAAACAAAGGTACGATGCTTAAGAAATTGTGGATACTTACGGGAAGGAAAACGGAAGAAGATTCCAAGAACTCAACCCAGTTTTTTTCATATACTTGCCAAATACAGGCTAGAAACTCAGGAAGTATGAAGAATACACGTCTTCCAAATCCATCAACTGCAGAGCTATCCCAATTCAATCGACATCAAATTGAAAACCCATTTGATTCAGGTTCGAATTAGTTGATTTGTTGATGGAAGATCAGATTGTGAAGAAGATAGAGGTTTTTAACGGTGGATCGATTACAAACTCTCAAACATACCGAGTTGCAGAGCAAAACTCGAATGAGAGAGAAAAAAGGTTACTCTTTCGCTTGTTCATTTTTAAGGGAATAAATCAATAAACAGGTATAAAGATATAAAAAAAACTGTGAAGTATTTTTTTTCTTTTACCGGTGAAGTTTGTTTTCCTCGAGATTTTTTTTTGTCCGTAAAGAACTCCCTATTATTTTTATTTTACTTAAGTAATTATTTCTGGCGGGACCAGTAAGATTTTTTTTAATTAAGATATTATTTATTTTATTTAAAATTTTCTGGTCGTTCTATAAGCTCTTATTTTTTATTGGTCAAAATTTTCTTAAAATATTTTATTGGTCTAAATATTCTCTGATGGGGCCAGAAACTCTAGAAAGAGAGCTTGATCCAGCTTTTAACCACAACAGAGGAAATTCACCTGAAATCATATTATTAATTAATTAGTGTTGCATGTGGGCCGGTATGGTACGGATTTCCCCCAGATCCCGGTACTTGTACCTTTTAATGGCCGATTTCATGTTCTGGGTACCTATACCTCTATTTGTCCCGGTGTTATACCTGTACCGGTGATACATGTCCGGTTCTAGATCAGTACCAGATTTTTACTCGGCTAACTCGCTATAAATAGAAAAGTTCTGAAAAAATCTGAAAATTGTTGGATCATGCTAATCAATCTAAATCCATATTTTTGTAGATGTTCTCTAAAACTATAACATCTAACACGGGTAAAACTTGGAATCAAAATACAATGAACTATATCTCACCAATATCAATCAATACATGAGTAGAAAATACTTATAGTAATGCTACCATTATTAACATAAACACTACTGTCCATAAGCATCTTTTAATCTTCTGACCTTTTCCACCACCCATGGCTGCTAATACAAAACCTCAAATCGCAAATCTAAACAGAAAAAATAATTGAAACCTTTGTTAATCATCCTTCCAGACCTTCAATTTCATCTTCCAAGTCTTCGTTGAATTCCTCTTATGAAACCCTAAACTTTTTTATAATCATCAAATCAACTTCACAACATCAATTAGTGATAACCAATTGCTCTACAGCTATCATCAAATCACACAAACATGGAACCTTAGGATCCTGCTGAAAGAAATTGAAGATTGACTGCAAAAATCAAACCAAATTAGAAAAATCAGACCACCGAAACAAAACTTAAAAAATAAATCATGTTAAACAAAACCCAAATCAAAAGAAAACGAAGAATCCAAATCAAGAGAGAGAGAGAGATTACATGTCGTTGTTGTTTAATCAAACATGCAATTATAATAAGAATCCTAAAAAAAATAATCTTCTTTACCCAAAATCAGATTGAGACGTTAGTAACTAAAGAAGAAGAAGCGAAGAACAAAGGTGGTGGTTGCTATGATAAAGTTATATTTGCAAAACGAATAAGAAGAATGTGGTGGTTGTTGTGATAGAGATTCCTTCTCCGCTGAACAAGATAAGAAGTGAATGAGGAGCGAGGAGGAGGAAGGAACAAAGTGAAGGGGTTAGGTTAGTCAAAGTTATATAAGAAGAAATGGAGGGTTAGGATTAAAAGGAATCATTAGAATTAATGGTAATAGATAAACGGTACTGACGGGAATAGGTATAGAAGCGGTCCATGTACCCATTCCTCTACCGACTCTCATTTTCATTCTCATTCCATGTACCACATACACCGATTCATGTCCGGTTCATCTTTGTCACTTTCAGGGTTGACGAAATATCAATTTACCAGTGTGCACATGGATATATTCTTTATGGAAAAAATTGTCTCGGTATCAGTTATTGGTCATGTTAGAGCATTGCTCGGTTGAACCCACCAAGCGTTGGGATGTCAAGTTTGGTTGTCATATTTTAGTATAAAAACTCAATTAGAGTCGCTTGATTGAATATACTAGAGTCAACTTCGTTTAGGTTAGACTAGAAAGTTTAGGAATGTCGAGACGTACAAGTATTACCTTGAAGACCTGAAGATCGTGAAGACGTATCGACTACAATGAAGACATCATCCTTCCACTTGAGATATAGTGATACTGACTTGTTTTCATTCCTATCGTTGCTTTCAAGTCGTTTAAGATTGAAAACATAACATGCAAGGTTATATTTAATTCTCTAGTATTAGACTTGGTCATTTTATTATGATCAAAGTGTCAAGGATGAAAATTTGATTATGAAGTATAACGTTTATCTTTTGCACTTCGTAAATGTGACATCGACATAATGTATGTAACTCGTTACTTGATTGTGTATTGGATATAGGTGTGATTTCATCCTAGAAAACTATGTTTAATTACATATGTTTAAAAAAAGTACATATACGGAACTTGTTTCATAATCGAAAGGAAATCAATAGGCGATTTGGTCCGGTTTTCATTGAAGATCTGTTGGACCATTTCGAACCTAGGTAAGATCTTTGGTAGAACCGATCTTAATTTATGTTGAGAGTTATGGTAGAACCGATCTTTACCTAGTTTGAGATACGCCGTAGAAACGATCTTAAATTATGTTGAGAGTCTTGGTAGAACCGATCCTTACCTATATTGGGATACATGGCAGAGCCGATCTTAACTTATGTTGAGAGTCTTGGTAAAACCGGTCCTAGATTTTGTTGGGAGTCATGGTAGAACCGATCCCTACCTATATTTATAAACTTGGTATAACCGATCTTAACCTATGTTAGGAGTCATGGTAGAACCGGTCCCAATTGAAAAACCGATCATCTATATTTACACATTACTTTAAGGTTTTATGTGAGTTTGGAATTAGGGTTTGCTAAATAGGAAAGTTCATGATGTCGACATAATTTGGACATGAATATAATTCTTATCTTTTATTGTTCAAAGCTATCCCTTGATACTCAAGGTGATCCCAATCCGAAATATCGAGAATCTTTGAATTAAGATTTTCGATTATATGTTTTTGATTTTCCAACAAACCAAAACATATCTGTTGGAAATTTATATTAGTTAAGTGTTAAACTAATATTAGATTTTTTTTTCTAGTGAGAGATTTCGAAATTACAGGTTGGATATTAGTTGGAAATAGGAAAACCGAAATTAGGTACTTATTAAATATCCCGAGAATATTTTCGGTTTTGGAATGTCCTTGTTGTCCAAACAACCTTGGTCTATAAATAGTTGAGTTTGCATTTCTTGCAAACTATCCTAAGAGCCATGCAAACTTCATTCGTGTTGTTTCCGTTGGAGCCGTCTATCCGGAGAAAAAAGTACCATAATCAGACGAAATCTCTTACGACCGTTCGATTGAAGGCTTCTGTGGGATCAAAAAGCTCTACGAGTACCGTAGGTTGGAAACTAGATAATTGCATTGTTATTTTGGTTTTCAATTATTGATTTGATTAACTAACGGTTGTTGAAACTTTGATTGCACCTAGTTTGATTTTTCTTGATCAAAGTATTGATGGGATCTTTAAAACTGTTTTTAGAGCTAAAAACGACTTGTGGTCATCCATTGTTAGCATGCTTCATTCTGTGTGTAATCGAACATAAGTAGATTCATTGTGGAGTGCAGGTACATAAGAAGGCAATTGAAGATTTGAAGATAAGAAGATTTTTCCTATTAGTTTTCGTATCTCGTGATTTGTGTGCACATCTTGATCGGTTGGGATCCGACTTAGATCCGATATATCTTCGATAGATTTGATCATATAGTCGTTTAGATCGGCAACTATCATTTGGTGGTATTCTTCAATATCCGAATCTGATAGTTGTGAATCTGAATCTAAGTTACTGATTTGGATTGATCTTACCTGACGAAGAAATTTACTAGTTTAAACGAAAGAGCCTTTGTCAAAACTCAACAAATCTTTTTTATTTAAATGTTATTGGAGTAGTTACCAAAAAAATTTGTTCCTTTACTGTTTGGAAGACGATCAAAAGGAGTTGAGTGCTTAAGACTTTACATCGGTAAAGCAACTCAAGATAGTGATTTTTTGTCTTGGGATTCACGTGTGTGACCAGAAGGTCGTAGACGCAGGGATGCTGAGGGAACTAAGTAACTAGGGGTAGATTATTTGGTCTCAACTATACGAAGTTGGTTGTTCTTTGTGTAGCGGCTTAATTCTGAAAGTATTCAAAACTGGACTAGGTCCCCGGGTTTTTCTGCATTTGCGGTTTCCTCGTTAACAAAATATTGTTGTGTGATTTACTTTTACTTTCCGCAATTATAATTGTTTTATTATAATTAAAAGTAAATATACTAGTACGTTAATCCTAATCACTTAACATTGATCATATACTCAATCGGTCTTGTACTATAACTATTGTCAAGTGAATACCTTGTTATTGTATTGTCTCGACTTTGTCCATAGACGGTCACACTTGTATCCAACTTATAAGTTGAAACGAAAGCGTGGTGTATTTAGGTACCCTCGTAATTTTAGGTCACTTCAGGGATCACTAATATAAATCGGCTAACACTTTGTAAAGGGTCACTTCTGGGACCGACCGACTAGAGGAGCACGCATGTCATATCGATATTCCAACTTCTGGTGGAATAACTTCAAATTTTGTGGATTAAGCCATTCTTCAGGAATGAGGCAATTTCTCGATTTACTGGTATTAAAACCGTTAGTACCATAATTAAGTGATAACGTAAATTATCAATGTTCGCAGATTAGCTATTCTTACCTTTCTCATACTTATATACTCCCCCTGTCTTTTTTTATCAGTCTTAATTTCTACTTTTGTCTGTCTTTTTTTATCTGTCCGCTCTGTTTATAGACATATTTTTCCCTTAAACTATAAAATATACCCTTTATGTTTTATAATCATAAAATTATTTTTAATATAAACTTAATTTAAAATCTTAAATATTATCACCATATATTTGGAAAAAATCTATTCAATATCTTTGTATTAATCGTCATTCATTTTTTAAATAAAAACATTTATGGATAGTTATAAAAGCAGAATAAGTTTATTTTCCTCATTCCTTTTTTAAATAAGAAAATTTATGGGTAGTTATAAAAGCAGTATAAGTTTATTTTTATTTTCTTAAAATATTTCCTAAAATAATAATATTGTCCAATTTATAATTTTTAATATATTAATTTTAGTTTTGGTAATAACATAACATTAAATAGGGTAGTCAAGTGTTAGTGATGACATTTTATAGAATTTCCTTAATATTTTGACAAAGACAATTAGGACTGTTAATTAAAGACGGAGGGAGTATATTATTCTGCTGAAATATATATGTGCTTTAATTGATATAGGGTTCGAATTAATTAATGTACAAATTGAAACCATAATTCGTTATCATATCCTGATCACAACAAAAATAATATAGATAACTACAAGGCTAAAACCATAATTAATTGAAACAAAGCAAAAATAAAATAAAAATAATATTTTCGCCGATCGACAACGTCGTTTTTTCGTAAATTCATTAAAAAGAGTCGACCATAACAACAACTTAACCGTCATGAGCTCTTCCTGTAATTACCTGCTGGTTAACTTAAAATACTAGTGAAGATGCATCAACTAGTCCGAGAAGCATACCTTCACAATATTCTGATCATTGTCCTTAATTCAGACAACATTATTCTGATCATTGTCCTTAATTCAGACAACATTATTCTATCACACTAGTATCTGATCTTTGATCGGATTTCTGGTGATGTTTGTCTGTCAAGTTAGGGTTTATGATTGTATGTGTAAGTCGGTTGAAGAACAAAACAACTAGAAGAGAATCAGTTGAGAGAGAAAAATATTCGAAGTGTAGTGATAGACACATTTTTTGTGTCTGATTTGTCTCGATTCTATATATTATTAGTGCTCAATTGTTGTACTTATTATGGTTTTTATGTCTTTGTAGATATTTTCGGAAAAATAAGCTTTTGTGGAGAAAGTTGCTCGAAAAATGTCATTTGGACCGCCGGAGAAAATTACTATAGGCACCCAGAGGAGTTGATAAAGGCGCCCATGAAAATAACTATTTATGCCCCAAAATTACTATTTGCACCCACCAAGGCATGTGCTAAAGGGACCCCAGCATAAGGATAAGGGGCACCTTCTTCCCAAATTCAAATTACAGAAAAAGGCGGGAAAAACTGGTTACTTATGCACATAGATAGGGTTGGATTTTGGAGGATTTGGGGAGAGATTCAATCGATGAGTTCTCTTGGGCTGGACTGTTTGAGCAAAACAGGTTTACTTGAGTTGTTGGATTCGACAAATATGGGCTAGACAATCCGATCGGAGAAAAAACATAAAAGGGAAGTTCTCGGGTTTCTGTTGGTGTATATTTGGAAGAGTTAAATACGAGAATAACTTTGTTTCCTAAAAAAGAGTGATTGTGATATGTTTTGGAACTGATATATGGGGAGAAATCTTCTTATATTTGGTGTTGTCAAAAACAGGGAAAAGATGATATTAACGGAAACATGGGATGGATGTCGATCTTGTTTTGATCAAATTTTGGAAGTTACATGGGAAATAAGGGAAAGATATACACTGTTTGATTCGCTAGGGAGGATATTTGACAACTCAGGGACGCGACAGGAGGAAAGAAAATGATATTATTACCGCAACTTGGAAGAAAAGAATAATCAGATACGGAAGGTATTTTGGCGAGATTCTTGACGTTGTGGTGTATAATAGAGATGGGACGAGTCACATGAGGGATATCGAAGGTTTAGAGAACTTTAGTGACAAGAAAAAGAGAGAAAAATCAAGTTGCATGAAGAATAGTTTTGTTGCTGCCCCAAGAACACGAAGAACAAAAACCTATCCAGAACAGTCGTAGAAGCATTCTTAATTTCAACGACAAAACAGAGTTATCGTATTTTCACTTTTAGCTGCAGAAAACTTCTAGCGACTGCAGTCTACCTTTAGCAGCTGCAGTTTGTGACTGTTTTCTTGTTTTTCACTCTTTTCACCTTTGTAAACACCATTTGAGCAATGAAAAATTCTTTTGAGCGTGTTTCCAACATGATGAGCTAAACTTAATTGTTAGGGCAACAAAGGAAGCTATTTCGCCAATAAAAAAGTGGTAACTCTTATTTTATTAATTTGTGCAATTTATTTTATGATTATTTGCTTAGAATAAAAAATATATTCAATAATTTGTAATAAACAAATGTGATTTCTATTGATGGTATATGCTTAGCCTAGGGTTTTGATATCCCATACTTTCGATTTAAAATTATTCTTCTAAAAATCTACTTTTGCAATAATTAGAATCAACTTGAATGTTTAGATTGCATAATTATAATTATTAAAATCACTTTGGAAATTGGTAAAATAGTGGAATCTTAGCCTCAGTATTTTCCTTTTCTTTAAAAAAAACAATTTTAATTTAATTTGTTGTTTTAGTTTTAGAATTTAAATCTAGAATCGAACTTTCACAAGTCTTAAACGAACCTTTTTCTACAACAATAAAAAATCCCATCAATTTTTGGCGCCGCCGACGCATACTTGTCTTTAGGTTTTGGTTGTAGATTTTTTTTATTTTTTATTTGATTTTACTTTGGGTATTTTTGCTTTTGTTGTGCATGTTTTGCTTGAAACGAAAAGGTTAAAAGTTGGACTTGCCAAAAAAGTGCAGAAAATCGAAGACTCCTTTTTAGATTTTATTTATTTTATTTATTTTAGTAGTTTTATTTATTTTTGGACTTGTAATTTTCTTTTATTTGTTTGTCTTATTTTTAGTATTTTATTTATTAAAAAAAAAAGCACGCATACACCAATTGCATTTTCGTTCGGCACCGATTTTAGGAAAATAGGTGGTTTAGTAAGGTGAACCTTATGGGCGTTATCATCCGAAACACCACAAGCCTTAGCCTCGTACCTGTGACCAGTCTTTGACTGTAAGTATATTTCGTCGTAAGTAACCCAAGCTTACCTAAATTAGTGATCCCATCATTTGCATGTGCACATATTTTTGTTGAACTTTTGTATGCCAGAACGTAAGTGAGACGCTCTAGGTCGGTTTATGCGTGAAAATCCTAGAAGTTCCATTTTAGGAAACAAGAATCTTGATTACCTTAATCTAGAGAGTCATTTTTTTGAACGTCCTGATTTTAGTGAGGAAAGGATCCCTAGTACTTCGTTAGTTCCAGCAATGACAACCGTAAGAGATTGCATGTACCCTACTAGGTCCAACCGACCATCGTGCATAAGATTACCGGCCTCTTCGGCTAATTATGAGTTGAAAACTAGTACTATTCAGATGATCCCTGTGTTCTTAGGGAAAGATGATGAGAACCCATACTTTCACGTAAGGGACTTTGAGGAAATTTTTGGAACAATTAAGATTAAAGACCTTAGTGATGAAATTTTAAAACTTAGATTGTTTCATTTTTTGTTTAAGAGATAAAGCCAAGTCTTGGCTACACAATTTACCATCTGAGTCCATAACAACATGGTATGAACTCACTGTTGTGTTCTTCCAGAAGTTTTACCCAAAGCATAAAACCTCGTCTATTAGGCAAAAAAATTAGTGGCAATATGCAACACGAAGGAGAATCTCTTTATAGGTTCTTAAAAAGATTTAATTATCTCTTGGCGCAGTGCCCCCATCATGGGTTTGAGAAAATGAAACTAGTGCAGATTCTTTATGAAGGGTTAGACTACTCGACCAAAGCCATGGTTGAGTCATTATGTGCTGGTAGGTTCTTAAATAAAACTACTGATCAAGCATATTCTTTTTTAGAAGAAGTAGCTGACAAATCCCAACAGTGAGAATCATGTGTAGAGCCCCCTAAAAGACTTTTGGTAAATAGAAATAGCACCAATATGGTAAACTCAAGATTTGAGTCGGATGCTAAGTTTGCTGCCTTAACTAGACGATTAGTAGCTTTAGAATTAAGTCAGTCTAAACATAAGTCTTTTGTTGAAACTGATGATGGGCTTACAACCTCTCAAGTCTCTAGTTGTGGAATAGAGCCCAATAACTCATTTTGGGAAGGACAGATTATAGAAGAGCAAGCCCATGCTTTTTATAACAACTCTATATTTGAAAGCCGTCAAAAGTTTGACCCATATTCAGAGACCTATAACCCCAGTTGGAAAAAGCATTCTAATTTTTCATGGTCTCAGGTTCAGAATCAAGGTCGGATTAGTAATTCTCAGGCCTCCCCAGGTTTTGGTTATAGTAAGAATCTTTCGGGTTCAGCCCAATCTAAAAACCCTTCTAAGAATAAAATATCTATCTTAGAGGAAATTCTTACAATGCTAGCAAAGAACCATGAAATGTTATCAAACAATCACTTTAGCTTTCAACAAGAAACCAGGAAGAGTTTACAAAATAATGCCCAGACTCTTGCTAAGTTAGAACATCAAGTAGGTCAAATAGCTAAGACTCTAAGTGAAAGAGAGAATGGAAGGTTCCCTAGTCAGACCAATCCAAATCCCAAAGGAAGAAATGCAATTAGAACCCTTAGGAGTGGTAAAGTGGTAGAAAATCAGGTAATCGTGCCCGATAGTGAACATATTGTATAGTTCACCCCTCAGGATCTTACCCCTCAGGACCACCAGTAGCTGAGGAGACTGATAAACTTCCCGATGATGCTAATTCGGTTCCTGAGAGGTCTGATTCTGTGCCTAGAGCCCCATTTCCCCAACTACTAGTACCAACCAAAAAGGAATCCCATTGTAATGACATATTTTAGGTTTTTAAGCAAGTTACCATAAACCTTCCTTTATTAGATGCAATTAGGAAACTTCCTGTATACGCTAAGTTCCTTAAGGATATGTGTACGAGAAAGGGAAAGTTGAATGTCCCTAAGAAATCCTTTTTAGTTACTCATGTAAGTTCGATCATCCAGAATACCACGACTCCTAAATACAAAGACCCAGGTTCCCCTACCATTTCTTGCACAATAGGCAACTACCGGTAGAAAAAGCTTTACTTGACTTAGGAGCTAGTGTGAACTTACTTTCGTACCATGTGTACCTCGAGCTGGGGCTCGGAGAAATGAAACCAATCAAGATAACACTCCAGTTAGTTGATAGGTCTGTAAAAAATCCTAGAGGAGTTATAGAATATGTTCTAATTGAGGTCAACAAGTTTATATATCCAGTGGATTTTGTTATTCTAGATACTCAACCTGTCCCAGGCCCACAAAACCAGATACCTGTGATTTTAGGTCGCCCATTCTTGGCTACATCCAATGCAATCATTAACTGTCGAAATGGTATCATGAATTTATCTTTTGGTAATATGACTATTGAGCTAAATATTTTTTATATTTGTAAGCAACCCTCTGAGTTAGATGACTCGTCCTTTGAAGAGGTAAACATGATAGGAAACTTGGTTCAGGAGTCATTACTGAACACTTTGCTTGAAGATCCATTAGATAAATACCTAGCCCACTTTGGGTTTGATTTTTATGATGATAATGTGATTAATGAGGTGAATGCTTTGCTAGATTCCGCCCTTTTGATGGATACTAGTAATGGATGGATACCTAAATTCGAACAACTACCAGTTTCTAAATCTACTTTAATTCCTTCTTTAAAAGAGCCTCTTAAGTTGGACCTAAAACCACTACCAAATACCCTGAAGTATGTGTTTTTAGACCCATCTGAGACTTTACATGAGATTTTTGCTTCCGACTTGGATAGTGACCAGGAAAGTAGGCTAGTCACCGTAATTCAAGACAATATGGAAGCTTTAGGGTGGACCATAGCAGGCATTAAGGGTATAAGTCCTACTATTTGTATGCGTCAGATTCATTTAGAAGATGACACTAAACCCTTTAGGGAGATGCAACATTGACTAAACCCTAATATGAAAGAAGTAGTTCGAACTGAAGTGCTTAAGTTTAGATGCGGTTATTATATACCCCATTTTTAGATAGTAAGGGGGTCAGCCCCGTTCAGGTTGCTCCCAAGAAATCAGGTATCACTGTAGTCCAGAATGATAACAATGAATTAATCCCAACCCAAGTAACCACGGGGTGGCGTGTCTGTACTGACTATATAAAATTGAACAACGTCACAGGAAGGATCATTTTCCCCTACCTTTTATCGACCAAATGCTAGAGAGATTAGCTGGACATAGTCATATTATTGCTTCTTAGACGGATACTCGTGTTATTATCAGATCGTTAGTGCCCTAGAGGACCAAGAGAAAACTACTTTTACCTATCCCTTTGGTACCTTTGCATATAGACGTATGCCTTTCGGTTTGTCTAATGCACCTGCTACTCCAGCGGTATATGATGAGTATATTTTCTGACATGGTAGAGCAGTTTTTAGAGGTCTTTATGGATGACTTTTCATTGTTTGGTTCATCTTTTGATGAGTGCTTTCATCATTTGACATTAGTGTTGACTAGATGTAAGGAAAAGAATTTAGTGCTTAATTGGAGAAAATGTCATTTCATGGTTAAATCAGGAATTGTGTTAGGGCATATCATATCTTCGAGGGTATGGAGGTAAACAAAGCCAAATTTGACCTTATTAAGACTTTACATCTCCCAAAAACCGTGAAACAAATTAGGTCATTCTTAGGGCATGCAGGATTTTATCGCCGATTCGTTAAGGATTTTAGCTTGATTTCTAGACCTTTTTGAAATTTACTTGCGAAAGATGGTAAGTTTGTCTTTGATGATGCTTGTTTAGAGGCTTTTGAGAAGCTTAAGACTTTACTCACTACCGCCCCCATAGTCCAGGCACCTAACTGGAACCTACCCTTTGAAATTATGTGTGATGCTTCAGATTATGCCATAGGTGTTGTGTTAGGTCAGAGAGAATATAAATTACTTCATGTGATTTACTATGCTATCAAATCTCTAAATTTTACCCAACTGAACTATAGAACTACCGAAAAGGAACTGTTAGCCATCGCTTTTACCTTCGATAAGTTTAGATCCTACCTATTAGGTTCTAAGGTCATAATCTTTACCGATCATGCTGCTTTGAAATATCTTTTGTCTAAAAAGGATTCAAAACCTGGATTGATTATATGGATCCAGTTGTTACAAGAATTCAAGTTAGATATTAGAGATAAAAAAAGGGTGCAGAAAATGTAGTAACGGATCACTTGTATAAGCTTGTTGTGGATTCTCCTGACGAGTTTACTCATGTTAGGGATAAATTTCCTAATGAATAATTGTTCTTTGTTTCCCAATCACCTTGGTATGCAAATATAGTGAACTATCTTGTTACTGGTCGATTACCCCAACATTGGGGTAAACAGGATCGTTCTAGGTTTTTAACCGAGGTTAAGCATTTCTTTTGGGACGATCCTTATCTATTTAAGTATTGTCCAGATCAGATTATTAGAAGATGTGTACCTGAGAGTGACCAATCCAGTATTATCTCCTGTTGCCATGAACATGCTTGTGGGGGTCACTTTAGCACTAAGAAGACTGCTGCTAAGATATTGCAGTGTGGATTTTACTGGCCTTCGTTATTTAAAGACTCCCATAGTCATTGTGTTTCTTGTGAGCGCTGCCAGAAGTTAGGGACCATTTACCGTAGAAATATGATGCCTTTGAACCCTATTTTAGTGATTGAGGTCTTCGATGTGTGGGGCATTGACTTTATGAGTCCTTTTCCTAATTCTTTTGGTTATCTTTACATACTTGTCGTTGTAGACTATGTGTCTAAGTGGGTTGAGGCGGTTCCGTGTAAAACCAATGACCACAAGGTCGTACTACAGTTTTTAAAAGATAACTAGATTTGCGCCCATGCTACGCACCGGGAATATTTTTTCTTTAAACTTGATATGTGCGGGGTTTCGCCCCGCCCATGGGGATGCAATCTGAGTGGATGGAAACATGTAAATAGAGTCTATTCATAAAAGCACAGAGCTCAGGTGTTAGAAATAACATGGTAGTTTCGCCATATCTCGTTGAGTCCTTTTCACCTTCTGTTTTTATTTTATTTTCTTTTTAAAATATGTTTTTTTAAGTGATTTGGTGTGGCACACGCATCGAGTTTTTACCACCGCTGGGATGAAGTAGAGTGACTGAGTTACTTTATGAAGAAAAAAAAGTTGAAAAAGTTGAACAAAGAAAGGAGACTAGACCAGACCATCAGACCAACCGAATAAATTGTTCAATAAAATCGACCGATGAAGTATATGCTAGATGAGTTGATCTAGAATTAGGATTGTCGACCATTGGTTCCCTTGTATATGCCAGTTGCGTTGATATTAGTCAGACCAGTATCTCATTCCATTAAGATAGGTTCATCCTGGCAGTGGCCTTCATACAGATATGGGAAACAACGTTCAACTTAATCAACATCTAAAACCATCTAGGTTTTCTCTATTTCCATCTTCTTAATCTAATCATGTGATTTGTTGATTCCGAGTATTGATGTCCATAATGCGACTATTTGAGTAGAGCTTTGTCACTTATATATGAATTTTAGTATGTGAGTGCAAACTCGTGTATAAAAATTGGAATTTCGCATCAGGGTACTTCCTCCTGTAGTCAATGAGAGTATGCCAACCAAGCAGATTCTTTAGTGCCTTCCAAGGTTCTACGCAGATATCCAAGGTTTGGATTAAAGGTTTTTGTGGGTACATCTCTGATAAACCCTCCCGAGACTATAACTCGGCCACTAGGGCCACCTAGGGGTTCGAAGGCTTGTTGCACACTCTAAGTGCAACCGCGATGCGTGAGACAGTAAGTTAAGATTTATTTTCTAGATTAGATTTACTCGAGGACGAGCAAATAATAAGTTTGGGGGTATTTGATAGACACATTTTTTGTGTCTGATTTGTCTCGATTCTATATATTGTTAGTGCTCAATTGTTGTACTTATTATGGTTTTTATGTCTTTGTAGGCATTTTCGGAGAAATAAGCTTTTGTGGAGAAAGTTGCCCGAAAAGTGTCATTTCGACCGCCGGAGAAAATTACTAAAGGAACCCCAGATATGCGCTGAAGGCACCCAGACGAGTTGGTAAAGGCGCCCATGAAAATAACTATTTACGCCCTAAAAATTACTATTTGCACCCACCAAGGCATGTGCTAAAGGGACCATAGTAGAAGGATAAGGGGAACCTTCTTCCCAAATTCAAATTAAAGAAAAATGCGAGAAAAACTGGTTACTTACGCACAAAATTAGGGTTGGATTTTTGGAGGATTTGGGGAGAGATTCAATCGCTGAGTTCTCTTGGGTTGGACTGTTTGAGCAAAACAGGTTTACTTGAGTTGTTGGATTCGAAAAATATGGGCTAGACAATCCGATTGGAGAAAAAACATAAAAGGGAAATTCTCGGGTTTCTGTTGGTGTATATTTGGAAGAGTTAAATACGAGAATAACTCTGTTTCCTAATAAAGAGTGGTTGTGACGTGTTTTGGAACTGATATATGGGGAAAAATCTTCTTATATTTGGTGTTTTCATAAATAGGGAAAATATGATATTAACGGAAACAGGGGATGGATGTCGATCTTGTTTTGATCAAATTTTGGAAGTTACGTGGGAAATAAGGGAAAGATATACACTGTTTGATTTCCTAGGGAGGATATTTGACAACTCAGGGGCGCGACAGGAGGAAAGAAAATGATATTATTACCGCAACTTGGAAGAAAAGGATAATCATATATGGAAGGTATTTTGGCGAGACTCTTGACGTTGTGGTGTATAAATAGAAATGGGACGAGTTACAGGAGGGATATCGAAGGTTTAGAGAACTTTAGTGACAAGAAAAAGAGAGAAAAATCAAGTTGCATGAAGAATAGTTCTATTGTTGCCCCAAGAACACGATGAACAAAAGCCTATCCAGAACAGTCGCAGAAGCATTCTTAATTTCAACGACAACACAGAGTTATCATATTTTCACTTTTAGCTGCAAAATACTTCTAGCGACTGCAGTCAACCTTTAGCAGCTGCAGTTTGTGACTGTATTCTTGTTTTTCACTCTTTTCACCTTTGTAAACACCATTTGAGCAATGGAAAATTCTTTTGAGCGTGTTTCCAACATGATGAGCTAAACTTAATCTCTGGCGCGACGGAAAAAGCTATTTCGCCAATGAAAAAGTGGTAACTCTTATTTTAATAATTTGTGCAATTTATTTTATGATTATTTGCTTAGAATAAAAAATGGATTCAATGATTTTTAATAAACAAATGTGATTTCTATTGATGGTATATGCTTAGCCTAGGGTTTTGATGTCCCATACTTTCAATTTACAATTGTTCTTCTAAAAATCAATTTTAGCAATAATTAGAATCAACTTGAATGTTTAGATTGCGTAATTACAATTATTAAAATCACTTTGGAAATTGGTAAAATAGTGGAATATTAGCCTCAACATTCTTGAAAACAATTTTAATTTAATTTGTTGTTTTAGTTTTAGAATTTAAATCTAGAATAGAACTTTCACAAGCCTTAAACGAACCTTTTTCTACAACAATAAAAAATCCCCTCATGTAGTTTTTATTAATAAAATGTCTTGTCTACATTATCAACCTTTCTGGCTATTTATACATTGTATGAACATGAGGATTACATGTAAATGACTTATATCTCAAGTAAGCACGTGACGACTAAGACCCAATTAGTTTTCCCGCGTTGCACTTGTTTGGACCTGGGACACCTCTTCGTGATGACTATCTCGCTCTCCAGGTCTTGAATCAGTTGAAAGCTTTGAGGTTCTTCACAACTTACCACATTGATCTCAGGTTTTCCGCGTTTATCTTCTTGTCTCTTCTTTAATTGGAAACTTTTAGTTAGAGTTTCTGACATCTAACCTTGAGACTTACTTCTTATCTCAGTTGTATTACTCTTCAATTATCAGTTCTTTGGTAGATGATTGTTGATGGTGGATTTTCGTTTAAGGTTAAATTTGTAAGTAACCAGAAAATCATGCGCTGACATCTTGTAAAAGATAAAGCCGTTTATAAGTGACGGATACTCCTCACTTAATTCACCAAGAATGGAGCATGTAGCAACAATCCCATTCTCGTGAATACATGAAATTCCTCCGGGTTGGAGCATGTAGCAACAATCCCTTCTGTGAATTTCATATCAGCCTTGTATTTCTGTACTCATTATCGGTGCGGCATGACGACCGAGTGTTACTCTTACTGAGTAACACGAACCTCCAAGCACCATAATGAATCATTATCGTGTGGCATGCGATCGAGTGTTACTCTTCTGAGAGTAACACGAACCTCCAAACACTATAATGAAACCATGTACGAAATACCCGTACAGGCTGATTCTCGGTGTGTTATACTAGCCCGAGCCCTCTCGGTGTGTTATACTAGCCCGATTGAGCCCCTCTCGGTGTGTTATACTAGCCCGATTGAGCATCCGGCACTGACCATATCAGTCCGGATATGATCTGATCGCAGTCATCCAACTCCACAAGCATGATTGGACGACCCCAGATCAATTCCATCACCCCCAAGCGGGTATGGAATACACACGGCCGACCCCGCATGGTCGGCCATTGGCCTTTGCTTGCCAAGAAACCGTCCATACCAAGCATTATGGGCGGAAAACCCTAAATTAGGGTTTGCGGCATATTACATGTGCCGCAAAACGGTCTCAACCATCCATCTTCGCAGGTATAGATGGAGGGTGTAGATGTAGACTCAAAGGGCCCGGAGCATGTCGACACAATCACCATGTGACCGCCTACACACTTGACCAATCGGTCAAAACCAACCATGGTTGGTTACAACACATTCGCCCTTTGAAAGAGCATGGTCGCACGGCTTTGCAAGCCAAAATTAGGGTTCAAGCCATCACGCGCGTCCATCTTCTCCGGCACGAATGGAGGGTCACAGATCAAATCGAGCGGGTCCCGGTCATACCAGCATGACCACCGTGGGCCCATCTACCCCCTCATGTGATCGGCCAAGGCATATCATGCCTGGCCAATCCAAAACGCCCGCTCAAACATGCGTGGTTACACTTCCCAAATTGCAAATCGATCTCGACCACTCAACTTCACCGGACGGGTGGGTGGCTTAGATCGCGTTTTCATGGGACGGTGAGACATGGGCGTGAACATCAGCCTATCATCTTCACGCCAAACCAACCGGCCAAGACCCGACCAAGCTAGGTCGTCTTGGAAAACGCTCCCGGAAAAGAGTATGGCGCGCGGCTTCTTGCGGTATCAAACTCTTATCGCAAAATCGATCTCGACCACTCCTCTTTGCCGGTCAAATTGAGTGGCCCAGATCGCGCTTTCATGAGGGAACGGAATACAGGCGCCTACACCATCATGCCGTCAACACGCATGTATGTTCGGTCCTCTCCAAAACCCTTCCCATGCTTGGTTCTGACCAAGCTGAAGAGTGATGCTTGCGCACCTCTTTAAAAACCCTAATTTCATCAACGGTCGCAGATGGGTGTCTCAAACATCATCTCATCCGTCCGACTTCACCCGACTTGGTTATACAACCATGGTCGGGAGTTATTTGGTTAGTGAGGAGTCATTACCCATCACTTTACCACACCGTAATGCGATACACCGCATAAAATACACACGATACTTCACAAGTATCGACTTTACGAATAACGCAGTTATTCAATTCAGCATTACATGCTATCTTTCGTGGATCCACGATCCACATTCCAGACATCAATCATGTCACAAGGCGGGGATGCTTACTTTGGGGTATTGGTCCGGCGGTTTACGGCGTGCGGCGTGCAACGCGCCATCACAAGAACGTGTTAGGAAGTCATGGGCGGTTAGAGATGAACGGGAGAAGTGGGCAAGACTGGTCGTGTGTTACCGACACACAACTCCACTACTCCATCATTCCACTACCTCCACTTCCCACGAGAAACGTGAATGAGGCTCAACGACTTGTATAAATAGGTTCTCCGCCCCTATTTCCAACGACAAGGAATAAAAGAGAACAACACAAGTTCGGACGAGACGGAAAAACCAAGTGTTAATACAAATCGTATTCAAACACCCGAGCTGCTTGCATCAACCGCAAGCTTTGCTCATCTTTACGTTACAAGTCATAAGCAAGCCAACATTTTCACAATCTCAACACCTTCTTCGCTTCCCTCCCTAAGATCAACCCCATCTCCTTCATTTTGTGACCGAAACAAGTCCGGAACGGCCATTTCTTGGTTTAGGCCGGACTTGCACAGATTGATCTCTCGAATCTACAAGCACTCACCGCGCAGTGCATTTGTTGAAGGTTTAGATTCATTCCTCATCCACACCCCAAATTACCAAATTCTGCAGGAGTAGTTTTCACCCATCAACAATTGGCGACCACAGTGGGAGATTAATCTCTCGGTTGTGAAATCAGTTTCTTCAATACCCAATCTGTTTGGCTAAGTTCCGAGATGGTTGGTCTTAGGACTTCCTCAACAAATTCAAATCCCGGTCGAAGTTCCTCCAACGAGGATGCCCCTCTTCCCAACGGCGTATCTGCTGGCGCAACAGGAGGAATCCCAACTATGAGCGAGTTGGCTCGGATACTTGAGACTCAGACGAGGAACATGGAGCGATCAAAGAAGCGGTAAACGGCATACTTGACCTCCTCATCAAGATGACGTCGGAAATGAGCGTGCGAGAGACCTTTATACGGGGACTAGTCCCCTCGGATCAACAGTTTTACTACGAACCGGAGGCCGGTAGATCGAAGAAGCTGTGTCTCTAGTGGAAGACTTGTGTGAACTCTTGCACCTCTCAAAAGATGAACGGGCAGAGACGTTTCTTTGCAGATCAATAAAATAGCTCTGGACGCACACCTTGCTCCTTCTCGTCCAGGAGTCTCGACTGCAGCAAACGTCTATAAATAATGTTACATTCACGGAAGATGACATGATGGCAGAGGAAGGTCACAACCGGGCCCTACATGTTACCGCACACATCAAGGGTTGAGTTCCGGAGGGCCCTCGTCGACACACGGGAGCATCTTCGAACGTAATTACTCTCAAGACTCTCAAGACAGCCAAGGTCAGCCCATGCAAGATTGTACGACAGCCCACCACGATGACGGACTTGAAGGGAATCAAACCAAAGCACATACGGGTATGTCAATTTGAATTTATCGGTAGGACATGTTCGATCACGAGCAAAGTTTGAAGTCATAGAAAAGGAGCCGGACTACCACATGATACTAGGGAGACCGTGGCTTCACCACAACAAGGTCATTCCTTCAACATATCACAAAGTGCCGAAGACCGTGCTAAATGAGGAGGTCGTCCGTATTCCCGCATCATTGTCTCCGTACGCGCCAATATGTGGAGTGGAGTTGTTCGAGTCAAAAGATGCTCCGCAGGGAAAGTCCGACAAAATCATGTGCACTCCACTACCCACGTGGGCTTCAATCCAGGAGGAAGATCGACTTACATCGCTGGGGGCCAAACACCACGACACACTCTCTCCGACGAGACGTCCATCTCCAACCGGTGAAACTTCATCCCATCCTCACGCCAAAAGGGAGCGCTCTTTCGAGGCAAGCCGTGATCAGAAGGGGAAGACAATATACCGGCGCCGCTGTTAGCAATTAGTAGGAGAGACCATCCAGTCTCTCCGCCCAATTGGATCTTTGCAAGGACGACGGAATACAAGAGGAGGTATTGGACGCCCGCGACGGACCTACAAGACGGAACCAATTCCACGACCGACGAGCTCGAGATTGTTAACATCGGGATCGATGAATCTCCCAGCCGGTCTCTATCGGTTCGACTCTATCCACAGACGAACGTACGAGCCTTGTTCAACTACTCAAGGAATACCAAGACGTGTTCGCTCGGACATACGAAGAAATGCCGGTCTAGATGAAAAATTGGTCACCCATCACTTACACGTCATGCCCGGATCCAAGCCAATCAAGCAATCTCCGAGGCAATTCGGACATGAGGTAGAAGAACAAATCAAGAATGAGATTCGAAGTCTGCTAGTCGCCGGCTTCATCGGACCCATTCATCATCCGACACAGTTAGCCAATGTGGTCCGGTAAAAAAGAAAAGCGGACGGATTCGATCTTTGCGTGGATTTCGAGAGACTTGAACAAGTCTTGCCCCAAGGATGACTTTCCCCGCCTAACATCGACATGTTAGTAGACGCCACTAGCGGACACGGCATGTTTTCCTTTATGGATGGCTACAGACGGCTACAATCAAATAAGGATGTATGAGCATGATGCAAGTAAGACAGCTTTCCGAACTCCTCTTGGCAATTTTTACTATCTTTGTTATGCCATTCGGTTTAAAGAATGCCGGCGCAACATACCAACGTGCTATGACGGCAATCTTCCACGACATGATGCATAAACAAGTAGAAGACTATGTGGATGATATTGTGGTCAAGTCAAAGGCTCGAGCTGATCACACCAACGTCTTACGGCAAGTATTTGAGAGGTGTCGGGAATACAAGTTAAAGATGAATCCTTTAAAATGCGCTTTCGGTGTCTCCTCGGGTAAATTTCGGGATTCCAAGTGACCATGAAGGAATAAAAGTAGACCCGTCCAAGACTCGGAGCTATCCTCACAATGCCGCCTCCCCGAACCGTGAAAGAGCTCCGGAGTTTCATGGGCAAGGTAAACTACATTCGACGTTTCATACCCGGGTTTAGCCCAACTTACCGCCTCATTCACCCCCCTTTGAAGAAAGGGGCCACTTTGTTTGGACCGCAACCCAACAGAAGCTTTTCGGAAAGTCCAACGAATACTATCATCTCCAACCGTCATGAAATCTCTGTACAAGGGAAACTATTGGTCCTCTACACCGCCTTCGGTGACGCCGCCGTAGGGGCTTTACTCGCTCGGGAAGACGACGAGGGAATCGAACGTCCCATATACTATTTCAGCCGAATATTGAGGGATCTTTGAACTCCGATATCCCCGAGAGCGGAAAAAGCGTGTTTAGCTTTAATCCATTCCATTCGAAGTTTAGGCATTACCGATATCCAATAGGGTGATACTCGTGTCTAAATCCGATCCTGCAAAGTTTTTGCTTTCAAAGCCGGTCCGACGGGAGGACGGGAAAATGGCTTCTCCAAATGTCGAACTAGACATAACGTGCGCATCGCCTAGAGCTATCAAGGGTCAAGCGTTGCGAGACTTCGCGGCATTTCCGGAGAAGGTACTACGGGACTACATGAAGAAATCCCTGGAGAATTCAGGACATCTCTACTCCGGAAGAAGAAGCGTGGCTTTTGTATTTTGACGGCTCGCTACCCCTAGCGGTATCTTTGGAGGAGCGGGCGTGGTGTTAGTCTCTCCAACCGGAGAAGTATTTTCACATTCCTTCAAGTTAGACTTCGATGCACCAACAACTCTGCAGAATACGAAGCTTTCCTCATAGGGCTTTCAATAGCTAAACAAGCGGGAGTCACACGTCTGGAGATAAGAGGTGACTCCAAGTTACTGGTGAATCAAATGAACGGAGTATATGCATTAAAAGAAGTAACACTAGCCCCGTACCGATCAGAAGCACAAGAGGTTACTAAACTACTTTGCCGATGCAACCATAACCCATGTCGGTCGCAAAGAACAACAAACACGCCGATTGTCTAGCAACATTGGCTTCCAAACCGAAGTTCGAGGCGGAAGAAACTTTGTGAAAAAAGGAGAACCATAGAATCGACATGGCTACTGCAACACAAAGACACCAAGACCGACGATTGGCGAACTCCGATCATTCGAGAGCTCAACAGCTCACTCTCCCAAGGAAAGGTCAGTCTCAAAACCCTGCAAAACTTCTTCATGCTTCATGGTATGTTGTATTATCGGAATCCGGATGGCTCCCTGTCAAGATGTCTGGGAAGTGATGAAGCACAACTACAGCTGGATCGTATTCACAATGAAATTTGTGGACAATCATTGGTGGTAACGCTTTACCAGCGACTTTAACGTCCCAGGTTATTGCGGCCGTAAATGGAGGCTCAATCCGCATCGCCGAAGTCTGCTCGAATTGCCGGACACCACCACACCAATTGGAGATTTTTAATGTGAACCGTGACTGGGACTGGAGAGAGCCCTACATTAGCTATCTCCGTGATGGGATAATTCCCGCCGGTCAAAAGGACGCTATTAAGATGAAGCAGAGAGCCAAGCGGTTCATATTCCATGAAGGGATCCTATACCGCAAGAGCTTCGGAGGTGATATGCTACGTTTGCTGGCCGGAGAAGAAATCCCGATCATCTTTGAAGCATACACACGAAGGAGAACATCAAGGGAAGAGGAAACTTTTTCTCCAAATACACGAGAGATACTATTGGCCGACCATGGAGGATGATGCAGCCGTTTTCGTTCAAAGCTGTCACACATGCCAAATTCATGGGAACCTTGTTCATACGCCTTCTACCCCTTTGCATTCTATAAGCAGCCCATGGCCATTCTACTGCTTTGGGACTGGACATTATCGGGAAGATCAATCCACCGTCATCGAAGCAAAGACGAGTACATCATAACCGCAACGGAATACTTCACCAAATGGGTAGAGGCCATTCCCCTACGAGGAACTACAGGAGCAACAATTGCGGCTTTCATTAAAGAATATATCATTTGTCGTTTCGGCGTGCCCAAGCATATCATCACAGATAATGGCACTCCCTTCGCCAACAAGCAAGTACGGGAGTTACTTGAGGAGTACGGCATTAAACAGGTCTTCTCCACCGTCTACTATCCTCAAGGGAACGGGCAAGCTGAGAGTACCAACAAGACATTGATCCGGATCATCAGTCGAACGGTACACGACAATCCAGGGGAATGGCATGATCAGTTACCAATGGCACTACGGGCATACCGTACGTCACCCATAAGCTCCATTGGGGTTTCGCCGTACTCACTCGTCTACGGAGCGGATGCAATTCTCCCACAGAGATCAGAATCCCATCAGCCAGGATTGCAAAGAAGAACCGGGATCCACCGGAACGAGGCCGAAATCTCGACTCTAGAATCGCAGAGTTAGACACTGGATTTTAGAAGGAATAAAGCGAAGAACGCGCTCAGGTGTACAGGAATCGAATTTCCAGGGCATACAACAAAATTGTGAAACCACGCGTTTTCAAGGTGGGAGATTTGGTTTTGAAAGCAGCCAAACACATCCAACAAGACATGTCTGCACCAAAATTCTCACCAAAATGGGAAGGTCCCTACGCAGTCACCAAGGCTTACGAGACAGGCTACTACAAGATCATTAAGGTAGACGGAGGCAAGTTTGAAGCAAGTCATCAATGGAAAGTGGCTCAAGGCGTATTACACCCGACCACTATCTCTTTGTGTCAACAATACAGGCATTTATTTTCATTACATGTTTGAATCATCAACTATATTCGAGAGATGTGTCAATGAAAACCTGTTTCACCAATCAAAAACCAATGCAATTTATTCCGCAAAGATGTTCAAAACTCTTGACATAAACGTCATTAACAATAAGGGAGTACAAACTTAGAAGAGGCCATCTAGAAGATTATAATTCCTTGAGAGCATCATCTGCAGTCTAGCTTGATATCTCTCCGTTCTTTTCTTCAAGTCCGCATGCCTTGCTCCACCTTCTCTGATTCTGCGGCCAGAGCTTTCTCCTCTTCCAAGATATCTTTCGTAGCATGAACAACATTTGCGAGGATACCAACTCGATCAACCTTGATGACATCAAGACGTTGCCGCAACCAGCCCACGTTGAACTTCATGGATTCACAGGTAGATACCATATTCTCCCACTTTTCGAGATTTGATTCAAAGAACGTTGCGGATAGAAATACTCTCCATCTCCGCAATCATGGGAAGAAGGCAGTTTACCGCGGTAACCAAGGCGAGAGGAGAAATGTCGGACCACATTCTGGTTGCGATATATGACCGTACTTCCTCCATAACTTGGTGTACAAACCCACAAACTCCTTCCGCACCAAGAATCCACCGACATCCTGGTAGCTGGAGGATAAGCATTTCATGCGAACATCGAATGAAAGACCTGCATTCGGATATTCATAAGATGAGACACCCAGGTCAGCGTCTTCGAGATTCACAGGGGTAGGTGTGTTTGAGTTTGAAGGAAGAGGAATGGTCAAGTCATTATCATCAATAACCGTCACACATGTTCCGGTAGGGTGTCTCTGCAAGAATGAAGGGATTATTCACCCGACTATTATGAAGAACAAACAATGTTTCAGAAAAGGGGGAAGAGACAAACCGGAATGATCTTCTTGACTCGAAGAATACGAACAGGGGATTGATCATGAAGCTCAGACGCAGGTCGTGCACGTTTAACGGAAGATCCTGGGTGGTATGAAGAAGATGATCCACTGTTGTTAGACATGATGGGGAAATAGAGTTTTTGCGAGGAAGCTCTACTGTAAAAACGAATCAAAAATCTCTTCACCTGCATAAATGCTGGGGAAACCCTAAAACGATTATGGCGCCCGATATATGAGGATTCAACGCCGACCAAGTCAGGATTTCTTTTGGACCCTAATCAAGAACCGGAAGAGCATCTGGACATAACGATTCAATCGGCAATGTGCAAGCGCCCGCACCCAGAATCCGGTAGAAGAAGAATCCTATCCCTGACTCAAACACCTGAAGGGGCGGTCGAGCTCATACATGTACAAGAGGAACCAAAGCGACTCACCGGATCAAGTCCTGCTTCCTTCGCATCCTTAATCAAGACCAACCAGTTCTGTGGAAACGCCCGACAATGTGAAACTATCCAAGTAAATATGTATTCACTCCCGGCTTGGTCATTTCGTATGTCACCATCTCATGCCTACCACACAATAGTGTAACCATTATGTGCTAGGCAGGGGACTTAATGTTGATGGTGGATTTTCGTTTAAGGTTAAATTTGTAAGTAACCGAGAAAATCATGCTACGACATCTTGTAAAAGATAAAGCCGTTTATAAGTGACGGATACTCCTCACTTAATTCACCAAGAATGGAGCATGTAGCAACAATCCCATTCCGTGAATACATGAAATTCCTCCAGGTTGGAGCATGTAGCAACAATCCCTTCATGTGAATTTCATATCGGCCTTGTATTTCTGTACTCATTATCGGTGCGGCATGACGATCGAATGTTACTCTGTAAGAGTAACATGAACCTCCAAGCACTATAATGAATCATTATCAGTGTGGCATGACGACCGAGTGTTACTCTTACAGAGTAACACGAACCTCCAAACACTATAATGAAACCATGTACGAAATACCCGTACAGGCTGATTCTCGGTGTGTTATACTAGCCCGAGCCCTCTCGGTGTGTTATACTAGCCCGATTGAGCCCCTCTCGGTGTGTTATACTAGCCCGATTGAGCATCCGGCACTCGACCATATCGGTCCGGATATGATTCGATCGCAGATCATCCAACTCCACAAGCATGATTGGACGACCCCAGATCAACTCCATCACCCCCAAGCGGGTATGGAATACACACGGCCGACCCCGCATGGTCGGCCATTGGCCTTTGCTTGCCAAGAAACCGTCCATACCAAGCATTATGGGCGGAAAACCCTAAATTAGGGTTTGCGGCATATTACATGTGCCGCAAAACGGTCTCAACCATCCATCTTCGCAGGTATAGATGGAGGGTGTAGATGTAGACTCAAAGGGCCCGGAGCATGTCGACACAATCACCATGTGACCGCCTACACACTTGACCAATCGGTCAAAACCAACCATGGTTGGTTACAACACATTCGCCCGCTTTGAAAGAGCATGGTCGCACGGTTTTGCAAGCCAAAATTAGGGTTCAAGCCATCACGCGCGTCCATCTTCTCCGGCACGAATGGAGGGTCACGAATCAAATCGAGCAGGTCCCGGTCATACCAAGCATGACCACCGTGGGCCCATCTACCCCCTCATGTGATCGGCCAAGGCATATCATGCCCTGGCCAATCCAAAACGCCCGCTCAAACATGCGTGGTTACACTTCCCAAATTGCAAATCGATCTCGACCACTCAACTTCAGGACGGGTGGGTGGCTTAGATCGCGTTTTCATGGGACGGTGAGACATGGGCGTGAACATCGGCCCTATCATCTTCACGCCAAACCAACCGGCCAAGACCGACCAAGCTAGGTCGTCTTGGAAAACGCTCCGGAAAAGAGTATGGCGCGCGGCTTCTTGCGGTATCAAACTCTTATCGCAAAATCGATCTCGACCACTCCTCTTTGACTGGTCAAATTGAGTGGCCCGGATCGCGCTTTCATGAGGGAACGGAATACGGGCGCCTACACCATCATGCCGTCAACACGCGTGTATGGTCGGTCCTCTCCAAAACCCTTCCCATGCTTGGTTCGACCAAGTCAAGAGTGATGCTTGCGCACCTCTTTAAAAACCCTAATTTCATCAACGGTCGCAGATGGGTGTCTCAAACATCATCTCATCCGTCCGACTTCACCTGACTTGGTTATACAACCCTGGTCGGGAGTTATTTGGTTAGTGAGGAGTCATTACCCATCACTTTACCACACCGTAATGCGATACTGCATAAAATACACACGATACTTCACAAGTATCGACTTTCTGAATAACGCAGTTATTCAATTCAGCATTACATGCTATCTTTCGTGGATCCACGATCCACATTCCAGACATCAATCATGTCACAAACGGGGATGCTTATCGGGGTATTGATGCAGCGGTTTACGGCGTGCGGCGTGCAACGTGCCATCACAAGAACGTGTTAGGAAGTCATGGGCGGTTAGAGATGAACAGGAGAAGTGGGCAAGACTGGTCGTGTGTTACCGACACACAACTCCACTACTCCATCATTCCACTACCTCCACTTCCCACGAGAAACGTGAATGAGGCTCAACGACTTGTATAAATAGGTTCTCCGCCCTATTTCCAACGACAAGGAATAACAGAGAACAACACAAGTTCAGACGAGACAGAAAAACCAAGTGTTAATACAAATCGTATTCAAACACCCAGAGCCTGCTTGCATCAACCGCAAGCCTGCTCATCTTTCACATTACAAGTCATAAGCAAGCCAACATCTTCACAATCTCAACACCTTCTTCGCTTCCCTCCCTAAGATCAACCCCATCTCCTTCATTTTGTGACCGAAACAAGTCTGGAACGGCCATTTCTTGGTTTAGGCCGGACTTGCACAGATTGATCTCTCGAATCTACAAGCACTCACCGCGCAGTGCATTTGTTGAAGGTTTAGATTCATTCCTCATCCACACCCCAAATGACCAAATTCTGCAGGAGTAGTTTTCACCCATCAACAATGATATATTTTGTCATCTACATATTTTCCCCGTTTTAATTTAAATGAGTCTTCTGACTTCTTTTATTATACCTAGTAATAGCTTGGAATATTTATGCCGACCTTTATCGACCGCTTTGTTAGCTTGGAATATTTAATTGAGTTTGGATACTTGTTCCAGGTGTTTACAGCCTTGTTGTTTTATCTGGTTATTTTGGGATATTTCCTTCCCAAAAACGAAGTATATTTTCAAAGATATCATCTACCACATCTTTGATTTAGTGTTTCGTTTTTATCTTGTCAGATTAGGCATTTCATACCGCCTTAAAGTTTGGTTACTTTTCGTAATTTTGGTATCATGTCCTGCTATTGAGCTAATCAAGTTCGTGGTACTCAATCATTCTCTTTAAAATATTATTTTCATAATGTCACTCATTATTAGCACAGTTCTCGATTTTTGGAATGTTGTCCACTTCCCTTGGAATACTAGTAGTTTGGTAACTGAACCATTTTTTGTCACCTACTCCAATCGTATGCTTTATTTGTATCCCCACAAAAATTAAGCTACTTACTAATCCAAGAGATTAACTACATAATGAGGCATTAAGGATCTAAATTATTTACTTAAACAATCACCCTAGAAATCTGCTTCAGAATTTAACCAAAACTAACCCATACACTCTGATTAATAAAAATCTCTCAAGTGATATGAATATATTAATGTGTTATTTTACAAATTAACAAGACAATACAAACATAAACGATAAAAAAACACCTTCGATTCGCTAAAAACTTTAAACTACGAAAGCGCCATTTCGCATAACTTTTCGAGATCTAAAAAAACGGTAATAATTTCGTAACTAAATTATTGTTATATTAATTTCTATTAATTAAATTTTGTGTTAAACTAATCGAGTTATTATCGGCTAAATCGTCTCTTAACTGGTCTAATAGCGTTCACGAGCTTGAGGGTCCTTACATTATTGACCTGTAGTTACAACTATACGAGTCGTTAATGCATAGAGAAACTGGGAGTTATTTACCATTTTATCGGTTACTACACTTTCCTCTTTATTCCTTTTACTTGGTATAAAAGAAATCGAGGGAGGATCCATGGACACTCTTAGATGGACACTATCATACATGATTTGCGCTATTTTCTCCGCAAACCCCAAACGACAATGAATTTAAATATAATATTTTGATGATACATTCCCCTCATAAGATTCTAGGTTCATACAAAAAATGAGCACAATTCGAGACATATAACACCGCCATCTACCCCTTTGATTGAAAGTTAACAGTTAAAATTAAGGTCGGTAGATGGTGAGGTTTGGTATCTCAAATTGTGCTCATTTTTGGTAGGAATGTAGAGTCTTATGAGAGGAACATATCATCAAAATATTAGATTTAAATTCATTGTCATTTGAGTTTTGCGGAGAAAATGACGCAAATCATGTATGATAATGTCCATGAATCCTTCCTCAAAAAAATCTCTTTAACTTTTTATGGCTAGTTTTTCATATTCCTCCTTAATTCTTAAGTTCAAAAGAGTTTGTTTTGCAAAAATTATTTTGTTTAGATGGCTCCAAATACCGACATTTATCGGTTACGTTCTCGTTACCTTTCTGTCGGAGGTTTAGGCGTTCGTCGTCCGATACCTCCTACCCAAGGTAGTTAATATCGTGTATCGGTATCGTATCGGTCGGGTCCTATACACCTATACAAATGATAATATATGTTTTTATAGGCGATACATCATTAGGATTTTTTTAATATTTATTATTTATCAAACAAAAAAATATATTGATATAACCATAATAAAAAGTAATAATTTTAGTAAACATACTTCAACCTTACAAAATAAGAGGTGGTTGATTAGAGCCTTATACTATCAATAACAAAACCAAACATTGAATGTATGTTAGCCCATGAACATCACATTTATAGTAATTACATCCACCATAATCATATATGAAGTTACCAAAATTAGTGGAGTTACTTTCTTGAATTAAATGTTCAAGAAATTATAATCAAAAGACAAATACATTAGTGATATATTAGTGTACAAGTGAAACCTATATTAGTGGTGTACAAGTGAAACTGATATATCGGTCCGTACAGGACGATACACGCGTTTTTATCGTTTCTCCTTCGTATCGCCGATATTTTCAATATCGTAAAGATTTTTCCCTATATCCTATAAAAACCTTTAATATCGGCCTGTACAACCGATATTGACTACCTTGCTCCTACCGATATTATCTCAAACGTGAAAAGTTATATAAAAGGCGAACTCCTAATTTCCGAGTCTCACCTTGAATTTGTCACTTTTCTCATTCCTCAACTTACTTGTGAGCATCTCTTATTGATCGACTGCGCTCCTGGACAGATGGCCAACCGATTTTATGCTTTTATGGGTAAATCCATCACTCATAATCAGAATCGTGAAAAAGGTTATTGCAAAATTGATGCCTTAGATATCTTCCAAAGAATGATGGTGTTCCTTCACCAAACTCTTCTATTTTAATGTGCTTGAGACTAAAATCCGATCAAGTTACTCGCTAAAGTTTTTTCATTTTGCGGATTTCTGACCTGGTAGGTATTTTATTGACGAAAATATAGCAAACTATGTTCTTATTTATGATAGTTGGGAATAAGGTAAAAGCTTCGTACTTACTTTAACCCAAATCCTTACATCATTCACAGTAAGCTCAAATATATATTCCTTTCCAGACAATTTTGTGTTTTAAGTGAATTTTTCATATATACCCGGTAAGTGATGTCTATATGACTACCCGACGACATTATTTTGGATGAATTAAAACGGGAGACGACACAATTGAGGAGTATATTACTCATTTGGTGTTAGCCGATCATTAATTATTTTATTTTTTAAACATTTGAATTTTTCAGTATACGTGACCAATTATGATTGTTCTTACCGCACATGAAATAAAAATGATTCCATTAGTATATGCATAGGTCAGGTCGAAAAATCATTATCAATAAATTCTTCATTTTCATTACAAATCTTAATCATCAATTTTTTGGAGAAGGAAATTGTAGGTTATTCATATCAACATTCTATATTTAACCTAGCTATGCATATCATCAGATCACTTGAGCTTCCATACTAAAACATGTGGATGGAATCACTAATAATTCAAACACAAAATAAATTTATTATATGACACAAAACAAATAAAAGCAACGACGTTAAGGCATGTGTTATTTCTAGTCAAGAGTATAAAGCACAGTTTGGCTAAGTTTGCCTGTGTTAGTGGTGGTCCAGATTTCATCTCACAAGACATAAATCTACGGCTGAAGTGCACTCTAGGTACAAGAATTACTGAGATTATGCGTGGAGAATAAATGTTTATAAAGATTCGCCACTGGTTTTTTTTATCAAACTTTCTATATTCTTCTATGTCTTTCTCTCGAACCAATTCCGGTCTCACTTTGTAGTTTTGGGTTCCATAATCCCATTAAAGTCTTTTTCAGTAGTTTTTCTCTACAGTGAGGTAAGCCCTTTTCTTCTATTCTTTCTGTAATTTTTGTACTGACTTTTTTCCTTATTGAAATCGTCTGTGTTTGATCTTTTATTAATTTTATTGGGGAGGCCTTAGATTTTTATAATCTTTTACCTATAAGGCCATACTCATCTTAGAAAATCAGGTTTTTGGTTTTTTATGTTCGGATGAATCGAGTTAGGATGATACAAAATCTGGATATTACCATGAGTAAAAGCACATATCTTAGGACAATTTGATGAAGTGATTTCAGTGATTGAAGTTAGTTTAGTTCACCAATACATCTTTTCTAATCAGTTAGGTTTACGATCTTGAATGACTGAACTTATAATGAATCATTTCAGACATTTTCTCCAACGAAACCTACATTCGTTTTTGGATTCAGAGCATTTGCTCACTAACACACAACCTATGGAACCCTTATTTTTGGCATTTCCATTCTAATTTCAATCTTTCAACCGTAAAAAAAAAAAAAAAAAAAAAAAAATACCAAGTAATTTTTGACGAAAAATTGATGTAATTGGAAAATTAATGGATTAGGCACATAAAAGAAACTCTTATTGTATTTTGAAAGAAATCACCATAGAAATGTAAGCTAATTTGTGAAAGTATAATATGCCTGCTTTTCTTCACGCCCACGATCATGCCTGTGTAGTTTTGCATTTTTCTCTCTACCAATTGATAAGTATATTCTATTGTTATCTTTTTACAGGGTGACTAAAATGGTGAAGGATGTCATACTAGAGGCTGATGGGTGATGGTTGATGCTAGGTATTATTTCATCCATAATTACGGGTGTTGAGACTTTAGAGAAAGGACATTAGACGAGATTACTTACTCAAAATATGAACAAATATGCCTAGAGGCTTTAGATGGCTGATTTTTTTTTTTTTTGATGTTGTAAAAATTAGGAGCCTTTAAGAAGTCATGTGCAGGTATAACCTTGGACATATCAAGAGGAGTAGTTGTTACTTACTTCGGAGGATAAGTTACAATTTTCTCACAGTATGATGAGATTAGTGGGAGCGCTTCGTGCCAAATCACTAGCTTGATTTGGTATAATATTAGTATAATATTACTTTAGTTTACATACAACTTTTAATGTTCAGTAGCATTCGTTGTCGGTGTCACTTGATATGATCTATGTTTGTTTCTTAAATTTATTTGAAACTGCTCAGGCGTGCTCTTTTCCCTTTCGCTTTGTCGCTGATTTCTTCCTTTTCTAATTTAAGAAGTGCTGCTCTGAAGTGTATATATATATAAAGTATACAAAAAGATTGGACCTTTACACGAAGGTTGGCATTCTGGATTAAAAATTATTTTCATCTTAAATTTAAGGTATACCTATTTCTTCAAATGCTATAACGGCACGGAAATGGACACTTGCGGTGATGTTTGTGTTAAGGTTGGCATTCTGGATTCACAAATTTGGGGTTTCTAAAATCAAAGCTTCCGTCAAAACCTCAATTAGATAATCTGGATCATTTGTGTTAAGTTATACCTAAAATTTGTTTCTTGATGTATGTTTGATGTTTGTTTCTAGCCTTCTTATGAATAATTTTTGTTTCTAGCCTTCTTATTAATAGTGGATTTCAAATTTGAGGAACCAGTGTTGAGAATTCTCAGTCACAGTCAGTTCTATATTTTGTTAGCGCTTATTATGTGATTTTAATTCTTTGTAATTCTAATATGAATAAGCCATGCACTGGAACTATTCGCATAGAGTTGTAAACCAAGTTACAATGTTGTTTCTTCAATTTAAAGAACACTATTTTTGTATAGTGAAGAGCAACTACTTTTGTTCACAGCTATGTGGTTCTGATCCTGATGGATGGAATACAAAATGTTCGTCATTTATATGTCCAATGATCATGTTTTGAATTTTAATAAGATTCAACCATTTGAATACCATTAAGTTCTTAGTTGTTCACTACTTTTCCTTGATTACAGTTTTGACATTGATGTTGTTTGTCTTGATTTTTTTTCTTCTTTTAGGTGTCTTCCAGAAATGAACTCATAGCAGAATCCCAAAATGCTGCCACATTTGAGATGACGCTATGACCGCATACATGGAGATTAAAAGTTCGAAACTGGATATAGCCTTTCAAAAGGCAAAAAAAGTTCTCAGTGTAATTCCTCTTATCCCTTGAAACTCCATGTCCATAGTAATCAATTGCTTGTCTTTTAAGTAATGTAAGACATCTGGGTCACTGGTGCGTGATTGGAATGATAAGAGCAATTTCATTACACAAGCAGACTTTCATTTTCTTAGGAAACATCGAATAAAATAGTGAGCATTCATGTTGGTGGTGGATTTCCTAAGATCCAATTCAACACAACAGTTCCTTATATTAGGAAAGTTTGGAGTATCTAGACAAAGCATTCTAATGGGCATAATGTCCAATCCAACCCAATCCACTCAGTTATAACGAGCATGTGAGCTAGGGGCAGGAAATGGAAAGTGTCCTGTCCTTGATGACGTCAATTATCATGGGATACTTTTATTGCTTGGTATTTGTGTTGTCAACAGATTCACTACTCTATTGGATTTTGATCGTTGTCGTATGCGTCAAAAATAATTTCACTTTCCTAAAGTATATGATAAGAAAGAGTTCGTTTCCACAGAGAGGCGATTGTAGTTATTTTGTAATCAATTTCTTAAAGTAACCAATTGGGGGGATTTCTGATTTTTAAATAAGCAATAAAAGCAAATTAAAAGCAAATTAAAAGCAAAATAAATTGTAGAAAGTAATCAATAGAGAGAGATATTGGTCAAGGAATTCATCTTCAATCTTAGACATGTGCTTGCATATATGATTAGAATTACGATTTAATCTCTTGTGTTATCAAAAGCCTAGAGAATCAAGAGAGCAAGATAATCTATTAATTTCCTAAGTTCATCAACACACACATTAGGGCTGCGTATGTGAATTCTACCTAAATAATAACCTAACGCCTTGCACTAATCAAGTTCAATTCCTAGGAGCATTAAGTTTCAGAAATAGGCTAATCAATGCAATTGTCATGCGTTGCACATAACAATTCGGACAATGGTCAAACTCTATATATGATTACGAGAGTGTATCACTACAAACCGTAAACATATCATGCTACTTGTATTCAGGGTTATCGCTCGATGAAAAACCCTAAAATAGCTATGGACTAGGATGCAAGTTCAATTAATTGGCCACTTAACTAATCAAACATCATAATCCTATCACAATACTTCAATCATGTGATCATAAAAACAGTAGAGAATTGAACGATAATCAAGAGAGAAAACTAATACATAAAGCAAACACAAGTTTTAGAAATAGGACTACATCCTTAACCAATAATATAGAATTTAGCTACTCATAGCTATGGAGTTCATCACCAAAAATATAAGTTGAATAAAGAAAAAGATGAACAAAAGCAAACCCTAGAAGCGTAAACAAAAGCGGCTCTCCAAGTTCCCAAGAATAAGATGTCTCCAAAAAGTTGTAGAATTCCTCTTTTTATAGCTTTTCCTTTCTTCCAAAATTAGGTCAAGTCTCAAAGTCCATTAGATGAAAATCCACCAAGCCCATAAGAGAGAGAAATCCGTGTAGAAAATATGTCCAAAAAGTCGTCGCCGGAAAACTGGTATTGTGGCCGGAAATCGGCCGGAGAAGTCGTCGGAAAACGTCTCAGGTGACCGGCAAAGTCCGCCCGGTCACCGGTCAACGAGTCAAGGTGAACCAGTGAGTCAGAACCGGGTCACGTACGAGTCAGAGACTTGAGTCAGAAATGAGTTAGATCTCTCTGGCTGATTGGGATGAGTTGCCAGGCATGAACCAATTGCACTGGCCTGAGTTATGCTGCACAATGATTGTGCTTCAAAGCTCCATCCAGCCATGTTGGCTATTCATCTTATACTCTGACCTGCAATCTAAGCTCAAGTTCCTCCATACATCAAAACTGCTTTAAATCACCAGCAACTGCATCTTCTTGAGCCTCTCCTGTAATCCTGGCTGAGACACCAACTACACCAGTTTCTGTAATCAACAGCATCGGCAGCAGCAACATACAACGACTTCAAATCCAAGTGCAACACTGTAATCATTGTTAAATCCACCATTCTCCTTCTCTCTATGTATAGCACAGCACAACACCATCATTCCCTTGAATATTCAGCCACCTCCTGCATCTTAGCTTCAGATCCCTACTGACTTATCTGAGCTGCAACCTCAAGCTGTTGCAGAGGCCAACAACTCAACGCCTGCAAGCACTCAATTCCCTGTAACACCACAACATAAATCTGTACATCTCCTCCATTTATAGCAGCAGCTACAGCTCCAACCACATCATTACAACTGCCACTGCACCTGCAGATTCACAGCCTTTATCCATTTCAATTCAGCTCAGGCCATAGTTTCAGTGCACACAAGTGTTTCTTCATTCTACCAAACCCAGGCCATACTCCCTGCAATCTCCAAGCCTAGCCATTACATCACTGCTTCAAGATGCCACCTGCAATTGCACGACAGCAACACTCCCGTCTCAGCTCACCGCATAACCTAGCCAGCAAACCCCAATCACAGCAGAACCGCCAAGAGCTAGAGCACTACAGCTTGCACCTGCCATCAGCTCCATCTCACTGTCTCAATTTCCACCAAACCAGGCTATCACTTCCCATCTACTGCCAACCTCAGAACTGAACTTCTCTTCACAGACCCATCTTCGCAGCATCATATCTTCATTCTATACCTGCCTGCACCTGCAAATCTGAATCATCAATGCCACTTCCTTCATTCAACTCAAAACCCTTTCCTCCACATCTCAAGTCTGCAAAGCCATACCAAGTCCCAGCTGCAACTCTGCTTCACCAGTTCCATTAACTTGCAACCCATTTGCTTTTGTAGTTCAAACTTCTCCAGCTCAAGTTCAAGCTCAACATCTCATTAATTGCTTCAAATCCTCAACATAGCTCTACAAATTCCAGGCAGCAAAGCGTTCTCTTCCCACTTGATCTAGTCATGGCCAAAACACAACCCTAACCTGTACAGAACCCATGTATTTCTGGCTCTTTCACAGTTCCCAAAACCCATCTCCTGAGATCCTTCAAACACCACAAACCCTTCATCTCGTCACCAATTTCAAATTCGCATCAAACCCATCTTCTTTGCGGCATCAGATTCACACAACATTCAGTTCAAACCCTTCTTCATATCCTCTCAATCGGAACTTCATCTCGACAACCCTTGAGAATCCTCACAGATTTAACTTGAATACCCATTCATCTGAGTCTTCACAGCTCAATCATTCATCGATCTGAACCAAACCCATGTCAGATTTCTTCCTCTCGCACTCAACAGCCACACCAGTAGATCCAATCTCTTCTCGATCTGATTTCTTCAAACTCAGATACTCAAACCCATTTCGTCACCAGCAAATCACACCAGGACTCATCCTCGATCTGAATTCTTCTGGTTCTTCTCTTCAATCAAAACCCTAACTGTAAATGAGAATCCAAAAACCATCACAGATCCAGTCTCGAATCTCTAATTACTTCATCCGAATCTTCACAAATTCTTCCATTGAACCCTAATTCACCCCCAGTTCGACCATGGCAGCAGCGGCTTCACAATACCACCAATTTCATCTATTACTCTTCAATCAGTCTTGATTCAACAACAACAGCTTCGATTTCTCTCAACTTCCTTCTATCAGCTTCGCTGCTGCGCAGCCATTTTCTCACTTCTCTGAATTTGAGAAAAGAATGAAGAGAAAACTGAAACCTAGGGCATGGTAAGAACCAAAATTGTTATAGACACCCTGCGGATTAATACAGGCCACCAGAATGACAGCCCTTATCTCTGAAACATAAACATGTTGTCCCTTAACGCTCGCATGACTGCTGAAAATATTCGCCTGTGAAATGACTCTGCTCTTTTTGCTCCAATTGGACGTTTTGTCTTTCTTTTGCTCCGTAGGACTCCAGAGTACCTAATAACTCAAAAATACACATAAAGTACATAATTCACAAGAAAAATAGCAAAGAAAGCGTAACTACTAGATAGTAAATTAGGTGTTTTAAACACCTATCAGATTTCGATGTTAACTAATTAATAAAATTTCAGTTTACATAATTTTTTTTTTAATTAACTGATCCTTCTTCTATTTATAATTGATATAATATATAGTAATTTTTAAGTAACCTTTGAGTGTTTGTTGTTGCTTTCCAATTTTTGATTTTCACACCCATGTTTACATGTTTTGGTGTTGCTGCTTTTGCTTGATAATGATGTTGCTTGCCCTTTCCTTTTTTTAACAATAACTGGAAACATTCTCAGATTCGGTGTTTCTGAAATTCATGGCAAGGACTGGTGGTCAAGCAACAAAAATCTAAAGAAAAGATCCTATAGTGTTTAAAATTAGCACATAAAAGAGGTAGTAGTTCGTGATATGCGAGTGGACATTGAATGACTATTATGTTTCTCATGACATTTGAATCCAGTAGAGAACATTGATTTGCTGAAATAGAAATTTTAAGTAAAAAAAATATTTTAAATCCTAATGAGGTGGACCAGCTAGAAGGGAACTTTACTCGAGGTGTGTATGGAAAAATGGTGATGACTGCTGGATCAAGTTGTAGACATGGCAGTGATGGCGTTTTAAAATTTTGGTTGGGCTTAAGTAGTTTCCTCCTGAAGCCTCCTTATAGCATAAGCATGGTCAATTTATCATGAATTTTGTCTTCAAGAGTGACACTTCATCGTAGCGGGTAGAAGATACAAGTCCCATGCCGATGCATTGTGATCTTGCTTCAACTACTGTTTGTAAATTCTTCATTTTGTTTTTGGGATTTAGCTGGGTACTATTAAGAGACGTATGAACTCAGTTTTAAGGTTGTGGATACATTAAGTTGCAAGGAAGCTATATAATTGTGTTAATCCGAAGGTTTCATATGCAGTAATAAAGGAGCTATGAAAGAAGGAATGATATATACGATTGGTAGGCGAAACAAGAACATAAATGAAGACTCATTTAGGGATACTTCGGTTCAATTTATTTTTAGTTGGGAGGAGACTGTGTAATGATGTAATTTTTTCCGTGGTTTTCTTGACAGGCGTCGTTGATCGTCCTCTGTAATTTTTTTTTGTTCTTTAACATATAACTTTTTCTTCTCAATTTTTTTTTAGAAAACTGTTGAACTCATTTGAATTTCGTTCATATCAAAAGGTAAGAGGAGTTATGAGATGAATAAACTCAAGGCATGAAACTATTTTTTTTTGGTGTTTAAATTCCAAGAACGTTGATTTAAAAATAGATTTGCTCGATAATTGAATATGTTATACTATGATAATTATATCTGAAAATGATACACCAATCCGGAAATGAAAAGTATCGTATTCCCGTGCCGTTACGGCACGGGTTAAGCCCTAGTATAAATATAAAACGCATTAAACACATATTTATGTATTTCCGTGATTTTTGGGATCACACATAATTGAACGAATAGTTGACTGCTTTTACACTTCCAGATTTTGCTGATCTGAATCTTTAACGCTTAAGCAGTTCCCATGGTTATGGGTAAAAGAAAATATTTGCCCAGCCACGAGGACGGATATATGTGATTTTTCACTATGGAAAATCTATTCAAAATGAACAAGTTTGATCATTAGGTTCTCACTACTGATGTTTTTTGATACAATGATAAGAAAATCGTTTATAAAGTAAAGTTAAAATATGAAATATAAGATTAGAAAAGATAGAATAAAGTGAGATAAAACAGAATAAAGTGAATAAAATATACTAATAAATAATTTCCGAAAATCAGAAAAAGTAATGGGAAGTTGGAAAAGTGCCGCGCAGATTAGGAAGGAACGTTCGGCTCTTACTAGGCCGCAATGGGTAAACCAATAAATTTCTTTTATTCTTCCCATAGTGGGATAAAAATCCTGGCATTTTTAGGGGCGACCCCAAAAGAATTTGGGACGACTTTTTTATTCTCAACCGATAGACAAGGTTATGGGATGTCCTAAATGTTAGTAGAATACCTTAATGCTCTTTAATAATCGGAAGTAAAATAATTGTTTTTAGAATCCGATTATTGGTAATATAATCGGTAGTTAAAAAACATACATAGACTACCGATTGATATGAGTTTGTGCTAAATGCGTATTTGGGGCTACTATTAATAGGAAGTTAATGATAAATTCATTTACTATCGATTATATGATACTCCAAAATTAAAAAAGAAGGGATTTTTGCAAAAACTCATTTTAAGGCAACTCTATATTCGGTAGTTATATGAACTATTTTGACTACCGAATATGGTTGGATAACTTCATTTACTACCGATTATAGGCTCAACCAAAATTCAAAAAATAGAGGATTTTGGCAAAATCTCAATTTGGGGCTACTCTATATTCGGTAGTTATATGGACTATCTTGACTACCGATTATGATAAGATTTCGGCAAAGAGGTCTACTGTATAATCGGAAGTCAGGATAACTTCATTTACTACCGATTATAGGCTCAACCACAATTCAAAAAATAGAGAATTTTTGCAAAATCTCATTTTGGGGCTACACTATATTCGGGAGTTAAATAACCTAAATTCACTACCGATTATGGTAGCATTTTTGCCAAAGGTCTACTTTAATCGGGGATCAAGATAACTTTATTTACTACCGATTATAGGATAATCAAAATTTAAGAGATAGAAGATTTTATTTTTGGGATATTTTATATTCGGAAGTTATATAAACTAAATTGACTCCCAATTGTGTGGATTAACTTCCCGATTGTAAGGTTATCTATCGATTGTGAAGGGTAGTTTAGCCATTAAAAAAATAGAAAATAAGGGATGACCATATTTACGTTTGGGTGACCCTTTTTTGTCTTATGTGTCGCCCCTAATTTTTTTTGGGTCGCCTCTAAAAATGCTAGTATAAAAATGGGCAAAATCAAAATGGAAACTGCTCTTACGGAACTGCTAATTTGGGTTGGTAATCTACACCTTCGTTAAAGGAAATTAACGAATCAAAACTCCGAAAAATCAGATCTAATTTCTTTTTCATTATTGTACACGTGGTAGACGTAAAATTTGGCGCCAAACTCGTTCCCGCGAACCAAATAAACGCGCCAAAAACGTAACATCTGCACCGTTAAAAACCTCACGGTGATGCAAAACCTAACATTTCATTTGTTATCATTTTCCCATCTCCACTCTTAGCTCACACACACACACACACACTCTCTCTCTCTCTCTTTCTCTAGCCATGGCTGCTGCAAAAATCTTAAAGAGAAAAAGATTTCAAGCTTTAAATCCTCTCTCTTCCGCGGAACCACAGAAGAAAACCCATAAAAAAATTGAAGAAGATGAAGAATACGATGATACTCATTGTGAAGAATGTGGATCTGGCGATAACGCCAACGAGCTTCTTCTCTGTGATAAATGTGATTTAGGTTTTCATTTATATTGTCTCCGACCTATATTAGTTTCAGTCCCTAAAGATTCTTGGTTCTGCGCAACTTGCACCCAAGACAAAAAGCTCAAAAGTATGTTAATTGATTCTAGGGTTCTTATTTCATTTTTATTTTTACGTTTTTTCCCCCAAATTTTTTTCTTCAATCGGAGTTAATGGGATTTAATTTGTTTTTTATACAGAATTTCCTCTTGTTCAGACTAAAATAGTTGATTTCTTCCGGATTCAAAGATCTTCAGATTTGACTCAGAAGCCGTGTAAGGGTAAGGATAATTAGGGTTTAGTTAACCTGGCCCGTTTTTTATTCACTTTCTTCAATATTCAATTTTCAATGTTGATTTGATATGTTTTTCATTTTATTTTTTACAGACATTAGAAAGAGACGGAAGAGTCTAGTTATGTCTAAGAAGAAGAGGAAGCTTTTGGCTTTCAATCCAACGGAGGATCCTGAAAGGAGATTGGAGCAAATGGCTTCGTTGGCTACAGCATTGACGACAACTGGTACCAAATTCAGTAACTATCTTACATATGTGGACGGATTAGCTCCTAGATCAGCAAATAACCCTACTCTCGAGGATGGAGGGATGCAGGTAAAACAAATTCTTATTTTTTTTTAATTATTTTTGGGGCACATTCAAAGCTGGTGTCGGTTAAATTCGCAATGACACTCCAATATGGGGCTGCCTTATTGATCGAGCGAACAAAATGTTTATCTGGCACATTCATAGCTTAGTACAGTATTGATTGGTGCATCCTAGATTAGATAGAATTTCTCACCCACTGAACCAATTAAGGATTTATTTACTTTCTAGTCCAGATTGCAGGTAACATCCTGCCCAACTTGCCATTACTAGAATAACCAAGATGACAAAAATGATGTCTTAGTATCTACACTTTATGGTTCTGGTAGGTGACATCCTGCCCAAATTACTGATGCTTGGAAACCAATGTAAGAAAAACAATGACTTACTATCTACACTTATGAGGCAGTGTAATTTCATACACCTCCTTAGTTAGATAAAACGTTGATTAAGCTTGGCAGAAAAGGGCTTCCGTTTGTTATTTGACTAACCACCTTCTTTTGTATGAATGTATCTGCATTTTAGGTTTTGCCAAAAGAAGATATTGACACCCTAAACTTGTGCAAGAGCATGATGGAAAGAGGGGAATGGCCTCCTCTTTTAGTTGTCTTTGATCCACAAGAAGGGTGAGCTATATCTTCAAACCCAAATTTCTCTCTTTTGCAACTGATGATCATATGTAGACTTATTGTGTTTGATTGATCAAACAGGTTCACTGTAGAAGCAGATAAGCCTATCAAGGATTTGACCATAATTACCGAGTATACTGGCGATGTTGATTTCTTAAAGAACCGTGAACATGATGATGGTGATAGTATGATGACCCTAATTTCTGCATCTGATACTTCACAAAGCCTTGTTATATGTCCTGATAAGCGTGGAAACATTGCTCGATATATCAATGGTATCAACAATCACAGCCCGTAAGATTTATTTCTTGTTTTTAATCAAGTTTCTAAGCTTCAACTTTCTTAGCCACCTTTGTTTTTGGTTTGCATCACATTTACTATGAAAAGTACTGCCCATGATCACATACCTCACCTTAAAAATTACTAGATACTTAAATGGTTAGGGTAGTTAATGTCATATAGCGAAGAGCTAGTAGATCGAGGATGCTTATTATGAGTGCACGATTGAACTTTAAAACCCTGTTAGATAACTCTTAAAAAAATGTCTGACTGTGGGCCTAAAATTTGAATGCGAGACCTTATTATAGTCGACTAGTCGTAGACAAAAGCCAAAAGGAGAGGCATTTCAAATTTCTAGCCCAAATTCAGTTTTTTGCCTGGTAAATGAATGTATGGGCTGCAGTCATGTATCTTTCGCAACTAGACTAAACCTGTATATTTTTATGAAACAGGGAAGGAAGAAAGAAGCAGAATCTTAAATGTGTAAGATTTAACGTCAATGGTGAATGTCGTGTCCTACTGATTGCAAATAGAGATATAAAGAAGGGTGAACGATTATACTACGATTATAATGGACTGGAACAAGAGTACCCAACTGAACACTTTGTCTAATTTATCTTATTTTACTTGCTAAACCTGGAAAAATTGTGATACTCCTATAAGTTGTGTTGTAACCCGTTTTAGTGAAATCTAACATAATTTGTTGAAGCTCATATTGGGCTCGGACGACAAATGTACAAGAACACAAATTTTCAAGAAATGAGAAGAGAAAATTTAGAGTTTAATAATTTGTGTGTTGATTTTCCCAATATTGTGCTTCTTAACTTCCCCATATCATCAATTCTAGCCCGTCAAGAGATCTGGAAGAGGAAGCAGGAGATTTATTTTTGTTGCTCGTGCATATGGACCATCCTACTCTAGTTCATGAAGCTATTGGTAGTTAAATGGTCCATTCCCGGAAAAGACCAACAGAGGACCACAATCAGCTCATGATTCATATTTTTGATAAGTTGTGGTCCACTTTAGCTCATAGCTAGGTCAGGCAAAAGACATGAAAAACCTGTAACAAGCGACCATCCATCGTTATTACTACTCGGACCACAACATATTGATAGAACATCCCTGTACTCAGGGGTATCATTTATCATCATTTTGTGTTGTTCTTTAAAAACAATCTTGTTATAATTTTATCAAGTTCTCTATAGCAATATCTATTGATGATGAACTTACGGTACCAATTTCAGACAACATTATTAAGTTTAGCTCAACTAAAATTTCCTTCTGTATGTTATGTCCTTGCTTGGTAGATATTGTTAATGGCCTGTTGGAAGAAGATGAAGCAGAATCAACAGAGACTAGAGCCTTCTTTCCACCTATTTTGTAATGGAATAATAATTTCTAAATTGGTTTCGGTATCGTCAGAGGGACGCCGGACCTCCAGTATCATTGAAGGGACACTAAACCTCCTTTTTTAGAAGACTAACACTTTCTTTTGATAATAATTCTCTGCCCTTTCCATTGATCTTTCAATCATATATAGATAGATAGTTGCGGAAGTTACACAAGTTACATTTTTAACTTCCTACAAATAAGGAAAACTACCTAAAATCTTGACTGCAAACCGTAATTATCTAGATAATGTATAACCGTACAGACTTTTACAACACATTAAACACTAATCCAAATACTTATAATTAAGGAACATATAACACTAAACTTACTGACATGACAAGTAACTTAAATATACCAACATCCTAAACACATACGTAACTCTGTAGCTAAATTATGTTCCAGTGAAATTATGATTAGTTCCAGTGAAACACATACGTAACATCTTCATATATATATTCAGAGCAGATGATGCAGTAATTTTTGCAGGTAAAATTTATATGGATATGGGTTTATTGTTCTAATACAGTATTTGTGCATGTGGTAGTTATTAGTATATATACCTTTCTTCATTTTTAATTTAATTATCCACCATTGTTATAGGGCCTATGGCCCATGGATATGTGCGGTCCAATAGTATACTAGGGTTTTCCATTTACTCTTGTATAAATAGAACACTAAACCTATGTAATGGGGTTCTTCTCTCTGTTAATGAAAAAGCTCTTCTCTCTCTTTTCCAATCTGTTCTTATTCTTACTCCAATACGTCATCAACAACGAGCTCTAACCCTGCTGCTAAGATTTTTTTTTAGATTAGTCTTGTACTTCTCCATCAAATCAAAGCCAAAGTTCTCTGCCGAAGAAAGCTCCGTCATAGTCTGGAATTTTTAGTACCTCTGTTTTGTTCTTTGTTGTTTTCAATCAATCGGAAAGATGAGCAAGAAGGAATATATCCGACAAGAATTTGCACAGTTGGGCATAGATGGACTTGAGTATCACCGTTGGATGGCTGATGTGAAGATCGCTTTTGTGGCAAAAGACTGCACCCACACCATCATACCCTCTACCGACAAAGATCTTTGTCCCAAAGAATCGAACAAGAAAAGGCTGAAGCCCTTCGATATTTGAAGGTACACATTGACCCTAATCTCCTTTGGGGATACCAACACATGATGTGTCCTAAAGAACTGTGGGATGCATTAGCAAGCCGTTTTGGGAGCATTGAGGATTGTCTTCTCCCACAATTGAATGAACAGTGGAATGACATTCGCTTTCTTGATTATGTGAAGGTAGGTGATTTCCAACGAGATATGCTTAAGCTACAAGCACAACTCAATTTCTGTGGGATAAAACTTACTGATAAAGATATGATTCAAAAGACATTGTCTACTTTCCCTTTGTCATCTGTTATTCTAGCCAACCAATACCGCATAGAAGTTGATAACAAGAGAATAACAACTTTTAGTAAGTTGATCAACTTATTGCGGGTAGCCGAAAGGCACAATGAAGTTCTAGCAAACAACAATGCTAGAACCCCCGGGAAGAAGAAAATTCCCGAGGCTAACTATGGCAAGGATAACAAGGGAAAACACCCCAAAGAAAAGAGGGTTAAAAATGATTCATATTCTCATGCTCCATACTCACGTGGGGATAATAACCCACGTGGAAGAGGACAAAAGGGTCATCGTGGAAGGGGCCATGGGCGTGGAGGCCATGGGCGTGGAGGCCACTCAAATACCTGGTCTAGAGATGTTACTTCTGGACCTAGTAGTAGGGGCAACACTGTTGAAAAACACATAAGAACCCCACACCTAAGAAGGTAGAGAATGGCAATGAACCTTGTTGCAGTGTGGTATCTCGGACATTGGTACCAAAGCAATGCAAGGCTAGTGCCAAGGTAGCAGCTAGCTACAAAAAGTACCGGGAATCTATAGATCAAGAATCTAACTATGTGGAAGAACATGATCATCCCTCCCCAGATGTCAACTTCACCATTTCAGCCTTCCAGGGCAAAAAGAACCATGCCCTTATGGAAACACCCGACTTTGATTGATTGTTATTTTTTTTTTTTTAGTTATCCTTTGATCCCAAGAACTTGTTTATTTTCTTGCTTTGTGGTTTAGCAGATTATGGTTTAAACATTTATTTTGATAACTTAAACTATGTTAGGTAGTCTTAAATTATCGGTTTTTTTGTTGATGGATCAGTGGTTTTAATTATTATGGGTACTTATTATGCATTGGATTTAAATTTTTATTGTGATAATCTATTGCATGATTGAATTACATGACCGAATTCTCACGAAGTACCATTTACTTGTAGGAATGTCATCCTCGAAGAGATTGAGTGCCTAGCTGATAGTGGCACCACACACACTATTTTAAGAAATAGGCAATTATTTGTTGACTTAATTCCTTATAAATCCTCTGTGACTACGATGATTGGATCATCACAAGTGATCATTGGGCGAGGTAATGCTCAATTTTTGTTGCCAAATGGCACGATGATTAAAGTCACTGAAGCTCTATATGCACCAAGAGCTAACCGTACCTTGTTGAGTTTCAAAGATATCCGTGCAAATGGATATCACTTGGAAACTCACTGTGAAAATGGAATTGAATATATAAATGTTATCTCTAATACATGTGGAAGAAAACGCATTTTAGAGAAATTAATGAGTCACTCTAGTGGTTTGTACACTACTACTATTCGGATTATCGAATCACATGTTGTTACCAACGATGAACTGTTGAGCAGTGACTTGTACAAGCTTTGGCACGACCGCTTGGGGCACCTGTGTCGTGATATGATGATCCGTGTTTTAAAGAACTCACACGGACATCCCTTCTTTCGAGTGAAAAGTAAAATGAGACAAAAGACGAGTTACAATGCAAAGTAACAACGTCTACCAGCCATCGCCATCTAAAGCAAATGATGTGCAACCTCTTTCTCATTCTACTTCGTGGACTTTGTCAAAAGCACACCACTCATTTTGCAAAGCTTGTTCTTTAGCAAAGACAGGAGCGAGACCATCCTATGTTAAAGATACAAAACAAAACATTCCATTTTTACAAATAATACAAGGTGATATTTGTGGACCTATACATCCAGAGTGCGGACCATTCAGGTATTTTATGGTTCTGGTAGATGCTTCGACCCGTTGGTCACACGTTGCATTACTATCCACAAGAAATGCTGCCTTTGCAAAGCTCCTAGCACAAATTATACGTTTGAGGGCTCACCACCCCGATTATCCAATCAAGTCTATCAGACTTGATAATGCTGGAGAATTTACATCTAAAGGATTTGATGATTTTTGTATGTCTATCGGAATTGACGTAGAGCACCCTGTACCCCACGTACATACTCAAAATGGTCTTGCAGAAGCTACCATTAAAAGGTTACAGATGATAGCTAGGGCATTGGTTATGCGTTCCAACCTTCCTATTACTGCCTGGGGGTACGCCATATTGCATGCAACATTACTTATTCGCTTTAGACCCACTATTAGCCAACCATTTTCTGCGTACCAGTTGGTAACTGGATATGAGCCTGATATTTCACATTTACGCATTTTTGGTTGTGTTGTATACGTGCCTATTACGCCCCCACAACGTACTAAGATGGGTCCCCAAAGACGATTAAGTATTTATGTTGGATACGAATCCCCAACAATTATCCGCTATTTGGAACCTTTTACAGGCGATCTCTTTACCGCTAGATTTGCGGACTGTCACTTTGATGAGACAACCTTCCCGTCGTTAGGGGGAGGTATGGAAAAGGATTTCCTAAGGGAACGACAGGAATTGTCGTGGTGTGTTCCCACTTTGTCTCATCTTGATCCCCGCACCTCACAATGTGAAAGTGAAGTGAAAAGAATTATTGATCTTCAGAATGTGGCAAACTCAATGCCTGATGCATTCACTGATATTGCTAAAGTGACGAGATCATACATACCAGCTGCAAACGTGCCTGCAAGGTTAGAAATCCCTAATACGGGAAAAGGCACCTTATATAGAGGTGTCAAACCTACACTTGGTGGAAGTGTAGCTGAGGCCGTGTCCCCCCAAAGGAAGAGGGGAAGACCACCTGGTTCGATGGATACTCGCCCAAGGAAGAAAAGAGTGAGTAAGGCACAATCCGATCCATTCATCATTGATACAGATAATCCCTCTCATGAAATTATCTCTGATTATATTTATGTCCATGAATCAATACTGGAGGACGCTCCGATGTTTGAAATGATTCCAGAGAACAAAGAAATCTCTATGGATTATGAGAGTGCATATGTGTTGATGGAAAGATCCTCCACGCAGATTGATGATGCATTTGCATACACTGTTGCTCAAGAGATCATTGAGCACGATGACATCGAACCACGCTCTATTGCAGAATGTCAAAAAAGAGCAGATCGGCCTAAATGGGAAATTGCAATCCAGGAAGAATTAAATTCACTGGCGAAAAGACGGGTATTTAGTGCGGTAGTGCTAACCCCACTAGGTGTAAAGCCCGTAGGACATAAATGGGTATTTGTCAGAAAGCGTAATGAGAAGAATGAAGTCTTGAGGTATAAGGCTCGCCTTGTGGCGCAAGGTTTCTCACAACGCCCTGGAATTGATTATGAGGAAACATAATCTCCGTAATGGACGTCATAACGTTTCGCTACTTAGTTAGCTTGGTAGTTTCGAAGGACTTGAAATGCAGCTTATGGATGTGGTTACTGAGATATCTCTATGGGGATCTAGATTCAGAGATATACATGAAAGTGCCTGATGGCCTTCCATTGCCCGAATCAAGTAACTCTAAACCACGAAGTGCATTTTCGATTAAGTTGAAACGCTCACTTTACGGATTAAAGCAATCCGGGCGGATGTGGTATACCCGTCTAAGTGATTATTTGATTGGGAAGGGATATATAAATAATGAGTTATGCCCCTGCGTATTTATAAAGAAAACGAGTTCCGGATTTGCAATTGTAGCTGTTTATGTTGATGATATGAACATAATAGGTACTCTTGATGAAATAAGAGAAACCGCAAGCTACCTGAAATCTGAATTTGAGATGAAAGATCTTGGGAAAACTCGGTTTTGTCTAGGACTTGAGCTAGAACACCGAGCATGTGGAATACTAATCCACCAGTCTGCATATGTCCATAAGATACTCAGGCAATTCAATATGGACAAGGTGCATCCTGCTAGCACTCCCATGATTGGTCGAAGTTTAGATGTACAAAAAGATCCATTTCGTCGAAAGGAAGATGACGAAGAGGTATTGGGAGCTGAAATTCCCTACCTAAGTGCAATAGGCGCATTATTGTACTTAGCACAATGTACTCGACCTGATATATCATTCTCAGTGAACTTGTTAGCTAGATATAGCTCAGCGCCAACGCAGCGTCATTGGAATGGTATAAAGAATGTATTTAGATACCTTAAGGGAACCATTGACATGGGTCTATTTTATCCCTATGAGGACGAAAGGAAGATTGCTAAAGCAACCCCCTACACTGAAACCCCAAATAATGTTTTGGTTGGTTTTTTGATCTTTGGGTACCTCTCTGACCCACATAAAGCTCGATCCCAAACTGGTTATGTATTCACCATAGGGAACACAACGATATCCTGGAGATCGACCAAGCAAACTCTTGTAGCTACCTCCACGAACCACTCGGAGATCATTGCCCTACATGAAGCGGTTCGTGAGTGTATATGGTTAAGGTCTATCATTACACATATTCGAGGTACTAGTGGCTTGAATTCTACCACTGAAGAGCCAACATGCATTTATGAAGATAATGCAGCTTGTATCGAACAGATGAAGCAAGGATATATCAAGGGTGATAATACGAAACATATTTCACCAAAGTTCTTTTACAATCAGCAACAACAATGTCTCTTAAACATTCAAGTCAACAAAGTACCGTCTGATGAGAATGTGGCAGACTTATTTACTAAGTCACTTCCTAAATCCTTATTTGAAAAGCACGTAAAGAGTATTGGACTAAGGAAATTGTCTGAACTCCCTTGATTGCAATCAGGGGGAGATGGCGACATCAGGGGGAGTATCTAATGATATGATGTCGACATCAGGGGGAGCGAGTGTCTGTTGAACTCTTTTTCCCTTCACCGAGTTTTATTTTGTCCCATTGGGTTTTTGTTACTCGGCAAGGTTTTTAATGAGACAACAACAACAATACGTTTATGACTCTCCTATTGAAATTATCTTTTTCCCACAGGATTTTTATATTTTATGTTTTTCTGAAGAGAAATGGCCAGCTTTATCAACACGTTGTACTCTTTTCCCTTCGTCAAGGTTTTGTCCCATTGGGTTTTCCTTGTCAAGGTTTTAATGAGGCAACACATTTGAAGTCCCGTTTTTGAACCGCACAAGGGGGAGTGTTATAGGGCTTATGGCCCATGGATATGTGCGGTCCAATAGTATACTAGGGTTTTCCATTTACTCTTGTATAAATAGAACACTAAACCTATGTAATGGGGTTCTTCTCTCTGTTAATGAAAAAGCTATTCTCTCTCTTTTCCAATCTGTTCTTATTCTTACTCCAATAACCATCAATTTTTTAGATTTCTTTTTGCAATCAAAAGATTTCATCCTTGTCTTGATTGTGATGGAATATATGTTTCACATTTCACATCATTCTTTTTAATAGTCCATCACAAATGTCGCCATGGACAGGGGTACTATGTACCAAGCCTCGTAACAATATCATCATCTACGTATTGCAACTTGGGGAGGGAGAGACTTCATTTTTCAACTTTGGGTCCTTATTCCAAAGTAGATTTCGGAAAATCTAGGAGACTCAGTATTCTATGTCAATTTGTCAAATGGACCGATTGATTAACGGTTACAGCTTAATTACAAGCTTCCGAACACAGTCTCATAAACATTTTATTAGTGAAAGCTAATGTTTTACAAGTAAGCAACTGATCAAGGAAAGTAAAAAATAAGACTTCTCAAAGGCCTCTTTTAACTCTTGAACGATCCAACTAATTTGTTTAGATCCAGTACCAGTATCACCAAAAAAATTCCTTAGAATCAAACATCAAGTGAATAAAATACTAAAACTTCTGGCAAAATTTTGTTATTGTCTACTACTCTAGCAAGATAACAGCCACTCTCTTTATTGATTGATGAATTGGAGTACATTATGATCAAAAGTTGACAAAACTCACGTGTGACAACCCATAAGTAATTAATCAGGGAGTTTGATGATACTATGGATCTATCAAAACAACTCATCCATAAAAGAGGTTTTTTTGATTGAAAAAGATAAATTATTATAATATTTGATTATGTACATTCCTCAACTTTTTAGCCTAATAATTTGGTAGGTATACATGCATTCTACACAACCCATGCATTTTAAATTTAATAGATACTATCGCAAGGAAAGTTTAGATTTGGAGGAGAACAATCAACCAGCTAAAATACGGTTGAACTAGTCAGGAATTTTGATTTGTTACGCTGGAGGCCAACAAAGTGGCTAATACTCTCGCACACAACATACCCCGTCTTGCATTTGCTCATATGCGGCCTTAGCTCTTGCTGGTTTTTATTTGTTGTTTTCTGTTTGGATATTCAAAACAATTTGGATATTCTTTAAATTCATTATCTAGATAAATTTATAGTTTGCTCCTGCTTTACTATAATTCATTATCTTCTGTGACCGATAGTTTTACGACTTCACACACCGCTATGTAATTGGTGTTAGACGCAATAAAAAATTATGATTCAACAAATAATACCACAGATTCGTACTCTCGGCACCAACCAAATGATATTCTTTGATTAGGTGTTTGCATTTTTTTTTGTGCTTAGTTACTTGCGATTATTGGTATGACAAGTATCCAAATACTCTATATTTGGACAACGGAAGGGAATCCCCTTATATGTGATCATATTGGAGGTAAAAATCTACTCCCTCCGTTCTTAAATAATAGGCTGGTTTCTATAAATAGATGTTTCAAAAAAAAGAAGTATGGTTTCCTAATTGGGAAAGTCAAATGTTACTTTAATTTTCTGAGACCACTTTTCTCTTAACTTCTTTTGATGACAAGTGTCATGTGGACCATTTCGCTTACTTCTTTTGCCGACAGGTGTCATGGGGGATCATTTCACTTCACTTCTTTTATTGACAAGTGTCATGAGGACCACTTTCAATGATTAGTTCACTTCACTTCTTTTATTCTAGCATATAACAAAGTTAACTACTTATTGTTTAACTCCAAATTTCATCACTCATCTGGTATTAGGGAAAAAAAAGAAACTTTGGTATGGTTGTAAAAAGTCTTGAAAGTGTTGCAAAAAGTTTTTAACAACTATTTCGATTTCTTGATTTTCAAATCTAACTCAAATTTCTTCGTATTGGAGTTAAAATATTTCAATTACCCTATAAACTGGAGTACTTGATTACAATAGCTGCAAGTAATCTAGTTAAAGGCTTATTAAAAATTGAGATGAATATCCAATACCCAAGCCCAACGCTCCTCGTCATGAGTAATAAATGTGGAACATACGCGTTTTTTCTTTAACAATCTTGCAATCCAATTAAACCTTCTTCCACCTCCCTGTCTATAGCTGAATATGTCCATGTAACAGACATCCATCAGAGATGAAGAAGCAATGTATAATCCTCAGGATATATGATCATATAAATAATAAAAACCCCACACCCATGCCATAAAGGAGATAGGGTCTGTAAAGTGAGGGTTTGTCCAAAATAAACAAACAAGATGTAGGTGAGACTCCTAGCTTTCAAAACATCCCATCCCATGATTATGAAAATTTGGTCTGTTAATTTAAAAGGACAAAGTTTATGCAGTGTATTATAAATCGTTATTATTGTGTTGGTGGATTATATATCAAAAGCTAGAATCTAAGCTATAATGGGAGACTTTATAAAAAGATTTGTTGATTGATAACCAGACAAACAACATTTGAAACCATGGGATTATGTTTGCTTACTAAGTAAAGCAATACTTATCGCCATCCTAAGCTTTCTAAAGGTGTTTATTTTACTTATTACATCCCTTTATGACTTTGCTAGCTAGAGTAGTTTAGATACGCACCTAATGGTCGGTTGTCAGCCGACACAAATATAAATTACACTTTCTTACTACTCAAAATATATAATGAAGCAAGGGCAAGAAAGGATCGATCCCACAGAGAGGTCTAGGTTGTCAAATTGTTTCGGTTCCCTATAAATAACACCGGGGGTTTTCTGATTTTTATATTCTAAAATAAAATAAAAGCAAACAATAAAGGTAAACAAATCAAATCACGGATGAGAAAATATTGGTCATGGATTTCGTCTTCAATCACAAACATGTTTTCAACGCAATAACTAGAATTGATATTTTAATCTCAACTTTTATCAAAGACCCTAGAATACCTTGATCGCAAGAATATCCCGCAAATCTCCTCATGTCATCAACAAACACATTAAAAGATGCGAATATGAATTCTATCTAAAGGAACAACCTAACGTGTAAAAGCACTAATCAAGTTTAATTCCCTAGATGCATTAAGTTCTATGAAATCAGGCCAATCAAAGCAATCGAACGTGTAAAAGCACTAATCCGATTTAACAAAGGTTATGGTTCACATAAGATCATAAGAATATATCACTACAAACTATAATCGTATTTATGCTACTTGCAATCCGGAATTATCACTTTTGCGTATAATAACCCTAATCTAGCAATAAAGATGAAAGCAAACTCAATCGATTCGCGACTCGACTAAACAAGCATTCAAATCATGTAACAATATTAATGGTGAATCATAAACGATAATATGAGAGAAAACTAATTTATTGAATTAAAACCCATATTTGGAAATCCAACTTATTCCATAACCAAAAATAAAACTCTAGCTCATATTCATGGAGTTCATAACAAGAAGAAAGAGAAAAGACTTCATGGTTCTAAACCCTAGAAAAAAGAAGAGGCAAAAAGAATAATAATAGATTATATAAAAGATATTAGATTCTCTCTTTATATGTTTCTCAATTTCCATAAAGGATACTCCTTCCAATATTAGGTCTTCTCAAAACCCATCTCCAAGTGGTTCACCAAGCCCATGTGTGAGAAATACCCATGTGAAATTATGTCCAAAAAACGTCACCGGAAAACTGGGATTATGGCCGAAAATTGGCCGGAAGGGTCGCCGGAAACTGTCTCAGGTGACCGGCAAAGTCAAACCGGTCACCTGTCAACGGGTCAAATCGGTCAACGATCCAACTCGACCGGGTCAACTCAGAGTCAGACCGAGTCAAGCCTGGTCAGTGAGTCAGATGGGTGAATCAGCTGAGTTAAGATGAGTCAGGGTCTAACTGGCATAGGCCTAGGCCATGTTGCACAGGCCATAGTTCTGTTGCACCATCATTGTGCTTCATCACCAGCTTCATCTCTTGCCATCCCTGCACAATTCAATCACCCATTTCATCATATACATAGTCATTCATCCATATGCATTAGCAGGACTTTTCTTGCTTCAGCTCAGCTGCTAATTCAGCTCTCTTTGTCATTGCCACTACCATATCCTGCAATTTCAGTCCTCCATTCGAGTCATCCCTGCAATGCACAATTCGACACACATCACCAATAACTCCATCTCATCTCAGCTCCATAATTGAACCCTTGTATTCAACTCAATACCAACCGCAAACTCAAACACCGCATTCAGTGAACTAGCTATTTAAGTTGCGCACTGCATTGCACTGGCCAAGGCATCGCAACCAATTGCTCAATTCCTGCCACTGCAAACTGTTACCAACACAACTTCCCAGTCTGTCTCCTATCTCAGCAAAACAGCACCACCTGCGAGCCTGCCACTGCAACCATCTCAAACTATTACTTCACACCAACTCAGACTCCACATACTCTCCACACTAACAGTAGCAGCAGACAAACTCCGTTTCATTGCCTCAGCTCAGCAAATATCCCATTTGTAGTTCCATTGTCTTTTTTTTTATCACTGCCACCATCATCAACAGCACATGCACCAGAAATTCCACCAGAACCTTTGTTGCACCTGCAACATCAGCTTGCGATTCACTCCACCTGAACCTCACAGAATCACAGCCCCTCAACCTGCAGTTTGAACCCATCCTAGCCAGTTGCACCACCAAGCACAACATACAGCCGCCACTGCCATTACCTGCAACATTTCAGCTCCTGTTGCAATCCAACATAACCACCAAATCCCCGCCTCAGTTCGTCGCCATACTGCAACAACTCCAGCCTTCATTTGCAGCTCATTGCAATACCAGACCAAGCATTCCTGCACAATTGTCATTACAACCTACCCACGCTGCTGCTCTCATATTCTAGCTTAAATCCACCAACAAACCCAACTTCTGTAGCTTCATGAGCCACAGGCTAGCCATTCATTCGCATCACTGTAAACACACAACCATCACCAACAGCTTCACTAGTACCATCTGAGTCTGCCTGCAATTCTGCCATCTCCAGCTGCACAACAACAGCTCATTTACACCTCACAGCATCAGTATATTAGAACAGAAACTCACCCATTCACCTCTATCTTCTTTGCAATTCAAGCTCAGTCCATCACCTCAAGGCCAACTTCATCCGTAGCTTCTTGCATTGCACTGCAGCCATACCAACACACAACTGCTCTGCAAAACCCACTCACTACAATGCAATATCAGACTACCTTCTCAGCTCAGTTTAAACTGTACAAACTTCTTAGCCTTCTAGGTGCAACAACAACACCACAGCTACCCTGTATACCAAACATAAAACCTTGTTGCTCCAACTCTGCTTTTCTCATCCTCAGACAACCTCAATTCCTTGTCTGCAGCTCACTAACACAACCATTTCAGTTATCATCCTCTCAGTCTGAGCCATACCACCAATTTCAGTTCCACCTGCAACTGCAGCTGTTCTTGCCAGTCTCTGTGTACAAACACAGCTTCATTAACCCCTTCTATGTGACCTGCCATTGCATTTCACATTTAGAACACACCCATTCATTCAATCAAGCACACCTGCAATCTTACATTGCCTGCTGCTTCATCTATTTTCTCATTTACTGGCAAGAACGAATTACTAGCAACTGATACTCGAGCCAAAATCAAATCCCAATCCAACCCATCTTATCTTCGATCTCAGGAACCCTAATTTCACTTTCGGTTCTTCAATCAGATTGAATAAATCCTCGCTGTGTCTCATATCAACAGCAACATCTTCATCTTCTTCTCTTCATCATATTCATCTTCTTCATCTATCGAAATACCAAATCCCTTTTTCTCAGTCCATATCGAATCACAGCAAAACCCTATAATCATCACAGCATATTCCCATCTCTATCTCAGATTCAATCTCTGATTTCTTGTTCTTCTTTATCTCATCAATTTCATCTCTCATACACTTTAAGCTGCACCTCCATCGATCTTCAAATTCAATTTTCCTTTCTCAGTTTCATGGCTGCTGTTCATCCTCAATTTCTCTTCTCGATTTCAGGTGGAGTGAGGGAGAGACAAAATGATTAGGAAATGGATTAGATTTTTAGGTCTCTGTTAGAATGGGAGTGGATGTAGCTGCCCAGATGGAAAAGATAAGGGATATCCAGGATGACTTAAGGCACCCCATGAACTGATATGAGCCACCAGAAAATGACAACCCCTCATCCTCTATTGTGCTTTTGATAGCACATGCATACGAAATGACGCTTCCGCCCTTCTTGCTCAAATTGAATGATTTCCGCTTCTTTTCCTCCGTGCGACTCCAGAGTACCTAATAACTCAAAACCACGCGTAAAGTACATAATTCACAAGAAAAATAGCAAAGAAAGCGTAACTACTATATAGTAAATTAGGTGTTTTAGACACCTATCACCTAACTAAACTTAACTGCATCTTAACTAAATTATTAAGTGACCTACTCTATAACTAAATTTAGTAATATTATTTTAGCGGTTATCATATATTTTGTTGCCTTTTTTTCTCAAGTAGTGCAAAAAAATAAAAATATCCGGGAGAGTAATAATCAAGGTTTAAAACACCAATGGCTATATTATGATCAACCAGTACTTCTGATTTAAGGAATGAGGGTCCGAGTCGAATTTATGGACTTCTGATTTAAGGAATGAGGGTCCGAGTCGAATTTATGGACTTGCGTGGTCAAGTACGTAAAAACAGTGGATAAGACAGTCGGTTACCGACTATAATCGTTGAAGCAGAATTCCGAGAGTGCGGGTTCTTTTGTATTGGAGGACCTAGAGTTTTGCTAAACTCACAAGCCACCCTCATTCGACAGTTGTTTTTTCTTCATGATGAAAGGTGGACAGTTGACAGTTATTGCAAGAAAGACCATGTTGCCGATGTATTCTTCTTCTTGCAATTGGTGCCACGTAATGTAATTAGATCATCAACATTTAGTGGCCTAATCCATTTTGCTAAGCTAGCAAGTGTAGATGAAGATGTTTAAGATAACAAGAAAATCCCTAATTAGTCATCTGCTATACAGAAGAAATTGCAAATCATTAACTCTAAAAATATAAAAAACGCGGGTATATAGATTAGCAGGGATACCATTTAAGTGATCCGACGGTCATAAACCTTTTTTTTTTTTTTTTTTGCCTTATATAAAGTAACTAATACCACATTGTTAGGAATGGTCCCGCCTTTAGCAATCATGTTGATTAAGTATTAGATATAACACCGGTAAAATATTATTAATTAAAGCTAGGGATGGCAATGGGGCGGGGACCTTGAATCTTACTCCCTCCTTGTTCAAAAAAATAAAACACATTTCCTACCCATTACCCACAAAAATCAGGACATAGACGGATTTTTCATGGGTTGCCCACAACATTATAAGAAATATTTAAAACTCTGTCACAATCTCATATAGTGTTATCGTAAACCTACAGTGAAGCCAAACGTGAAAAAAAAAAATATACCGATTGTAAACTATCGAGTACAGAGTTTTTTCGTTTTCAATTGTTTACGGTTCTTGGTTACTATCCAATAAGCTTGATTATAAATGTGGACTAAAAGAAAATATGATTAATATTGTAAGATCGATCTTCAATAGTATAATAAAAGAAAATATGATTAATATTGTAAGATCGATCTTCAACAGTATAATTTGTATGAGTGAGTTAAATAAATACCTTATTGCACCAAATCGTTAGAATCAATAATAAATAAAATTTATAATGACATTTTCATAATAAAGTCTAAACCCTAGATATCAAGGTATGGTGCGGCGACCTTAAATCCCACCCGCGCATCACTAATTTCGGGGGTTATCCGTACCCGATCTCGTTCCCCATTTATGCGGATAAAACCTTACCCAATAAGAGTGGGTGCGTATGGGGATGGTTTGGGTGCGGTAAATTGCCATCCCTAATTAAAACAAAATTAGAAAAGTTGTAGTTAAACAACACTTGTTATGGGATTGAAAAAGAATACGACTTTCAACTTACTTTTCATTCTCTCCAAAACCCCTTTTAAATCTTAGACGATGAATTTGATGTTTTTATTCTTTTATCGGTGTCTTTTGACATATTTTTTCCCAGCTCGAAATCATTTTTACATGCGATTTGGGGTGGTCTTTATCGTTTTAAGAGCGAATTTATGTTGGCCTCATTCGTGATGATATCTTTAAAACCTTAATACATGGTTCTTTCATGACTTGTTATTCTTGATTCAAGAACATCGACGATCCAACATGGGATTTAGAACAACCGATCTCTTTTGAGTCTACAAAATTATGGACTTCATTTCTATTAATTAGGAGCATTATAATCAAATAAGGAGACAACTAGAGTAAATGGTTGGAGTTCATTCTAGTTTATACCATCATTCTTTACTGCTAGGTTATTATTTTTTTTGGATATCTTTGCTGTCTATGGCTTTTTATTTTCGCAATTTTATTTGTAGTGGATATCTTCATTTGTAGTGTGGCTTTGATTATCTTGTATTTTGGTATTTTGGTATTCTTATAAGCGATCATGTAATCATTATTTTGGTTAGATTAAACTGAAATGTTGATTGACAAAAAAAAGAAAAAGAAAAAAAGCTCTTGCATGCAAACTTCGGCCCGTAAAGGATGTTAGCTTGGGGAATCGTATGTAGGGTCTTGCGAGATTCAAGAGAAACAAGGGGCATAACTGCATCTAAATAACTGAAAGGGCATATCTGAAGCCTAATCCTAGGCTAGTCTTGCTACGGATCTTGGTCCCTCACTGTGAAAGCAGTTCGTTCCGTAGTTTGAGAATCCGGTTGATCCCTAGAAACCCATTGGAATCATTAGTTAGTCTGTAGCGGGTTAATACAGTGTGTGTTCAAACTGGAAGAGGTTCTAGGGTTTTTCTGCTAAATTGCAGTTTTCCTCGTTAATTTTTTTTCATGGTATCTTGTGTTATTTCCTATCCGTACTTTTTTTTTTAAAATTATCTCGTGAGTAAATATTCTATGAGACTTGATTCAGTGATATAGATCATAATGAAAACATGGGGGTACCTACAATACCAACCTATTCTTAGGCAACCTATATGGATAAAACCTAAATACAATTCTGAGAGTTCAACTTAATGAATCTCAATCAAGGTATAATATTCAGAGTTATATCTCTTTCTCCCACAATCAGAAAGTTTACAGAGACTAGTCCGTGAACTTGATTTACGTGTGAGAGTTCTTGGATGATTCCAAAGAACAATATCCAAGAATCAATCAAGTCGTATCCAACAAATAAGGATGTATGTATCTACTTTGATTGATTTACGTACAACCTATGATATTTCAATTATAAAGATAAACAATATAATACGGAAAAAAAAACAACACAGACACCAGAAATTTTGTTAACGAGGAAACTGCAAATGCAGAAAACCCCCGGGACCTAGTCCAAACTTGAACACCAAATTGTATTAAACCGCTAAAGACACTAGCCTACTACAAATAACTTCGGACTGGAATGTAGTTGAGACCGAATTAAACCCTCACAACAATTCAGTTACAGTCGCGCTCCTTACGCCGCTTGAATCCCAGCAGGACTCTGCGCAAATGATTCCCTTAGCCGACGTCCTTTACAACCTAAGAGTTGCTTCAACTCAATTTAAGACTTTAAACCAATATGCCTCCCACAGATAAGCATATATGTGATTTCCTTTTTGATCGTATATCAAAGTGATACTAGAAATCGATAGCAATAGACAAAGTCTAGCTAACCTCAAAATCCGGACTTATGCTTCCCGAAGAGCAGCCTAGATTATTATTCACCTCACAAGTATTAAACTTGTGGAATCACAAAGTCTGAGACGAATAAAACTTTCCGATTTCTATCTATCTTGTTTGAGTAAGAAACTCAACGATCAAAACAAGATCAGGATACTCGAACTATCAAGATAAAGATAGTTGGACCTGGCTTCACGAATCCCTATGTGAAGTCTTTTTAGTCGTTAAACCCTATAAGGGTTTGTGGGAGATGACGACTCTAGTTTAAAACTAGGACACACAAAGAATAGTGTTAGGGATTCAAAAATCCCAGTTGCTTGAGGTTCTCCCTTGAAAATACAAGGGTACCCAAATACACCACAATCTTTTATTTATCAACCTGTAAGTCCTTTACCAAGTGTGATCATCTATGGACTAAGTCGAGACAATACAACAACTTCGGTACACACTTCATGTGATCGTATATGGATACGAGATCAAAACAATACAACAACAAGATCACTTGTGTGATTGACTAAGGATTCAAGATCGAGACGATACGACAATGAAGCGATCACTTGATAATAGGTTCGGTAATAACCGAAACTCTATAAGATCAATATAAAGTGTTACGGATTAACGTACAAGTTCAATTTACTTTAATTATAATAAAAACAATTATAATGCGAAAAGATTAAAGTGAATGACACGATAAGATTTTGTTAACGAGGAAACCGCAAATGCAGAAAAACCCCGGGACCTTGTCCAGTTTTGAATACACTCAGAATTAAGTCGCTATACAAAATCTAATACCAACTTCGTATAGTTGAGACCAAGCAGACTACCCCTAGATACTTAGTTTCCTCAGTATCCCCGCACCTTCGACTTCTAAAGTCACGCACGTGAATAACAAATCCTTTGGATCGTATTCCAAACACCAAAAGGAAGAATCTGTTTGGTAATCACACTAATCAATCTTGCTAGAAGATATGTAAGTTGTTGATAAAGGCTCTCTTGTTTAATCTAATAAACTCATTTGTCTGGTTAGATCAATCTATCCTTTGATTACCGAAATAATCAAACTATAAATTTGCAATCAATCAATATAGATCTCAAAGAGAAACTATAAGGTGATGCCGATTTCACGCAACTAATCAATCAAATCTATCAAAGATAAACTGATTCTAGTTGGATCCCAGCCGATCAAGGTTTGTGCACATAATTCACAAGATACGAAAACTAATAAGAAAAACTTCGTCGTCTTCAAATCTTTGTTTGTCTTCAATAACCTGCAACACCACTTGAAACCTCTTGTGATTAATTATGCACAGAGCGGAGTCTGTTAACAATGGACTATCACAAGATATCTTTAGATCTGAAAATGGTTCTAAAGATCCCGTCAATACTTTGATCTAGTTTGAGTGAATCTTATATCAGAAGAGAAGATTCTCAAGAATAAACAAACTAGGTGCAATCAAAGTTTCAACAACCGTTAGTCAATCAAATCAATAATCGAAAACTACAATAACAATGCAATTATATAGTTTCCCACCAATGGTACTCGTAGAGCTTCTTGATCCCACATAAGTCTTTAAACGAGCGGTCGTAAGAGATTTCACCTAATTTGGATACTTTCCTCTCCAGATAGACGGCTCTACTAGAAACAACAAGAATGAAGTTTGACTGGCTCTTAGAATGGTTTGCAAGAATGAAAACTTAAGTATTTATACACCAAGGTTGTTTGAACAACAAGGAAATTCGAAAACCGAAAATATTCTCAAGATATTATCATTAAAGTACCTGATTTCGGTTTTCCTATTTCCACTTAAATGCCAAACCATATTTTCCGAAAACTCTCATAGAAAACTTCTATTATTAGTCTAGCAAATTAACTAATAATATTTTAAAGAGGATGTGCTTTAATTTATGGTAATTAATACATATATGATGAAAATCATAATTAAATGTTTTTCACTTTTTCGGACATGGGATCACCTTGAGTATCAAGGAACATCTTTGAACAATAAATGATAAGAGTTATGTACATGTTCAAATAATGTCGACATCTAGAAGTTTCTTAGCAAACCCTAATTCCAAGCTTCACACAAAACATATAGAGATATGTGAATATTGGAAACTCGGTTTTGCATCTTGGGATTGGTTGTACCAACCTCACAATGTATGTTGTGATCGTTTATACCATGTTTCCCAAACCAGGTTGTAACCGGTTACACCTTTCTTCCCAGAGGTAGCTTGTGATCGGTTACACCTTGCTTCCCAAAGGTAGCTTGTCATCGATTACAACTAACTTCGCAATTCATCTTGTGACCGGATATACCTTGGATCCCAAAGTAACTTGTGATCGGTTACAACTTGCATTCCAATATAGCTTGTGATCGGTTACACCTTGATTTCCAATGTAGCTCGTGTCCGATTACAACTAGCTATATTATATAGGCTATGACCGGTTATACCATAAATCTTAACAAGTTAAGATAGGTTCTACCTTGTCATCTTATATTGGTCATTCACAAGATATTCAATAAAGAACCTGACCAATCATGATTTCCTTTCGATTATGAAACAAGTTTATATATGTACTTCCTGTAAACAAATGTTATATAACATCGTTTCCTAGGGTGAAATCATTCATATATAATGCACACATAATCAAACAACTATATACAATAGATTATGTCGATGTCGTCTTTACGAAGTTCTAAAGATAAGCATTATACTTCGTAATTCAATAAATTCCTTGACACTTTGATCATAATGTCATGACCAAGTCTAACCACTAGAGTATTATATATATACATCTTCGCATGTTATGCTTTCAATATAATCCGACTTGAAAGATACGTTAGGAATGGAAACAAGATCAAGTCAATATTACTAACCTTAAGAAGAAGGATGGTGTCGTCGTTGTAGTCGTTACAAATCACATTCTTCAGGTCTTCGGAGTAATACTTGTACGTCTCAACATTCCCAGACTTTCTAGTCTAAACTACACGAAGTTGACTCTAGATGAGTTTTGATACTAAAATATGACAACCAAACTTGACATACCAACGCTTGGTGGGTTCAACCGAGATATGCTCTAACATCCCTTATATAGACTTTCAAAGTATAGGTTGCGTTAGGTTTAAACTAAGATAACTTTGGAACCAAGCAAACAATATACACCGTTAGATGAATATTTGAAATGAGATTAACATACCAAGATATACACTTTCGTTAGGATGAACCGTAACCGAACCGTGTATAAAGACATTGCTCATGGATGGTTAGCCAAGACTAGCCGATTGAACCATAAGCTTAATCATTTTCATAAGCACTTAAGACTTTACACTTGAGTCACAACCATAGGTTATAGTGTGATCAATCATGTATGTATAGTGTTTTTAAATATTTATTTAAATGCCAATTATCTCACAGAAATAACTTTTGTGCATCTAAAATATTCGACCGGGCAAGTACGTGTACCAGGTACGTGTACTCTACCTTGTTCGCGACTATGTTTGTCATGGTACATGTACCGAGTATGTGTACACTTAAGACAAAAATGAGTTCAGGAACTCACAGATCTTTTCCGGTTTGTGTACCGAGTATGGATACCACTCCGGTTTCAAACCCAACAGTTCCTTTATGGTATGCACACATGGTATGCGTACCATTTCTGGTTCACGAGCAACAGACTTTTATGGTATGTATACCGGGTATGCGTACCATAAAATCGATGCCGAATTATAGCTACGCCGGTACGTGTACTGGGTACATGTACTGCGGCTCCGGACCTATAACAGTTCTCCTAGTATGTGAAACTGGTATGCATTTTGTCATGTATCCAGATTTACAGTAGTTCTATATTTTTCTCTAAATCAATTCGAAACATTCCCAAATAACATCTGACACATATCACTGTTCCAGGCTATTTTCGAATGATAATCTTGAATCACTATTTAGATTTTGAACAATAATTTTTTCTTAACCGAAATTCATCAAGTATGAACAAATGTTCATTAAGCTTAGTCAAATATATTTCGAGAACTAATTACCAAGATAAACTTGACTCGAAATTCTTGATATGCATACAATAGTATAATTAGTCACGCGACAACGTCACAGATATAAAAGGATGAATATAACTTGAAAAATAGGTGGTTCAGTCTTCACTTACCTTTTGTTGAAGAAGTTTTCCAAATTCTTCGGTTGATATTCGCCTTCATATGGTAGAACACAGTGATGTCCGATTCTCAACTACACAATTCTATCCTAATTCGAGACTTGACTAATTGTAGACTAGAAATCAAGATATAGTTTTGATAAACTAAATTTGACAACAAGCTTGATATAGCAACACTTGTGAGTTCGACCGAGCAATGCTCTAACACATACAAGACTTTGTCTTGCTGAATTTAGATTTTTAAGTTTTGAGATAGACTAGATTGATACTGTACTTACATTTTTGAATACATATTTTTTCAACTTGTTTTCTGCGGTATTAGTTTATCTCGGCTTATGAAAAAAATAATTATCATATGTTGTTGTTTAATATTGTCGGCCATACATCAGACATGAAAAGACGAGGGTACCCAAATACACCACAATCTTTTTGTTTCAACCTATAAGTCCTCTACCGAATTTGATCGTCTATGGATAGAGTCAAGACAATACGATAATTCGGTTCACACTTCGTGCGATTGTCTATGGATACAAGATCGAGACAATACAACAACAAGATAACTTGTGTGATTGACTATGGATACAAGATCGAGACAATACTACAATAAAGTGTGTACTTGATAATAGGTTCGGTAATAACCAAACTCTATAGGATCGCTATCAAGTATTACGTAGTTAACGTACTTGTGTATTTTACTTAATTATAATAACAATTATAATGTGGAAATCAAAGTAAAAGACACAACAATATTTTGTTAACGAGGAAACTGCAAATGCAGAAAAACCCCGGGACCTAGTCCAGTTTTGAATACTCTCATAATTAAGTCGCTATATAAAATCTAATACCAACTTCGTATAGTTGAGACCAAGCAGACTACCCCTGGCTACTTAGTTCCATCAGTTTCCCTACGCTTTCGACTTCTAGATCACGCACGTGAATAACAATTTCTTTGGATTGTATTCCAAACAGCAAAGGAAGAATCTGTTTGGTAACCACTCTAATCAATCTTGCTACAAGATATGGATGAGTCGTCGACAAAGGATCTTCCGTTTAATCTAATAAACTCCTTTGTCTGGTTAGATCAATCTAACTATAACTACTGAAATAGCCAAGTATAGATTCACACTCAATCAATATAGATCTCAAATAGAAATATAGAGAATGCCGATCTCACGTAACTAATCAATCAGATCTATCAAAGATAAATCAATTCTAGTTGGATCCCAGCCGATCAAGGTTTGTGTACTAAATCCACAAGATACAAAAGCTAATCGTCGTCTTCAAATCTTCTATTTCCTTCAAATACCCGCACAACACCACTTGAATCTCTTGTGGTCAATCACGCATAAAATAAAGTCTGTTAACAATGGATTATCACAAGATGTATTTAGATCTAACAACAGTTCTAAAGATCTCGTCGATACTTTGATCTAGTCTGAGTAAATCTTATATCAGAAAAGAAGATTATCAAAAATAAACAAACTAGGTGCAATCAAAGTTTTAACAACCGTTAGTCAATAAAATCAAATCGAAAACTAATAACACTGCAATTATCTAGTTTCCCACCAATGATACTCGTAGAGCTTCTTGATCCCACTGAAGTTGTTAAACGAGCCGTCGTAAGAGATTTCACCTAATTAGGATACTTTCCTCTCCGAATAGACGGATCCACCAGAAACAACAAGAAATGAAGTTTGCCTGGCTCTTAGGATAGTTTTCTAGAAATGCAAACTTATGTATTTATAGACCAAGGAATTTCCAAAACCGAAAATATTCTCAAGATATGCAATGAATGCCCAAAATCGGTTTCCTAATTCCAATAAATGCCTGTCCAATATTTCCGAAATCTCTCAATAGAGAATCTCCAATTAGTAAATGCACATTACTAATTTTTATTCTCTAGAGATATGCATTAATTGTTGGTAATTAAAGCATATAAAACCAAAAACCTTAATTAAAAGATTCTTAATTTATTTCGGTACAAGATCACCTTGAGTACCAAGGAATATTTTAATAATAAATGAAAAGAGTTACTGCTCGTGTTCAAAGTATGTTGACATCTTTCACTGCAAATCCTTATTTAGTATTTACATGGATTTGCTTCTTAGAATCGGTTCTGTCACACTTCCAAACAAGTTTAAAATTAGTTTTCCAAGTTTTCCAAGACTACTATGTGATTAGTCATACCAAATCACAATGGTTAGTTTTGATCGGTCATCATTCCAAGTCACATACAAAGTTTCAGATCGGTTATACCAATGACTAGGATCGTTTCTACCTAAACATGGTATCTACTTGTGATCGGTCACACAAGTCAAGTGGAAGGATGATGTCATCGTTGTAGTTCGTTACTTCTTCACATTCTTCAGGTCTTCAGAGTAATACTTGTATGTCTCAACATTCCTAGACTTTTTAGTCTAACCTAAACGAAGTTGACTCTAGCATATAATCAAGCGACTTTAAATGAGTTTTGATACTAAAATATGACAACCAAACTTGACATACCAACGCTTGGTGAGTTCAACCGATCTATGCTCTAAAAAGACAAGATACCATTCATGATGGCTTGGTGTTTTATGAGTAAATAAAATATTATAGTTATGTTTTGGCATTAGAACGCTTGAAGTTAATTTACCAGGGCAATGTACGATATTCCAAAGGTGATAGTAACTGATAATATATAATGCAACATTAATGTCATCTTTCCTAGTGACATGTGTTTTAAAGAGCTTGGTATCTAGCAATAGAGATGCTCTTAGTATATATGATGTTGAAGTGTTAAAATTTTCTCAACAACAATGATCACTTATAAAAATGCAATTATGTCAACTGGATGCAAAATATAATGTCGAATTTCATAAGTATGCCAATGGATACATTTGGTTCTAAAAATAGTAGCAAGATATATATTCTGGTTGCCCATTATATCTGCTAGAGAAGATCCTATGACATAGTTATGACGATACATTGTTTTCGTGTTTTTTTTTGTTTGTTTGTTTGTGCGAAACATCCTAGCTTATGTGAAATAAAAGTTTAGACCGTACTAGTGATTTCCTAAGTCCCCTCTCTCACACAAAAATGTGTTGACCCAAGGGCCATATTTGGATAAGTGAAAATCTTAGTAATATGAAGAACTCCCATCTTTAGTTTCCCCTATGCGGGACCAAAGGTTACCTTTCACTCACATATAATAAAATGAGTGTTTTGATACTCCCTTCTCAAATTAAACTATAAAATCTCATTAAGATTTTAAATATAAGTCTTCCTTCACATAAAGTTATATTATCCATGTACACCATATATGAGGAGGGTCAGAGAATGAAATTATTCGATAATTTTTACCTTAACTCACCATAAATTAGTTGTCTCATTTGAAACGTTGATCTTGGGATTATCCAGTCATCAAGATTGAGTACCTTAGTGGCAAACTTATTTCATAATCTTGAGTCTCACCCCTCTCGATTGCATACTAATTACTTCTTTGGACAAATTTTTCGTCAAAAGCTCCGCGATATTCTCATCAGATTTCAAAAAATCAATGAAAATAACGCCATTCGAGAGTAGTTGTTTCAGGGAATTATGCTTTATACGAAAACTAGCCCTTAACCCGTGCCGTAACGGCACGGGCCATGATGTTGGTTCATTTTTAATATATCGTATAATTTGTGTCCCAAATACTTATCGTATAATTTGTGTCCTTATGATTTAATATGGGTTTGTCATAAAAATAGTTGGGATTTTCCTCTCTTTTTTCTCTTGTTTTTTTCCTTTAATATTTTACCGCCGGAGATTTGCTCAAACGAAAGAAATATAATCTTAACTTCCAGACACTTTTTTATTTAGGTTCATCGCTTATAATGAGATAATGCTCTACATGAACATGGAAGTTTAAATATTTTTTTGGAATATGTCTTCAGCAGCGCTCATCTCAGTGAAATCAACTAATCAATACCGTCCATAAAAGTCTTCACATGCTCATATTTCGCTCCAGTTGACTCATCTATCATGGTCATGTTGTCGATCCTCCAAATAGGCAGAGAATATTATTTTTTGCATCGAACGGATGATATAAACTCTCCAATGTGACATGATTTTCCTGTAATTTTTCAACACCCATTAGATGACAATGTTTAAAATGTGTACCCATTACCTTTTCGAAGGGATTGTATATATGCGAACTTCTTCCATTAAATCTTCAACAAAGTATTGTGCCCAACAGTTCGGCTTAACGAAGGCTTTGGTAACTTCAAAAGTCTTGGACATTTTGTCACTTCTATGTGTTCCTACCTTCACTTGGAATACAATATGGCGACACATTACCTCATAAAGAACCTTGATCCTATTTCAAATTAATAGTTGTCAATAGATCCTTTACCAAAAGTTGACATCTTCTACGTTGAATATTTATAAAAAAAATTTATGGTATTGTGGATCGTTGCTTTCTAACATTGTAGTTTTCAAAATTGGCCTCTTCAAGTCCCACGACTTTCTAAGTTTATATATTATGTTTGTTTTAACATTTTAGTTAGCCATATTATGTTTGTTACTAACTTTAAACTTGATGTCATCTTCTAAAGTGAACTTTATGTGATTTGAGAATCGAAATAGTTATACCTCTTTCATTCGTATCAAGTAATCCGTTGTATATCCCAACAATTCTTCTACAACAATTCCTTTCTTTTGTCGTTTCCGGACCATCAGTAGTCATTATTGTCAAACGCAATCTGTCTAATTTTTGTTGATGTTATGTATTTGCAATGTTCATTTTTCTTAAATAAATAGATTGTGGAAAAACTAAAAAAAAAAAAAAGAACATAAGTATTACATCGGGTCTAAGTTACTATATCCAAAATACTCCAGACACTGCTTCTAGTGCCTTGTTTCCTCAAATCCCTCATTGCATTCTAGACAGTACATGCAACACCAATCATTTGCGAAGTGAGCTATTTGCGCAAGTGTGGTCAATGTATCCCTTACCTGTAATAATAATAACAACACATCAATTTTTTTCAAGGCGTCCAGTTGTAAATGGTATGAATCTAATAGATTTGAATTGTACCTCAATCTTAGATATCACTTTCTTCTCACATAACATATCAATTGAGGAAGGACAAATCTTGACCACTCTTTACATAGGAAGAGTTAGCCAAACTATGTTTTACAATTGTCTTACGTGGAAATTATTATTAATCCGTATTTTAGTCGGCCCCTATCGAAGGCGATCTAATTAGTCCTATAGAAAGTTAATCTTAAGTTTTTGACCTTATTTCTTGACCAAATTATTGAAGTATTCTCAGTCATGTTCTGCTTTGTGTGATCTACCCATTTGTATCTACTATACCTTCTAACCCAGTGAATGAAACATATACATATTGATCCGTAATTTGATATTGTTGATTTGTAACCAAGAGGTCGCATGATTTGAGAATGTAAAATATAAAAAATATTCTATAAACATCGGAGGTGAAATTTAGATTTATGATTTAGAGTTTTTAATGATGATTTTGATGAACAAACATAATTTTCAAACAAATATTTTAGAATGCAAATACAGTTGCCCGGTCAATAAGGTTTTATATCGGGAATTGAGTGAAAGTTGTTGTCTTTGTAGGTAGTTGTCGCGAAACAACTCGAAATTGATGGTCTTTCAGGAAAAAGAATGTAATAGTACTTGAGAGAGTGATAATGTTCTCTTACGCGGGTACACCAATTGCGTTTATATAATACGGATACCGTTTCGGTGATCCAACAGTCATGATCATATTGTCTTATACATTCCGGTATCATCCTCGAAATATTTGATTTTTGTCCTTATCAATCGTGCTAAAAATAACCAATTACATCTTTCACAATATATAATGTTGCATGTTTTGTGAAGATTTTTTTTTACTCGGTCAATAAAACTCACTAAAAAGCAAAAACTATTATTATCCACTATTATTACCAACACCCACCACCATAAAAACCATCCACCGCCACTATTTCTTCCACCAATAGTAATGTTACCACCTTCACCATTCACAAACACCCGCCACCGTTTATACTAACCCTACTTCCACCACCACCATTAGAATTAATATAGTTTTTAGTAAAATTATTTATTAATAAAATTATGTATTTATGTTACATTATTAAAGGGACATTTATAATAGAAATATAATTAATCATTGTGAACAATCAATGAGACACTAATTAATAAAACATTTAAAAGTGGTTAAGTTGAACAAACCCCATCGGTAAATTTATCTTTGCCAAGGACAAATCCTGGCCACTCTTTACATAGACAGATCGATAATAAATAATTTCATATGTTCAGATCTTGATTCGTGTCGTTCGTTTAGTTATTACATAACATGACAATTGATTGCACCAATTTTTTAAAATGGACATGTGTTTTATCGAGTTTATTTTAACATTAGAATGATCAACCACGTTTTATACTTTATAATATAACGTTACATATTTTGTATGCGTTATTTAAATTAGCATAATATGTTTTTGTTCACCAATACCCGCCACCACCATAAAACCATATGAATCCATTTTTTTGTATCCACCACCATCTAGCGGCAGAGCCGAGGGTTGACTAACCTGGCTCTAACCCCTTAAATTTTTAATAACTACATAATTTTTTTAGTTTATTTTATAAATAGTACTTTGTCCATATATATTTATGGTTTAATCCACCAAAGTTTACATGTTTCTTTAAAAAAAAAAAAAGTAGGCCTCCTCAATGTCAATTTTTGACTCCACCACTGCCACCATCACTGCCACCTACCCCATGTAGGTTGTTGGACGCAATTCTAATTTTCAATCACAAATGCCATGTATGAGGTTTAGATTGAACAAAATGTCGTCAATTGATTAGTTTCATTATTTTTTTTTCCGTGTATATATTCGTTTTTGTATTACAATCAATTTTATTTTAACATTAAAAAATCATGATTTATACGATATACTACCAAAGATAACAGGGGTACCATTTGGGTGATCCAACTACGATCATGAAAATATTATCTTGTATGATATCTTCCCTGAAATATATGGTACCTTCATTTATCAAAAGTGTTAAAAACAACCAACCACATCTTCCACACTACGATGTTATCGATGTTGTAACGACAACATAAAATTAGTAATGTCCATCACTACTCACCAGCACTCACCGTCACTACTTCTTCCACCACAAACCAGGAGCGGAGCCAGGATTTTGAGGAAAGAGGGAGAAAAAATTCTTGGCAAGTTGGATACATGTGAAAAATGGACTTTGTATCCCATTTTACGATAAAAGAACAAAAATAAGTATAATTGTGCTTGGCTCTGCTCTTAACCACCACTAATCTTTCGACCTCCACCTCTTCTACTACTCATTGTCGCCAAAAATGTCTATTGATATTATTTATCAAAATTACTTATTAATAGAAATAAATATTATAATTAATTAAGAAAACATTTATAATTAAAAAATGATTAGTCATTTATTATGAGCAATTAGTGAAACACTAACTAAAGAACACTTTATAATGAATAGATTATTTATTATGTGCAATTAGTGAAACACTAATTAATAAAACAATTATGATGTTTAAGTTGAACAAACCACCACCGTTGATTTATCTTTTCTATTAATTCCAACCAAGGTGGAACACTGGTTAGAGGCCACTCTTATAACACAATAGGTCATGAGTCGAACCTCCCCGTTATAATTTTTGAAAATCTATATCTTGACTTGAGTATTCATTTTTTATTCATAATATTGGAATTAACGTCACACATGCGAGTTGTAGCATGTGGCATGGAACACCGCAGCCCTTGATTTATCCTTGTCTGGATAAATCCTGACCACCACTAACAAAGGCAAACTTATCCTAGCTTTGTTTTGTACTAATGATGTATAGACTTCCCATTATACACACTATTTTTAGTTCTTGCTATAGAAGCTTGACTATCACAATATATAAATATAATTGGCATACATGTCTATGCCAGAGACGAATGTCTTCTAGAAAGCATCTTAGCCAGTCGTCTCCCTCTTCTACTTTGTCTAATGATATAAACTCTGATACCATAATGGATAGAGCAATACACGTATGTCAGAGGAATTCCAAGAAGGAAAAAAAAACACTTTTGAGAGTGAAAATATATCCACTTGTAGACTTAGAATCCTATGAGTTTATTATCCATTTTTCGCCATAAAATTCCTCAAAGACCGCAGTTTAACTCTCATAATTCAAGCAAAAGGTCAAAGTGCACTTCAAGTACCTTAACATTTTAATAAGTGCATTCCAATGCTCATGCATTCCAATGCTCATGCCTTGTATTACAGGTATACCTACTTAACCTACTCACCACATAAGTAATGTCTAGAGTATACAAGAAGGATAATACAAAGTACAAGCACGATTACAATCAAACTGATTATATTTTTTAAGCACGGATTCTGCGTAATGAGATTGACCAAGACTATAACCATTATAAACTCTTCTAATTTTCATCCCTAAGATCACATCAATGGGGCCTAAGTCTTTCATGTCAAAATTCTAATTTATCATGTTCTTAATGTCATCAATTATATTCATGTTTATACCAAGTATAAGCATATCATCAATATACAAGAGTACAATCATACATGTATCATTCACAAGTTTAATATAAATATACTTGTCAGATTCATTAATTTTAAAACCACAAGAAATCATTACATGATCAAATTTTCATATTATTGTTTTGGGGCATGTTTCAAATTATACAAGATTTATTCAATTTACAATCTTTTTCTTCAAAACCTTTCACTACAAAGCCATCGGGTTGGTCCGTGCAAATTTATTCATCTAATTCACTATTTAAGTGTCTTCACATCCATCTGATGTACCTCTAAGTTATGAATTTCATCTATAATAATTAACATCATAATGGAATTAATTATCGTAACAGGTAGGTAAGTATCAAGAAATCTAGACATTCTTTTTTCTTATAGCCTTTAACTACTAACCTAGCCTTGTATTTTTCTACAATTTCATCAACCATGTGATTCTTCTTCAAGACCCATTTACAACCTATGTCTAACACTCCCGAGGTAAAATTACAATTTCCCATGTCTGGGTTTGTTGAATGAAATACATTTTGCTAATTGCAGTTTTTTTTCTAAAATGGAGCTTGAGAAGATGCCAAGGTTTCTTTATAAGTATGTGGATCAGACTCAGCTAGATATGCTATGGAGTCAGGTCCAAAACAAGTTTCAACTCTAGTTCTTTTACTTCTCATAGGTTCAAATTATACTTCATCTTCCTCTAAAGGTAAAGTCTATCTAGGCGAAAGGACATCAAGAGGATCATCAACACATCTATTAAGAGATTCAAGTTTCAATGAAAAACATTTTCAAAGACATCCTTGGCTCCATAATTATATTCATGCCAATGTCAAAAATTTCAAAACACACAACCATAAATCCATATGCACTAGAATGATCGGGATACCCTATGAAGACACATTTAACAATTTTGGATCCTATCTTAGTTCTTAAGAGGAAGAATGGCCATACTTTTAAGTATCCGTAAAAAGGTTTTCTACCTTTCCACGATTCATATGGAGTTTTATCTGATCATTTGAAGGGTACATTATTCAAGCTATAGCAAGCTAAAAGCATCACCTTTCCCCACAAGTTTGCCGATAATTCTGGACTAATCAACATGGTCATCTCCTTAAGGGTTTGAATCTTCTGTTCATCTATCCCATTCGATTGTGGTGAATAAGAAAGCGAGGTTTCATGAATAATGTCATTTTGCACGCAAAACTCTCCTATAGAATTTCATATTTGCCACCACGGCCAGACCTAACTTTTTTACTAATAACACCTGATTGGAATTCAACATCGAGTTTATACATCTTAAAGCCTTTTAATGCATCATCATTACCCCTAAATAAATATACATGGCATTATCTAGTAAAATCATCTATGAAAGTGACAAACCATTTTTTAGAACTCTAGTTTGAATTGATTTCATGCCAACTAGGTATGACTGAATTAATTCGAAGGGTCTAGAATTTCTCTTAATATTTTAGCTAAAAGATTTTTTAGCATGCTTTGATTTTAAATAAACTGCACACTTATGTTCATTATCCAAAGTGAATTTTACTATACTACCTACACTAGCCAGTTAAGGAACGGTTTAAAATCTACATGTCTGAGTCTACGATTCCAAACATCTTGACACATAAAAGTAAGCAAAAGAATCATTCAGTTTCATTTCATCAAAGTTTACCTTAAGCTTATACAACCCCTTAGTCTTATATCCCGTACCCATATAATATTTACACTTGGTTGCTACAAATTCTCCAGATTCAATTATAGTTTTGAAATCCTTATCATCTAAAACAAAACAAGAGGCAAGATTCTTGCACATGTCTTAAACATGAAGAACTTCATTCAATGTGCGTCTTGCCGGATGTTAGCCCAACTTTTCCCTTCCTTACTACTTCCGATGCAAATGAGTTGCCCACGTAGAGTTTCTTACCTTTCCCTACCTTCTTATAGAAGCCAAAAACATCTATCATTCCACAAACATGTATGGTAGCACCAGAGTCCACCCACCAGTCTCTCACAATATTGGTTACATGATTAACTTCAGACACCATACCGTTGAATTCATTCTTGTTCTTTTCTACCAGATTAACATTACTTTTTTTTTTTCCTTATTAAGGTCTTTATTTACGTTGTATACAGTGGGTTTCCATACGACCAGGATTTCCACAAACATAACAATCACCCTTAATTTTGATAATACTAGATTTAGGTTTAAGAAATGTACCTTTCTTAAGAGGACCACACTTAGAGCAGCGTTTGCTAGTCCTGCCTTTTTCATATTTTGAGTATTTGTGTTCATTCACATGAGCGTTGTTTTCATTGTCCTCTGCAGATGACAGATTCTTGTCTTTGGTGCAAAATTATTCTTCTACTTGGATTTTCTTCCACCATTCAACCACGCCGACCTCAGTTGTTTCATTTCTCAAATCTTCATTTGTACTCAATCCAGAAGATAATAATTTTTCAATCACAACAGTCACTTCAACTTAGCTAACCTTATTTTATAGGTTGTTGTTTCCTTTGCCTTAGTCTAGGTGGGTTGCTTGAATTAGGAACGCTAGGTAGAAATATAGTCACAGAATTTATTTTAATAAGTAAATAAAATTAAGAGAAATGAAAAGACAGTTAACCGAAATAAAAAGAATAATAAATATTGGTATTATTAGCATTATTTATATGTTTCACTAGAATATAACCCGTGCCGTAACGGTACGGCTCAATAATAAGTAATTTTATATGTTCCGATTTTGATTCGTATAGTTCGTTTGTAGTTATTATATAACATGGCAATTGATTCCGGTATTTTTTTTTGTCTTCAATTGTCATGTATTTTAACCGAGTTTATTTTAACATTACAACGACCATTCATGTTTTATACTTTATAATGTTACATGCTTTTTAGCGTTACAGATTTAACATATTCTATTATTGCTCACTAACACCCACCACCACTACAAAACCACCTGATACCATTTCTCTCTCCGCCACCACCCAGTGGCGGAGTGTCAAAAGGTTGACTGAACATAGTGGCGGAGTGTCAAAAGGTTGACTGAACATAGCTCTAACCCCCACCGCCCACTCCCAATTTTATTTTTACTTTTAATAACTACATGAAAAACATAATTTTATGCTAAATAGTATTTAGCCCGCATATATTTAGGATTTCGTCCATAAAAGTTGACATGTTTCTTAAAATAAAATTATCCCCCTCTTATTGTCAATTTCTTGTTACCGCCGCCCACCCCTACAGGCTGTTGGGCATAATTCTAAATTTCAATAACAAATGTCATGTATAAAATTTAGATTTAACAAACTTAGGTCATCAATTAATGTATTTCATTATATTTTTTTTAGTGTTATATTCTCTTTTGTATTGCAATCAATTTTTCTTTTAACATCAAAAAGTAAAAACCATAATTTATACGATCTAGTACCAAAGATAGCATGGTACCATTTGGGTGATCCAATAGTTATATAATCATTTTGTATTATATAATTTGATATCATCCTGAAATATTTGGTACATGATAAAAACAACCAACTACATATTTCAGAACACAATGTTACCCTTGTTGTAATGACATAGAACTAATATTATCCACTACTACTAATCACCACTCGCCACCATTACTTCTTCCACACCACCAAAGATGGAGCCATGTATTTGAGGTAGGGGGTGCAACAATTCTTAGTGAGTCGGCCAATTTTATGATAAAAAGACCCAAAATAGTTATAATTGGTCTTGGCTCCACCCCTGACCGCCACTAATGTTTTCGCCTCCACTATTTTATGAGAACCGCCCCCACCACTCACTACTTCTTCCACTACCGCCTCTGGTGTCTATAAATATTATTTGTATCCAAATTATTATTAATGAAAACATATATTAATTATAAAATAATTAAGAAAATATATATTTATTAAAATAATTAAGAGAACATTTCTAATGACCAAGAATTAATAGATCATTTATTATGAGAAATTAATGAGACACTAATTAATAAAACACTTATATAATATTTAAGTTTAACAAACTATGATCGTAGATTTAGATTTAGCTCCTCCCTAAAAAAATCTTGGACGCTCTTTATCTTGCCTAACTTGTCTAAGCTTTGTTTATATCCACTACTACTAATCACCACTCGCCACCGTTACTTCTTCCACACCACCAAAGACGGAGCCATGTATTTGAGGTAGGGGGTGCAACAATTCTTTGTGAGTTAGCCAATTTTATGATAAAAAGACCCAAAATAGTTACAATTGGTATTGGCTCCACCCCTGACCGCTACAAATGTTTTCGCCTCCACCATTTTCTGAGAACCGCCTCCACCACCCACTACTTCTTCCACTACCGCCTCTGGTGTCTATGGATATTATTTGTATCAAAATTATTATTAATGAAAACATATATTCATTAAAATAATTAAGAAACATATATTTATTAAAATAATTAAGAGAAAATTTATAATGACCAAGAATTAATAGATCATTTATTATGAGAAATTAATGAGACACTAATTAATAAAACACTTATATAATATTTAAGTTTAACAAACTATGATCGTAGATTTAGCTTCTCCCTAAACAAATCTTGCCCGCTATTTATCTTGCCTAACTTGTCTAAGCTTTGTTTTATATTCTAGATAATAAAATGGGAGAAAGAATTATAGGTTAGAAAACCAAAAGATAAAGAGAAGGATGTGGAGGTGGAGCTAGGTTTTTATAAAAGAAGGATGTTGAGAATCTAGAGGAGATTGTAACAAATAAAAGGTAGAATGCTAGATCTCTTTGGGATTTTTCTTTATGTATTTTCTCGTATGATTTTATATTGTTAGCATTCAGAAATTTATTTACATAAATCAAGTTATTTTGTCATGGTACGTGTACCGAGTTTGTATACCCTTAAGACAAAACAAGTTCAGAAGTCTACATAACTTTTTCGGTATGCATAATAGGTATGTGTACCATCCTGAGTTCACGAGTCAACAAACTTTTTTGGGTTTGCATACTCGGTATTTGTACCAAAATTTATTTCCGAACTACAGCTACGCCTGTACGTGTACTGTGTACATGTACTGCGGCTCCGGACCTATAACAATTGCGCCGGTATGTAAGGTGATACATGTATTGTCATGTATCTATATTTACAATAGTTTTATATCTCTCTAATAATCAATTTGAACATTCCCGAATAACATCAATGATACATATCACTGTCCCGGGATATTTTCAAATGATTAACTTTAATAACGATTTAGGTCATAAGGCTAAGTCCTATGGGCTAGATTGAGCAGCTAGATTAGCAGTTAAGTGTTGCAATTCAAAAAAAAAAGTGTGTCCTATTTGTTAACACTAGTTCTCTCTCCTAGCATGTGCTCGCAGTTGAACTAGCAGCGAGATTGAAGCGTTGAATGGTTCGGTGCTAAAAAAATCACCTTTTTGCTGAATGGTTAAGCGCTGGAGATTTTTATTTTTTGATCTGACGGCTAAGATTTAAAGCGCTGAACTAAAAAACACCGGGTAGTGGTCCCAACTGACGTGGGCTGCTAATCTAGCTGCTAGATTAGCACTCCCATAGAACTTAGGAGGTGGTCCTAGCTGACGTGGACTGCTAGATTAGCACCCATAGGACTTAGCCTAAACAATAAATTGTTCTTAACCAAATTCATCAAGTTTTGAACAAATGTTCATAAGCTTAGTCATACATTTCGAGAATAATTAACAAGATAAACTTGACTCGAAATTTCTGTTGTGCATGTAAAGTCCACTTTAGTCATGCGACATAGTCTCATAGATATAAAGGTGAAAACTTGAGTAATAGGTGGTTCAGTCTTCACTTACCTTTTGTTGATGAAGTTCTCCAAAAGCTTCGGTTGATATTCATCTTCAAACGGAAGAACACAGTGATGTCTGGTACTCAACTACACACTTCCATCCTAATCCGAGACTTGACTAAATGTAGACTAAAAATCTAGATATAGTTTTGATAAATTAAATTTGACATCAAGCTTGAGATAGCAACACTTGTGAGTTCGACCGAGCAATGCTCTAACAATCTCCCTCTTTGTCAATTTTAATGACAAAACTATCAATACATATGGATTAAAAAAATAAAGCTTCAAAACTTCGGAATCCATCATGCTTGATTTCCTTGGTTCTCCAACTCCTTGAATTCTTCGTTATTTCAACTTGCCAATGATTCTGAACGTGTTCAACTCAGCATCGTTGTTGTTTAAGATCCGTAGCGATAACAACTTTGAAAAAAAATAATCTCAATCGTTTTTATACAAAAACATAGTATTATTATCTTCTCCAAAGTTCAATTGTATCACAACTTCGAAGTAATACTACGGTGATATGTTTCTCCCCCTTAGTCAATGCTTACATCTTTTGCATAATAGGTGTAACCTATAGATGTTGATTCACCCCCCCCCCCCCCTTACATAATGATCCGTAAACCATATGTATGTAGTGCGAAACTACTAATTAATTGTCCCCCTTTTTGTCAATAAAAATTGGCAAAGGTACGAAAACAATAGGATCGTTATGAATTCTAACAAAAGATACTTCAAGACTAAAGAAACACGTATCAACTTTAATTTAGATGATATCACAGAGTATAAAATACGTAGTGTCTCATCTAGGAGATTTAAGATACAAGCATCCCCTATATATTCCACAACCACTCTCCCCACAAAGATATAGCAATTAAGTACAAGTTCGAAAAGAACTCTCCCCCATTTGATGTCATTCCCAAGAGAACAACATGAGTGACCTTACTTTAATAAAAAAGAGGATGTTGTCGGACATTAACAAATCACATGGATTTGTATCCTAAATATCGACATAAATTAATCTCAACGCCAGTTACGAACAAGGAGACAATTTAATCGATATGACTCAACTAGAAAATCTTACGGAGTTTGATAATGCAGTAATTACACTAGAGTGTGACCATGATTAGATCAATTATGCAAAAATTCTCACAAAGTTTATTCTAATTTTAGTTCATAAAACCTAACAGGTTTAACTTTTGATCATATATGTTCAATTCACAAAAAGTAAAGGACACATATATATCTCATAAGACTTTGCAATACATATAACCAATAAAGATTTAATACTGCAAGTTTATCTTTCAAAAACTCTAGAATTTAAATGAATAAACCGAAAAACATGCAAGATGAAAATCGTTGGAAATAACTTGTGTATTCACAATATATGCTATACCAAACTTTAGTTATCCTTCTCGAACACAAGAATAAATTCTCACAAGAAGTTTCCTAGTAACGCATCAGGTTATTTCTAATAGTCTGAGCGGAGAATTCCTTCTCATTATTGAAGAACTCGTTGATGATGGGATCATTTAGTTTTTCCAAGTCTTCAGAGATGTTAGTTAACCCACTAAGTTCTACCCTCAGCTTACACAGAGTAGTCTTTGACTGAGCTAGCATGCGTTCATAGTAAGTTATGTCATCCAAAGAGCGATTGATTCGAGATTTCAAATCATTCCTGTGGGACACAAAGTTCTTCACTGTAGCCCTAAAATCGTTATCCTGACAACATATAGATAAAAGACAAGTTGAGGAAGAACCTTCTTTATCTCCAAGCGAATTCTCCTTTCTGATCCTTGACGATTTGATTCCTTCGCATAGAAAAACGTTAACAACTTTTACTGCATCCTTTTTGGTGACACCTCTAGTTACAGGAGCCATTGAATCGTATCTCCTCAAGAAGAAGAGAATATGGAAGTAACCCTAAATAAGAGAAATGGCCGTCCTTAAGGAGGTCCGTGAACCAGTGCGGCCTTATTATAAACTTGTCGTCTGTGAGCCGTAAAATACACAATTTTTTCAACCTTTTACATTTTTTGTTATACTAATTATTAGTTACTTATCCTTATGAATTTATATCATAGTTATGTCAACATAAGATTGAATCTTATTCTTAGCTCAAATAAACAAGGTTTAGAGCACAAGAGATATTGGTTAAAAAATTATGGACTATAGATATGTGATGGAACACAAATATGCATTCTAGATTTTGGAGCTAGCTCAACAAGATCACATACACCAAGATCTCTATGAGAAAAAAAATATATAATGAGGTGATTCACATATAAAATTAGTAAACTCATCAAGAACATAAAGTGGTCAAGTCGTACTTGAGTAACCTTGTCATCACGTAATGTAATTTGATGAGTTTTGTGTAAGCCTCATTTTCTCAAGCTAAAAGGTTGAGGCTGCACTCATTACTACAATTAAGTAGTGATGGAGTGAGTAGGACACTCACCACTTGTATCACTAGGTAACTTAACAAGGTCATTTGTGTATTCAGGAGTCTTACCTTTTTTGGTTCTTCTTCTCCATTTATCTCTCTTTGGCATTGAAGTTTCCGAACTATTCTTCAATAATTGATTCATTCTCCGCATGTCATTATGAAGTTTAACAATTTTCTTGTTATTCTTCTTGGATTTCCAACATTTTTCTGGAACATGTTTTTTACTTTCGCATAAGAAACAATGCAGAGAGGGCTCATATTTAGAAGATTTGGCTACTTGTGTACCACAAGGAACTGTATACTTTTTATATAACCACCAGGAATGAAACATGTTGGTGATTGAGGTCTTGCTGGTGAACCCAATACCATTAGTGTTACCAAAGGACTTTTGCCCAAACAACATGGATGAGATTTTGTCTGAGCTTCCCGAGAGCCTTTGTAGATCACACTTGAGGGTATCAATCTCATTAACTTTTACAGACAATATTCTAGTGAAATTTTCATTAAGTTTATCCAACTCTAGATTTTTCACTTGAAGAGATGGTTCGAGTATTTCCAAGGTTTTCTTCAAACGAAGGTTTTCTCGGTGAATTTCTTCACTTTTATTTAAGAATTCTAAAATCTCTTTATCTGACTCGGAATCAGAGTCAGAATCAGAATCAACATATATTTATGCACATGGGGCTGAGTTTTCTGTTTGATTTTCAGAAGTATACACATCAGGTTTATCAAGAGAGACTATGAGAGAATTACTTCTCTGAAGAGAATTTCTATCTTGAATAGTTAAATCATCTTGGGTAATGATTCGGGAGTACCGTTTCCCAGATAATTTGTTCCTTCTTAGGATATTTTTGACTTGTCGTGTGATCGTAGATACGTTTACTTCATTGTCATTAACACAACACTCGTCAGCCAACACAAGCTTTCCTTCGAAGAATTTATGCTTGCTTTGGTTGTGGCTTCAAGTGAAAGAGCGCTATCTTAAGCCATACTATGCTCATGATCAAATATCTTTAACTTCCCAACGAGACTATTTATAAAAAGTATTGCAAGGTTATTTCCTTCCATGATGGTATGTTTCTTAGTCTCGTATCTTGCCGGTAAAGATCAGTAAATTTTCATCACAATATCCTTTTCAGGAATGGTCTTGCCTAACACATAACATGCATTAACAATTTCAGACACTTTGTGATTAAACTCATCAAACGAATCTTCATCAGACATACGAAGATTTTCCTGTGATATTTCAATTATAAAGATAAACAATATAATGCGGAAAAATAAATAACACATACATCATAAATTTTGTTAACGAGGAAACCACAATTGCAGAAAAACCCCGAAAGCTTGTCCAGATTTGAACACCAAACTGTATTAGGCCGCTACATACTTTAGCCAACTATCAATACTTCATACCGAAATGTAGTTGAGACCGAATCCACCTTCACAGTAATTCAGCTACAGTCGCGCTCCTTACGCCTCTTAAATCTCGTAAGACTCTGCACAATTGATTCCCTTAGTTGACGTCCTTTACAACCTAAAAGTTGCTTCAACTCAATTGAAGACTTTAAACCAATCTGCCTCCCACAAATAAGACTATATGTGATTTCCATTTTGATCAAAAGATCAAGGTGACATAGAAAATCTTTTGCAATAGATAAAATCTAACAAACCTCATAATCTGAAACTTACAACTCTAAAGAGCAGTTCACCTCACAAGTAAAACCTACTCCGATTTCAACAAAGAATCGTTATGGAGGAATATACTTGTGGAATCACAAAGTCTGAGACGAAGAAACTTTGTGATTTCTATCTATCTTGCCTGATCGGAGTGAGACTTAACAATCAGTAACAAGATCAGGATACACGAACTATCAAGTTAAAGATAGCCGGACCTGGCATCACGAATCCCTAAGCAAAGTCTTTTTAGTCGCTAAACCTAAAAAGGTTTAAAGGAGAGTACGACTCTAGTTTACAACTACAACTAGGACACACAAGAAAAGTGTCGGGGATTCAAAGATCTTAGTTGCTTGAGGTTCCCCTTATATAAACTTTCAAAATCAAAGGTTGCTTTAGATTTAATCTAAGGTAGCTTTGGAATCAAGCAATCAATATCCACAGTTAGATAAATCTTTGATTTGAAATTAACACAACATAATATACACTCTGGTTAGGATGAACCCTAACCGAACCGTGTATAATGACTTGTCGTGAAAGGTTAGCCGAAACTAGCCAGACGAACTATAAGCTTAACCATTTTCATATAACACTTTAAGACGATAATATTGAGTCACAACCATAGGTATAATGTGATCAAATATGTGCAGATGTATTTTTAGACAGTTGTTCAAATGTCGATTATATCATAGAAATAATTCTCATGCATCTGAAAATATTCGATTGGGTAAGTACGTGTACTTACTTTCCAGTTCGTGAGTTATTTTGTCATGGTACGTACACCGGGTTTGTATACCCTTAAGACAAAACAAGTTCAAAAGTCTACAGAACTTTTTCGGTATGCATACTAGGTATGTATACCATCCTAAGTTAGTCAACAGACTTTTTTGGGTTTGCATACTCGGTATTTGTACCAAAAGTCATTTCCGAACTATAGCTACGCCGGTACGTGTACTGGGTACATGTACTGCGGCTCCAGACCTATAACAATTGCGCCAGTATGTAAGGTGATACATGTATTGTCTTGTATCTAGATTTACAGTAGTTTTATATCTCTCTAATAATTAATTTGAACATTCCCGAATAACATCAATGATACATATCACTGTTCCAGGATATTTTCAAATGATTAACTTGAATAACGATTTAGGTCATAAAAAATAAATTGTTGTTAACCAAATTCATAAGTTTTGAAAAAATGTTCATAAGCTTAGTCATATATATTTCGAGAATAATTAACAAGATAATTAAACTTGACTGAAAATTTCTGTTGTAAAGTCCACTTTAGTCATGCGACATAGTCTCATAGATAGAAAGGTGAAAACTTGAGTAGTAGGTGGTTCAATCTTCACTTACCTTTTGTTGATGAAGTTCTCTAAAAGCTTCGGTTGATCTTCGTCTTCAAACGGTAGAACACATTAATGTCTGGTACTCAACTACATACTTCTATCCTAATTCGAGACTTGACCAAATGTAGACTAGAAATCAAGATATAGTATTGATCAACTAAATTTGACAACAATCTTGAGATAACAACACTTGTGAGTTCGACCGAGCAATGCTCTAACAAAATGGTCAAGCAGAAATCTCAAAAAAAAACTCTGCTGACCAACATCAGAAAAAACCTATTGCAGCAAAAGGTATGTGGACTGATATTTTGCACGAGGTGCTATGGTCATACAGGTCGACCAAAAGAATATCCACACTTGAGTCCCCTTTTTTCTTAGCCTTTGGCACGGAAGCAGTGGTACCAACTGAGATGAAATTTCTAACCGCAAGAACTTTAGCAGTGGACTCAAACATGAATGATGAACTAATCTTAGAATGCTTAGGGGAAGTTGATTTCAAAAGAGAAAGAGCCCTGATTCAGCTCGAAAAGCATCAGAGGCACACGAGAAAAAACCAACGAACTGTCAGACAAGAAAGTTTTAGCCTGGTGATCTGGTAATCAGAGAAGTACTACGTAGTTACAAGGAATTATGCGCGAATGACTAGTTATATTCATAACTAAAAGCTGTATGACTGGTTAAGAGAAGATCGAAAAATGAATCTTTAGGCAAAGTATGGAATATCCGACGGGCTTGTTTTTTAATTTTTATTTAATTATTAGTTTAAACATTTAATCGTTAATTTGTTTGTAGTTTGTTATTCAATATAAATTTTAACAAAAGTATTCAAGTGTCACTTGTCGTTTTTCATTTCGATGTTCATTTGTTTGTAGTTTGTCATCCCATATTAATTTTTATAAAAGTATTCAATTGTCACTTAGCGGTGTTCAGATGATCGAGCGACAAACACTCTATTCCAACAGCTAATATTTCCCAACGAATTTCAATAATTCTTCTATATACCAACTCATTCTCATTCTAATTTAAACCTTCTACACCAACCTTTTATAAAAATAATCTACTCTCGTTCCATAATCTCCATCAACATGGCTAATCCTAACATTACTCTAGACGAAGATTTATCTCTTTGCAGAACTATGCAATATATTATCCGAAGAGGGGTGAAGAATGACGCCAAAATGGTATAGTCAGTCAGAGTTATTGGGGTAAATTTCATGAAACCTTCTGCAATGACATAGGTAACCCTCACAACCGAGATCATGCACAATTTTCTGTCAATTTTTTGCAATAAGAAAACAAGTCGAAAGGTTTATAGCTTTATTCGGATTGTAAGTCGATATGGACTTATGGGTGAAACCTATGATGACATTTTTTTGCGATCTCGAGAGAAATGACGAAGATCGATTTTTTTCGAAATACGAAGCTCATTTTCACATCCTCAAGGAGCTTCTCATTACCCGTATGGGATTTTAATATGATGTGAGGATGTTAATGTGCTTTTATGCTTAAGTAAAACTTATTTAGTAGAATTAGGTAAAATTAAGAAAAAAATATCATTTCAAATTTAAAATTAAGTGGAATGAAGCAACATTTTAAAATTCAACTTACTACATCGATATCCATTATCTTAAAATAAAACGTTCAACTTCATCGAAATCATCATCATCACCACCACCAGCTGGGTTGTTAAATCCTGATTGTGTTCGATCTGTCTTTGTAGGTTATCAAATCCCAGTTGCCATTCATGTTTTTGTTGGTTGTTCACAGTTGAAGTGTTCGCATTAAGAATCTCACACTTGTCATAGTCATTGATAAATTTGTCTTTTTTCATCTCCCTATTTTGAAATTTCCGGTCAACTGGTCTTTGCTTCTCGACGGTCTTCCGATCTTCCATATACTCTCCCATGTTAAAACCTTCAGAGCTTCCTCTTTCTTGAGCTAATTTTCTCGCCAGTCTCTCTTAGTATTATAAGTATTATAATTGATAATTAAGTTCAAATTTGGGATTGTTGTGGTATCTGATAAAGAAAAATGATTCGAAAGACCTGGTGGTTTTCAGGTACTTGCTGATTAGATGTTAACAAATCTGGATTATATTTGGGCAACACTTTAAAATATGGTAACGACTTTCAAATGCGATTTTTTTTCTTCGTATTGGCATTGCCAATCTGCACGAAATTTTCTTTCCACATCAACATCAACGACACCACTCTCCCAGCCTCTCTTGGCATGTATTATTGCAACAACATATAAGTCGACTTCATTACTGATGGTAACGAAGCGACCTGACAACCCAGTTGAATCACGACTATTGATGTTCATGGTTTGTTCATGATATTTTCAAAATATTTTTTCTCATATGGTGTTACCTTGTTGTTGTGCACCATTGATACAATCATGGGTAAAATAAACATAATTACGACAAATACATTTATCTTCCATGACAAAGAATTTTGAACCCCAAACTTTGGTACTTTTTCCCTAAGATTGAGGTTGAGACTGATAAGTAGCATTACAGAAAATTAGGAAAATATGAATTGTAGAGAAGGCGTGATAAGTGTATCTTGTTTTAGATTAGAAGAAGAGTGAGAGATTGATATTTCTAAAGTTTTAGAAATTCTGGTGTGAGTTGAAAAGAATTTGAAGTTGAGTATCTACGGGGTTGAATTTCTGATGCTTAGATGATGAATCACGAGCGACGACCATATCATCGAGCGATATAGAAACTAATGCTGACGCTAAATAACTAACTAGCAATACTGAGACCACCAAACAATGAAATCTCTATCACAAATAGCCAAATATATTTACCATCGATCACCAAGAGGCACAAACATGAAGAAGTGATAACCATAACTGACCGACTTATGTCAAAAATCAATAGGTTTCCGTTCCCAAGTGTAATAGTAGTTCGCTAATCAAACCGTTTTCTATCCCACAGTTTCTATGTATGAAGTCTTAATTACGTGCATAAGATTGTGGTCTTTTTACGATTCTGTAATAAAAAATGATTTAGAGATAAAAACTTACTTAAAAAAACAAGGATAAAATGGTAATTATTGGGAGGGAAGAAAACAGTATTTCCTCCGTTACAAGACGAGTATCGTTTGGTAAGAGTCATGGTTCTGGGAGTGGGGCTAACTAAACTGGCAAATTTGTAAATAATTTTAGAGAGAGAGAGAACAACTTAACAGTGGAAGGGAAACAACAGAAAAAAAAAAGAAAAGAAAAAAAAACCTTCTCTAAAATCTTGTTTCTCGGGCCATCCGTTCACAAATATCGAGGCTTTTTAATTTTCTTTTCTGAAATTCTTTGTTTGCCCACTCTTCTTCTTCTTCTTCTTCTTCTTCAATTTTGTACTATAATTAATTTATTATTTAATTTCATCATCACTGTGTTTATATAGAGAGAAGAGAAAAATTGCAGAGCTGTGACGGATGATGAATCGGTTGTTTATTCATTAGTTTGATGGATTTTCATGGGAACCCAGGTGAGATTATCACTCATTTACTGAAAATACCCCCCTTTCCTTTTTATATGTTACTTAATTTTGTTATTCAATGGTTGAATTGGTCAAGTTTCTATACTTCGTATTTTCTGGAATTTGGTACTAGTAGAAAAGATCAGGAAGATGAATAAATAAATTAGGTTACAGGGAAGAAGGACAAGTTCAATGGACTTTGGGTTTGGGATCTGTGTTGTCTTTTGTTTTGTTTTTTAAGTTTTCTACTAGTATAAACCATTCCTTGTTTGGAGTTTGGGATCTTCTAGAATTAGTCTTAGTATTTTTTTATTTCTTCCAAAATCATTTACCCCGTTTTAATGGGGGAGAGATTTTAGGATATTTTGTGATATAATTAGAAGGGATTATATTACCCAACCTACATTTAGAGCATACAGGGGAATGAGGGAATTTAGGAAAATTGTCTCTTTTTCTTTATTGAGTAGTTTTTTCATGGTTTGAGTTGTAGGAACAATGAGGACTTTTAACAGTGAAGAAGACAGTGAGCGTTTCTATGATACCCGGGAGGAAATTACATCAATTTCTGATTCTAGTTCTGAATATTTGGACATTTTAGATAACAATTCGTGCTCTAGTAGCGGTGATTCCGACTCGAGTAGTTTCCGCTATGAATTATGGATTAAGAAACCAGCCAGTGTTAATGAACGTCGCAGTAGGTTCTTTAAATGGATGGGTATAAATCTAGATCAGACTGACAAGGAGAATTCTGAGGCTACTTCTGGTGATGAAGGCTCAATGGAAATTGACCGAGTTTCTGAAAGCAGCGGAGCAGTACTGGGGAACTCTGATTTTCAAGAAGAATTTTCATCTAGTCAATCTTCTAGAGATGGATTTTTATCTGATGATTTAGTTTCTGAAGAGAATTTTGAATGTAGAATCAAGAACTTGGATGACGGAACAGAGTTTATTGTGGATGAATTGGGGCAAGATGGGATGTTGAAGAGGCTTCGTCAAGTGGGTTCAAACAGATTGGTCACTGTTGAAGAGTTTCAAAGAAATCTTGGCTTGTCTTCTGTGGTTCAGAGGGTAATGCGCCGAGGAGTCGCAGAAACCAGTGATTCAGGTAAGACTACACGGAGGGCGAGCAAAGGGTGGCTAAAGAAACTGGGTGCAGTGGCTTGCATTGTTAATAGGCAAGGGGAAGGTGCGGGAGTGAACCCAAATGGTTTACGACAAATTGTTAAAGATAGTGTTCGTAGGGTTGGCGTACGTGCACGTAGAAAGCCATCGAAGGAACTCTCAGCTCTCTATATGGGACAAGAGATCCAAGCACACGATGGTTCAATATTATCAATGAAATTTAGTCCTGATGGGAAGTATCTAGCTAGTGCAGGTGAAGATGGAATTGTCCGTGTGTGGGAAGTGTTGGAGGTGGAAAGATCAAGCGAGAGTGAAGTTTTAGATACTGATCCTTCGTGCATGTATTTCAAGCTGAACAGTTCGTCTGAATTATCCCCTGTCTTGGCGGATAAGAAGAAAATGCCTAAATACAAGAGCCTTAGGAAAGTCTCTGATTCGGCTTGTGTCATATTGCCCCCGAAAGTTTTTCGGTTATCAGAAAAACCACTTCGTGAGTTTCATGGTCATAGTGGTGAGGTCTTGGATTTGTCTTGGTCAAATAAGGTTAGTGTTGTTTGTGATTTTCTAAGATTTTGTCGTTTAAGGAATTGGCAACTGTTTTCTTACGGCATTCTTTCTTTGTACAGTATTTGCTATCATGCTCCGTGGATAACACCGTTCGCCTGTGGAACGTTGGAAGCAATCAATGCCTCAAGATCTTCTCTCACAATAATTATGGTGCGTCTTCCCACTGCTAAACTTTACATAGTCTCTGATACCTGCTAACCATTAGCTGGTCATCTGGGGTATGATGTTGATAGTTTGTATCCGGTTTGTTAATACGTTAAATTTATCTCAGTTTTTTTGTTTTTATGGTTTCCAGTGACAAGCGTGAATTTTAATCCAGTTGATGATAATTACTTCATCAGTGGTTCTATAGATGGAAAGGTTCGAATTTGGTCAATATCTGACTGCCAAGTGATTGATTGGACTGATATAAAGGAAATTGTCACTGCTGTGTGTTATCGGCCTACTGGACAGGTTCGTTGGCTTTTTCTTTTTAGATATATGTAATTGCATTTGGTGACTTGGTTATCCAGTTGGTTTGCTTAACTATTCTATGTGTATGTTCATGCAGGGCATAGTAGTTGGCTCCATGACAGGCAATTGCTACGTGTTCGATGCATCAGGTAGGAACACTTTCGTAGAAACGTCTTTCTCAAATTAAAATTTCAGTTGCCAAAAGTAGACTTTATCTGACAATTTACCGTGTAATTGATGTTACTATAATGAAAGATGATCCCGATCAACTGTGCCTTCGTTCATTGCCAAACTTAGATCTCTACAAAATGATTTGTTTTTCTATTTTCTCGAGACTATCACTGAAGACTCCCTTAAAATGGTGAACTGAATCTTTTTCTCCCGTTGACCAGATAATCATTTGCAATTGGGTACTCAACTCTGCTTACATGTTAAAAAGAAGTCTACTGCCAAGAGGATTACTGGATTTCAGGTATCTTTTCGCTCTTATCTTTTTGCTGCCTTGAAGTTCATTTCTTTCTTACTTGCAACACTGTAACAATTTCGTAATTTCTCAATTCTTGGACCGTATCTCCTCTCCAGTTTTCCCCTAGCGACCCCAGCAAATTGATGGTCACTTCTGCGGATTCTCATGTGCGTGTTCTCGATGGGGTTGATGTTATCTGCAAGTTCAGGGGTGAGGCTTCCTTTCCTTTCTGGTTGTCTGGATGTGGTTTTTATTTGGCATGCCACCTTATTCTTTAGTTTTTATCTCGAAAGAAATAGCTAAGAATCATAGCAACAACAACAACTATACATAGTACTTGGATCTTCTCTTATTGTGTTTTTGTATCTTCAGGCCTTAAAAATGCTGGAAGTCAGATATCTGCTTCTTTTACTTCGGATGGGAAACATATCGTTTCCGCAAGTGAAGATTCTAATATTTACATCTGGAACTCTGATAGCCAGGACGAAACCCATTTACAAGCAAAGAGCACCTGGTCATGTGAACGCTTCATCTCCAGCAATGCATCAGTTGCAATTCCTTGGTGTGGCGCGAGTTATGGGAGTTCCGGTCTTTCAAATGCATGGGGATCACTTCCATCTGATCAAATTTCAGGTTGCTCTAAAATAAATAATTTAGACTATGGAATGCAGCATTCCCGCTTATCGTCACCCGATTGTTTCTCTTTGAGTGGTGGGTTCTTCTCAGATGGTTTTCCAAAGGGAACTGCAACTTGGCCAGAGGAGAAACTTCCGACATCAAATTCAATAAATATGTCATCATCTCTCTGCAAATCTCATTACAAGTTTGTGAAGAGTTCTTGCGAGAGCACATCAAATTCTCCTCATGCATGGGGTATGGTAGTTGTGACTGCAGGGTGGGATGGATGCATTAGGTCTTTCCAAAATTATGGATTACCAGTTTGTATCTGAAAGCTTAGGAGGGTTTCAGAATAGTCCACTGTGCGACAAAGCCCCCCTTTTTGATGGGTATCTCGTCGTGTTAGTTCACCAGTTGGGATTAGTCTCTGCAAGTTTGGTAATATTCACAGTCATCAAACATGTTTACGGGCTTCCAAATAGGTCACATTGAGATCGAAAAAACTGGATTCTGCCGCAGCATTTACAGCTACAACCAGAGGTCTACAAAACTCAAGTTTGTAGTTGGGATCCATCACATGCTTTATAATTCTTGCCACGCAATTGGGAGTGATACTGCGACGATTAGTAACATTTCTGTGATTGTAGTGAAATCTTGCAGGCATGTCAACAAGCGATCTTTGTTCGTGTTTGTGGGTTGTGACATCAGATGTCTTGCCAACTTTATGATTCTTTTATTCAATTTATTCGATTCATGATTGGCTATTAAGGAGAGGAAATTTGGAAGGGGTCATTTATATTAGAAACTGGTATAAGACGGACGGGTCTACTAGGCTTTTTGAGTCTTTGTTTTCCAAGATAGGCGTGATGTGTTGTGGTGTAGAGTGAGATTAGCAAAAGAAGAACTGAGAATTGGTGGTTAGGGAATATCCATGGGAAATTGGTGGGGAAGCTTGCAGCCTTTATGATATGTTGGTTGGTTGGATATCCGAAATGATCCGGTTCTTTTGTCTGCAAGAAATGACAACTCTTTCAAAGGATCAGTCCTACATTTGGCGGGACCAAGAAATACCTCGTTCTGTCGTGTCATTTCAGCTGTGATGAACTTGTAGAAAAATCTTTTGCATTCGAGGAGTTATCCTGTTCGAAATGTTGACTACTCATCTTTGTATTCTTGGTATAGCTGCTGCCAGCACTATCCGATGGCCATATTCATCCAAGGATCACCTCACATGGATATGGTGGCAAAACTGACCGCATAGAGACCTTGGTAATTTTGAAACCTGTCCGGTAAAGTCTGCTGTTAGTAAATTAGTACATATGTATATGTAACCTAACTGTAACTTATCTTATTTTGAGTATGAAAGTTGTTCAGAGTGTTTCCAGGTTTCATGTGGGTTTTGTGTGTTGCAATAAGTGTTTTGATGTCTCACCATTAAAAAATCCCTCTGGTAGTTATTAGAAATCATAGAAGAACAGACTAACGCATTCCCTTGGCGTCCTGCATATTGCACTGCAGCATTTCAGTCCCCTTGCACAACTTGGATGTGGTTTTTAATTTTTGGTAAGCTTTTGCTTGAACGTTTTCCTAACTGTTATTTTATCAAATATGTGATGCGAGGATGTGATGGAACAGAATGATAAACATTAGAGCACACAACAGTTGGTACTCATTCCATAACCCGGCACTTTTGGACCAATCAATACTTTTTTCACTGTTTTTTTTTTTCTTCTTCCAAATAATGTATGTTTATTCAGAATGCATAGAGCACTAGCTAGTTAATCAAGTGTATGTTTTTCTTTCCAACCAACGTATGTTAAAAACAACCCTGTATGGGAATTAAGAAATGATCGCAACATACACCTGAGCTGCTCGTCCTTTGTGCATAACTTATCCCAATCATAGGATAGCTGCTACCTGATCTTATGGATCAGGATACTAAGCAATGCACTGGAAGTTTAATCTTATGAACTCTTTTTTCTAGCCAAAAAAAAATGTCAATACTAGAATACTAGTTCTCGTGTTGATTAATATGGCCATACACTAAAGCTGGTGGTTTCTCGGTTAAGTCTGCATATAAGGTCATCACTGGTCAAGTTTCTTCAAGTTCATAAGGCTATTTGGAATTGTCCTGTTTTACCAAAAATACAACCCTTCATTTGGGCATCTTGCCCTTATAGGCTATAGCCACCATGTTCTACTTGATTCTAATTCTAACATCTCAATACAGGATTGGGTTCTGAAATGGACTTCAATAATAATAATAATCATAAAGACATGTTGTGTTTTTTTTCCGAGAGATGGATGCTTTAAGATCTTCAAGACAAAAATTTAACCCTTTGACTACTGCAAGTTTCGCTGTCAAACTTGCCAGCGAGACTAGCCTGCCTCTAAGTTCAGAAACTTAGACTGAATTACCACCTTTTTAAGATGAAGAACCCGTAGTATACATGGAACCTTCTAACGAGAGTCTCCCAACTGGTTGCATTAGAATTTTCCGTGATACATCTTGCTAGAGCACTGGTCGATTGAACCTACAAGTACTGGCATGTCAAACTTGTTGTCAATGTTAGATGACCAAAATTATTTCTTGATTTCTTGTCCATTGAAATGACGAGGATACCAAGTACACCATTATCTTTTCGACATCAACCTACTACAGACACACCTTGTGTAATCTAATACGAACACAAACTGTCAACAAGATTACTTAAACAAGATGTCAACTTGGTATATAACGTAAATTCAAATCCAAACCAATCCATAAGATCAAACCAAGTGTTGGTTATCGTACAAGTGTATTTACTTTAATTATAAAGATAAAATAATATATCGGAAGTAAACTAAGTCACGTGACACAAAAGATTTTGTTAACGAGGAAAACTGCAAGGCAGAAAAACCCCGGGACCTAGTCTAGTTTTGATGCTCACAGAATTAAGCCGTTATACAAATTGACTACCACAACTTCATATATTTGTGACCAAGTAACTCCAAGTAACTCAATTCCTTCAGTATCCCTGCGCCTACAACCATCTGGTGTTCGCACATGAATCCCAAGATAGAGTCTACTATCTCAAGTTGCTTCACCTGCTGTGAAGACTTTAGCAACTCAACTCCTTTGGATCGTAACCAGAAACAATGAATGAATAATCTGTTTTAGTAACCTTTCTATCAATCTTCACGATCAACAAGTTAATCAAATAAGTTGAGTACAAAGGTTCTTCTGTTTAAATAATGTAAACTCTTTTTTCGGTTAAATCAACTAAGATAAAGACTATCGAAATAATCAATCTTAGTTTACAAACTGTTAGAGCATGGCTCTGTTGAACCCACCAAGCGTTGGTATGTCAAGTTTGGTTGTCATATTTTAGTGAACCAAAACTCATGTTAAGAGTCGCTTGATTATGTACTAGAGTCAACTTCATATAGGTTAGCTTGAAATTATTAGGATATGAGACATTACAAGTATTGCGAAGTCTTGAAGATGTGAAGAATCAAGGAGCTGCAACGACAACAATCATCCTTCCACTTGAGGTTAGTGATATTTGACTTGAACTGTTTCATTCCCTAACGTATCTTTCAAGTCGTGCATATTGAAAACAAAATTGCGAAGCATATTTGAACTCTAGATAGACATAGTATTAAGGAATACACTACGATGTTTATTGCTTAACCATTAAACTTTGTAGATAAGACATCGCCAAAATCATTTGAACGCTATTGTGATTATGTATGGGTATGAGGTGAGGATTTCATCCTAGGGAACAATATTCTACATGTGTTCTAAGGAAGTAAGTTCATAAACTTGTTTGTGAACCGAAAAGGAAATTGCCAGGTGTTATTGGTTTTGTTATTCATTGCATATCTTATGAACAACCAATACGTGTGTTTGAGTATAACCGCTCACAACTTGTTTGTGTTCTTGGTAGAACTATTCACAAAGGCATGACTTATGTATTGGTATGACTTTTATTAGTGAAACCAATCTTAAGTAATCACTTGAGATGGTATGATCGGGTTTGTGATTTTATGTCTGACCAAATATGGGAAAGGGGAACCGATCCCAGTAAGAGGTGCAATACATCACAAAGGGGAACCAATCCTTGTATGGGGTGCAGCAAGGTTTATAGCAGAAAGGGGAACCGATCCTATGGACATGTGCAACACGTTTTTAGGCAAAGGGGAACCGATCCTATGGACATGTGCAACACATATAAGTTAGATACCATATATATGTGGGGAACCGATCCTAGTACCTAGTCAACCGAATTTTGGAAAGCTAGTGTGACTATGCACAGTACTCACATGGAAGGTAGAACCGAAACATGTTTTGGTAGAACCGTTAAACCCATGATTGTGATTGAATGTTTGTTTGATCAATCACATAGTTCTTGAAAGTCAGATGAACCAATTCTAAACTTGTTTGGAAGTGTGGCAAATCGGTTTCAAGGTTGTAAGTGTGAAAGAGAACTTACAAAGTAAGGATGTCGACATACTTTGAACACGTACTATGAATGTTTATTTCTTTAATTGTTCAAAGTTATTCCTTAATAGTTAAGGGAAGAGAATCCCAGGATCGAAACATAAGTGAGTTAAGAATCTTTTAATTAAGGTTATTAATTTCATTTTGTAGGGAAATATAAGAATTAATAATGTGCATTTACTAATTAGATTTTCCGAGAGATTTCGATCATTATTTTTGGACTGAGCATTTCCAGGAATTATGGAAACCGAATTTGTGCTTTAATGAATATCTTGAGAATATTTTCGGTTTTGGAAATTCCTTGGTGTCCAAACTTCCTTGTCTATAAATACTTGAAGTTTGTCTTTCTTGCAAACTAATCCTTCGTAACAACAAACTTCCTCTTTTGTTGTTGTTCCGGTGAAGCCGCCTATTCGTAGAGGAGAGTAACCTAATTGGGCGAAATCTCTTACGGCCGTTCAGTTTAAAGTATTCTTTGGGATTGAGAAGCTCTAGCGTGTACCGTTGGTGGGAAACTAGATAATTGCGGTTTATCTTTTGTTTTCGATTGATTTGATTGACAAACGATGGTTGAAATCTGATTGCACCTAGTTTGTTTATGCTTGAGAATCTTCTCTTCTGATATAAGATTCACTCAAACTAGTTCAGAGTTTCGACATGGATCTTTAGACTGTTGTTAGTTCTAAAGACGATCTTGTGATAATCCATTGTTAACAGACTCCGTTCTGTGCGTGATTGATCACAAGAGATTCAAGTGATTGTGTGCAGGTTTTTATTGAAGATTTAAGAAGATTTGAAGACAAAGAAGATATTGAAGATCTGACTTGGGTTTATAATCTTTGGTGTGCACAATACGTGTTTCGGTAAAAGAGGATCCAATTAATAATCGGTTTATCCTTGTGGTAGATTGGATTGATTAATTGAGTAGATCGGCATCAACACAATTCTTTGGATTAAGAGTGTTGTTGGCTTAATCTTAAACGATTACTTCGGTAATTGAACATAAGATAGATCTAATGACCTGACGAAGGAGTTTATGTTAAGATAAACGGAAGAGCCTTTGTTCGACTCATATCACTTGGTTGAAGAGAGTTGATACCAAACAGATTTGTTGTTCCTTTACTGTTTGGAATACGAACCAAAGGAATTGTTACAAGTACGTGACTTATTTATAAGTTCGAGGCGTGGGAATACAGACGAAACTAGGTGAACTATAGGTTTAGTTGCTTGGTCTCAACTCTACGAAGTTAGGTGTAATTTTGTGTAGCGGCTTAATCCTGAGAGTATTCAATTCTGGACAAGGTCCCGGGTTTTCTCGCATTTGCGGTTTCCTCGTTAACAAAATCTTCTTTGTGTCATTTACTTTATATTTTCGCATTATAATTATTTTATTATAATTAAAGTAAATTACACAAACGTTAAATCCTATTTACTTGATAAGTGAATCCTATTGTGTTTGGTTAAGTCCGAACCTTTTTATCAAGTAACATACTTCGTTTTTGTATTGTCTCGATCTCGTATCCATAGACGATCACACGAAGTGTGAAACGATTAGTTGTATTGTCTCGACTTAGACCATAGACAATCACTTTCGGAGAAAGGACTTATAGGTAGGAAAAGTTTTAGCTTGAGGTATATTTGGGTACCCTCGCCTTTTCACAAACTATTAAAGTAGATCTCGAAGAGAAACACCTGGCTAGATGCAACAAGCTTTAAAGTCTATAGGAGATAGATAGGTTGCCGGATCCAAATCAATCAAGTGTGCAAGAAGTATATCACAAATATCAGAATACCAAAAAGAAAATCGTCTAGTCTTTAATTTTCAAAATACCAGCACAAACAACTTGATTCCCATTAATGAACAATCACGCACAAAAGAAAGTCTATTAACAACTAATGATCACTAATCCTATCTTCAGATCTTGAATCAATAAAGTAGATCTGAGATCGTCGATTCTTTAACTCGTTCGAGTGACCTTATATCAGAAGAGAAGGATCACAAAATAAACAAGGGATATTTAACGTTTGGTACCCAGCAAATGTCCAATACCTAGCTTTGGTACCCAATATTTGAAATATTAAGGGTTGGTACCTTGACTAGCCATTGACTGTCACGGTCAAAGTTTGACCCAACTATTTTTTATGGAGTATTTTTTAATTCTTTTATTATTATTGATAATCAAGTTTTTTACGTATTTCTCCCCACAAGTTTTAACAATTTCTTTTAGTTTCATCCCAAACAAATTCTCAAATCTCGGTTGAATTGAACTCCACCGCGAACTGAAAGAACAATAGATTCAAGGGTTGAATCATTTTGTTTACCAGACTTTATTAGGTTTCTGGAAACATATGCAGCAATGATATTTAGAAGGTTTTCTGATGAAGGAATAGAAAAACTAAGGTTTGAGAAATCAAGGAAGGAATTACGAAGGAAGGAAAATTAATCGGAGTCAAAGAATCACCGAAATTATACGAGATTTGGGTTTAAATTCACGATTTGTTTTTGTAGAATTTTTAATTGGAGCAGGGATGCTCATCAAGGATCAACAGAGTTGAATAAGACCCGACATTTTTCAATTGGGATTGCAATTAGGGTTCACGATGGTATTAATTGAGGTTTAATGTTTCAATTGGTGTTTTTTCCGGTTTCAATTACGATTAATAATGATAACAAGGTCAGCTGGGCTCAATCAATCTTCATAGTAGGTTGGCTTTATAATAGCACGTTGGGGAAGAAGATGAACTAGAGGTATATTTGGTTTCTGGGCAAAAATCTGGTGTTATTACTTTGTGTAAAATTAATTTGAAGATCTTTATGTGATTATAGAAACGGAGATTTCTGGAGCCTTCTTATTATAAATGGTTTCAATTTGATAAAGTCTTTTTTTCTCTCTAAGGTTTAATCTTGTATCTTAATCTGGGTTTTTACTCCCTGTACAATATTCTTTGCAGATTTGCCTTGTTTTCAAACTGCAATCAAAGGAAACGTGGAAGAAGCAAAAAGTGGTTGCGGAGTAAAAATGTTCATTCTAACAACAATATAAATGACTTTGAGTTTTTTGATTCATTAAGAACATGACCACCGACCAGCGTCAGTTTAGATAAGTGGCTATGTACGATGATTATTTCAGCTCAAAAATCATTCCATGTGACCTTGATTAGTTAACGATGATATCTTCTGAAAGCAGTTCAAGACCATGGAAAGGAAAGAAAAAAAAGAGGAAGACAATGTTTTTCCAGTGGGGGTAAATATGTAAGTTCAGATTACTTTTTAATTAAAATTACTAAAAAATATTAAATAAAAAAGTCAAACTGAGAATTTAACAGTCAAAGGCTAGTCAAGGTACCAACCCTTAATATTTCAAATATTGGGTACCAAATCTAGGTATTGGACATTTGCTGGGTACCAAACGTTAAATATCCCAATAAACAAACTAGATCTATCAAGGTTCAACTTCACCATTCATATCAATAATCGAAAACTAAAATAACAATACAATTTAGTTTCCCACCAACGATACTACTAAAGATTCTTGATCCCACCAAAGAATTTAAACGAATGCCACATAAGAAAATTCACCTAATTAGGATGCTCTTCTCTCCGATGAGTATTACGATAATACTACTAGTGGGCTTCCCACAAAATTGTTAGTCAGTGTGTCCCATGGATGAGTTTGTAAGAATATAAGCTCTACTGTTTAAAGTGTAATGACCAAGGCTTGTTTGGACAATAATGAATTATAAATTCGAAAATTATTAAGATATGCAATGAATAATATATATTTTCGGTTTTGTTCTCTTCAAACCGTAATCCAACATATGTACCGAAATCTCTCTTGGATAACAACCAATATAGATATTATACAACATATAGTTAACTAATATAGATACAATAGGTATGCTTATCCTCTAGGATATAGAAAGCATATATATTCGAATACCTAAATTTAAAATATTTTGTTTATGATCTCGCTTTGAGTATCAAGGAAAATACTTGAACATTAAATAAGAGTTTCACACATGTTCAAGACATTATGTCGACATCTTGTAAACTTTCCTTTTTAACCAATTACATTTTCGGAGCTATGCAAACCCTAAATTAATAGACAAACTGAAAACGTAAACTTGGTTAACTAAGGATCAATTCTATTAGAGATCCATTTGAGAGATCCTTGGGCCCGCTCTTAGTAAATATCCCTGGTAAGGGATTGGTCCTACAATAGATCCTTGGACCCCTTTTCAACTACGAAACAAGTTTCGTAAGTCTACTTCCTTAAACCATGAAAACATAGTTTCTAAGTATGGAATCAACCTGAAAGTTCAACACACTAAATAATAACGAATTACCAAATAATATTATATCAAATCTACGAAGTCAAATAAATAAACTATACTTCATAACTCCATATACCAAAGTTCTATAAAACAACTAGTATATCATTCCTTGACACTTTGACCATAATAAAATGATCAATTCACCAATACTAGAAACTCGTGAACAAACTTCGTATGTTATATTTTCAATATAAACCGACTTGAAAGAAACGTAGATAAAAATGGAACAAGTAAAGTCTGTGTTACTAATCTCGAATGGAAGGATGATGTGTTCGTTGATGCCGATACGTATTCAGATTCTTCGGAGTAACGAGAGAAAGTCTCAACATTTTTATTGTTTCTCATCTAACCTAGAGAAATTGACTCTACTGATCAAATCAAGCAGCTTCGAGTTTTGGAACTAAAATATGACAACCAAACTTGACATACCAACGCTTGGTGGATTCAACCGAGAAATGCTCTAACGATCTTCCCATTTGTCAATTTAGCGACAAAACTCTTTACATATGGAGAATACAAGAATTAAAAGACAAAGATATTGCATTACATAACACTCTCTTACCTCTATCTCCATACACTTGGTTCCAAGTTTCAACAACACATAGTCCTGCAAATATTCAAACAATAAATGTCGATGTTTAAGCATTTGAGCAATAGTATCAATTTCGTAGTATGTAATACTTCATAATATGATATATTTCTCCCCATTTATCAATGCTTTACTATTTTATATTTAGATATATACTTATCAGCACGTATATCCTTTCTCAATAATATTTAAATCACCGTATACTCCATATATTTTTCTCCCTTTTTGTCAGAAGAATGACAAAGGTACGAAAAATACAACAAGTATTTTGAAAGGCCAATACAACCTATAAGAGCTTAAGCAAATCGAAGATCTAACATACCACTTTTGATAAACAACTCTACGCAAAACCACCAAAAAAATTAGCTTAGACTCTTACCAAGGAATAATTACCCAAAGTAATTTTGCTTTATTTCTTCGATATTAGAATATATGTGATTCACATATGATTTAAATCACCATCATCTTCTTATAAATATTTGATAAAGCAACCAAAAAATTTAGATATGAAATCCTCTAAATCAAAAAGTCACAAAATCATAAAAAGACATGTCAAATATGAGACCGAAACTTATAGTTAATGAAAACCAAAATTTTATCTCATAACCGAAAGCAAAGCTAAGACATTGAAACAAAGTTGTAATCATGACTATCAACAAGAATGACTCAAGCAGATAGTTATCATTAAATTTTATTGATAGTTTGAATAAACTTTAAACAAATATTGAAATTAATCAAAAATTTATTAGTCTATTCATTTGAAGAATACTAAAACACGATCTTACATTTAGGGGTTTTCATAAGATTTCGGAACAAGTTCCTCAGAACCCAAAGGATTCCAATCTTCTTAAATGATTACCGATCTGGTTTCAAGACGAACAAGATTATCACTGACTTCCTTCACTTTATTTGGCAAGCCCCTTTCCATGTTTCGAACTTCACATAAAATTAAATCTAATTTTAGTGAAAAATTCTTCAGATGATTATCATGAATAAAAGTAGACAGACCTACACTAGGAATATCATTGATCTGATCTGAAGCAAGATTCGACTCAACATCGGATGATTCTAGACGAAGTTTCTTATTAGGAAACATAATAGTCCAGATATTTTCAACTTTGTGAGAGTTGCAACTAGAGGTACACATTCTGCTGCTCCTCTTTGAAATGAAATGTTACTATCATTTCTCTATTAAAATTATAGAGCTGTCTTAGATTTCAAAAAATAAAAAATAATATAAGATATTACAATAACCGAAAATATATTTTTCAACATAAACCGAGTTTTCTAAAATCTTTTATTTAGTGCATCTTTACACAAAAATCCTTATGACAAGTGACAGGGATACATCATCATAACAGCTAGTTTAAGTTGATATGAGATCCGGATTTTTTATTGTTGAGCAAACTCTTTTTCCTATTAGAAATCATCATTTCCTCACAGGTTTCTTCCATCCGAGGACTCTTTATACCTGAATTTCTGAGTTCTTTCCTTAGTTTAGAAACAAGATCCTGATAGCATGATATCAAGTTAACCATGTTTCTCATTTGATCCGTCACCTCATCTTTAAATTTAGATCAGGACTTAGATGAAATTCTCGAGTCACCTGTTCAACATGATTTGTAAGAACCTTTTTCTGAAGTGCGTCTGCGATTTCGGGACTTGTTTTGATATTGATTCGTATGATGTCCCTATTATTTACATTGGAATCAAGGTGCAGACACATTCGAAGTACATCCCTGAGTTTTATGAAGATAATCCAATATTTTCCTCGAGATCCTCTCCGACTTGTAAGAGACTTGTTTGGTTGGTTTATTAGAGTAGTCACGAGCATTCCTTAGATTGGAATTTACTATTTTTAATTTCCTAATTTCATCATGACACTTATCAAGATTATTGATAAGTTTGGATACATATTTTCTCTTGGTCTTTAAACAAAAATCAGATTTTCGAAGTCTCTTGTTCAATTATCTGTTGTCATTAAGATAGTTTGAACTTATTTGATCGAGTAAAGTATTTATTCGTAAGTTCTGATCCAAAGGACTGAATTTTTGTATCTTGATATAGTAGTGTTAGAGAACTGCTCGGTTGAACCCGCCAAGCATGGGTATGTCAAGGTTGGTTGTCATATTTTAGTATCAAAACGCATAAGTTGCTTGATTAGATTACTAGAGTCAACTTCGTTATGTTAGACTAGGAAGTCTAGAAACCTTGAGACATACAAGTATTACTCCGAAGACCTGAAGAATCCGAAGACGTATCGATATCAATGAAGACAACATCCTTCCACTTGAGGTTAGTAATGCATGACTTGACTTGTTTCCATTTCTATGTCGTACGCTTTCAAGTCGTTTCTGATTGAAAACATAACATGCGAAGTTATATACATGAAACTCTAGTATTAGAGACTTGATCATCTTATTATGATCAAAGTGTCAAGGAACAATATATATCAATAGTTATGACTTTATATTGGTATATCAAATTACGAAGTATAACGCTTATCTTTTGAACTTCGGAATTGAGACATCAACATCATCTTTGTAACTCGTTACTAGATTGTTTAGTAAACATAGGTTTGATTTCATGCATAAAAAACTACGTTAAGGAAGTAGACTTACAAAGTTGTTTCGTAGTTGAAAGAAATCAAGAGGATTAAATGTCTGGTTTTCATTGAAGATCTAAGGTTGGAACGACCCTAACCAATATAGGGAATCAAGGTATAACCGATCCTAACTTATGTTTGGAGTCAAGGTAAAACCGATCCCTACTTATATTAGGAGTCAAGGTAGAACCGATCATAACCTATGTTGGGAGTCAAGGTAGAACCGGTCTCAATATGCAAAACCGAGTTCATTAAGTCACGTATACTTTAGGGTTTGTGTGATTTGGAAATCGGGTTTGAAAAATAAGAAGGTTCAAGATGTCGACATAATGAGTAATTTGAACATATGGTGAAATCTTATTTATTAATTGCTTAAAGATATTCCTTGATACTCAAGGTGAGATCCCAAACCAAAATGTTTGATAATCTTTTGAGATTTTTGAATGAATATGTTTTTGTTTTACCAACAAGCAAAACATATCCATGGAAAGATATATTAGTTAAGTGCTAGATAGTATTGAGTTATCCAAGAGAGATTTCGGTTATACAATTGGATATTGGTTGGAATTAGACAATACCACATTTAGGTGCTTTATTGCATATCTTGAGAATATTTTCGGTTATGGAAATTCCTTGGTGTCCAAACTACATTGGTCTATAATTAGTAAAGTTTATTCTTCTTACAAACTTATCCCGAGGGAGGCACTTCGTTTTGTAAGTAGTCACTGATGTAGCCGACTAATAGTATTACTTGTAATATTATCTTGGAGAGGAGAGTAACCTAATTAGGCAAAATCTCTTGCGTATGCTAGTTTAAAGACTTTTCTGGGATCAAGAAGCGTCCACTAGTACCGTTGGTGAGAAACTAGAATTGTATTGTTAATTTAATTTTTGATTATTGATTTGATTGAGTAATGGCTGTCAAATCTTGATTGCACCTAGTTTGGTTATTATTGAGAACCTTCCCTTCTGACATAAGGTCACTCAAACTAGATCAAGAGATTAGCGGTATCTAATTCTAGATATGACGTCGACTTGTGATCATCCATTGTGAACAAACTCCTTTCCGTGTGAAAAGACGAGGGTACCCAATATACCTCAAACTAAAACTTTTCCACCTATAAGTCCTTTCTCCGAAAGTGATTGTCTATGGACTGAGTCGAGACAATACAACAAATCGGTTCACACTTCGTGTGATCGTCTATGGATACGAGATCGAGACAATACAACGACGAAGTATGTTTACTTGATAAAAGGTTCGGACTTAACTAAACACAATAGGATTACTTATCAAGTAAATAGGAATTAACGTTTGTGTAATTTACTTTAAATTATAATAAAAACAATTATAATTGCGGAAAATAAAAGTAAATGACACAACAAGATTTTGTTAACGAGGAAACCGCAAATGCAGAAAAACCCAAGGACCTTGTCCAGAATTGAATTCTCTCAGGATTAAGCCGCTATACAAAATCAAACCAACTTCGTATAGTTGAGACCAAACAACTAAATCTATAGTTCACCTAGTTCCGTCTGTATTCCCACGCCTCCGACCTGTAATAAGTCACGTACTTGGAACAATTCCTTTGGTTCGTATTCTAAACAGTAAAGGAACAACAAATTTGTTTGGTAGCAACTCTTTTCAACCAAGTGATATGAGTTCGACAAAGGTTCTTCTGTTTATCTCAATAAACTCCTTTGTCAGGTTCTTAGATCTATCTTATTATCAACTACCAAAGGTAATTGTTAAGATTTTGCAATCAATACTTTTAATCACAAAGAATTGTATTGATGCCGATCTACAGAACTAATCAATCTAATCAACCACAAGGATAAACCGATTATTGTTGAATCCTCTTTTACCGAAACAAGTATTGTGCACACCAAAGATTATGAATCCCAAATCATAAATCTTCAAAGTCTTCTTAGATGTTCAATAAACACCTGCACACAATCAACTTGAATCTCTTGTGATCAATCACGCATATAACGGAGTCTGTTAACAATGGATTATCACAAGACGTCTTTAGATCTACAAACAGTCTAAAGATCCCCGTCGAAACTTCGATCTAGTTTGAGTGAATCTTATATCAGAAGAGAAGATTCTCAAGCATAAACAAACTAGGCGCAATCAAAGTTCAATCACCGTTAGTCAATCAATTCAATCGAAAACAAAAGATAAACCGCAATTATCTAGTTTCCCACCAACGGTACTAATAAAGCTTCTCAATCCCAAAGAAGACTTTAAACTGAGCGGTCGTAAGATATTTCGCCTAATTAGGTTACTCTCCTCTCCGAATAGGCAGCTTCACCAATAGCAGCACAAACGAGATAGTTTTACTGTATGAGGATTAGTTTGCTTGAAATGAAAACTTTCATATTTATAGACCATGGAAGTTTGGACACCAAAGAATTTCCAAAATCGAAAATATTCTCAAGATATGCAATATATTCTAGATTTAGTTTCCATAATTCCTGGAAATGCTTTGTCCAAATAATGATCGAAAATCTCTTGGAAAATCTCCAACTAGTAAATGCACATTACTAATTTTCATTTTCCTAAAATAAAATTAAAAACCTTAAATAAAAGATTCTCAATTTATTTTATTCGATCCGGGATTTTCTTCCTTTAGCTATTCAGGAATAACTTTGAACAATTAAAGATTAGCGTTACTGCACATGTTCAAAGTATGTCGACATCCTTACTTTGTAAGTCCTCTTTCATACTTACAACCTTGAAACCAATTTGCCACACTTCCAAACAAGTTTGAAATTGGTTCATCTGACTTTCAAGAACTATGTGATTGATCAAGAACACTCAATCACAAATCATGGGTTTCATGGTTCTACCAAAACAAGTTTCGGTTCTACCTCCATGTGAGTACTATGCATTGTCACACTAGCTTTCCGAAAACTCGGTTGACTAGGTACTAGGATCGGTTCCCAACATATATATGGTATCTAATTTGTACTTGCTGCACATGTCCATAGGATCGGTTCCCCTTTGCCTAAAAACGTGTTGCAAATGTCCATAGGATCGGTTCCCCTTTCTGCTAAAAACTTGCTGCACCTCATACAAGGATCGATTCCCCTTTGTGATATGTTGGACCTCTTACTAGGATCGATTCCCCTTTACCCAGTGTCGGTACCAATAACACAAAATCGATCATACCATCTCAGGTGATTACTTAAGATCGGTTTCACTAATAAAAGTCATACCAATACAAAAGTCAGGCCTTAGTGAATAGTTTTACCAAGAACATAAACAAGTCATGAGCGGTTATACTAATCACACATATTGGTAGTTCAAAAGATATGCAATGAATAACAATACCAATAATGTCTGGCGATTTCCTTTTCGTTCACAAAACAAGTTCATGAATTTACTTCCTTAAAACAAATGTAAAACATTGTTTCCTAGGATGAAACCTTCACCTTATACCCATACATAATCACAATAGCATTCAAACGATTATGTCGATGTCTTATCTACAAAGTTTAATGGTTAAGCAATAAACCTCGTATTGTATTCCTTAATACTATGTCTAACTAGAGTATATCATTCATGCTTCGCAGTTTTGTTTTCAATATGCATAACTTGAAAGATACGTTAGGGAATCAAACAGTTCAAGTCAAATATCACTAACCTCAAGTGGAAGGATGATGTTGTCTTTTTAGCTCCTTACTTCTTCACTTCTTCAAGTCTTCGCAATACTTGTAATGTCTCATATCCTAATACTTTCAAGATAACCTATACGAAGTTGACTCTAGTACAAAATCAAGCGACTCATAAAATGAGTTTTGGCTCACTAAAATATGACAACCAAACTTGACATACCAACGCTTGGTGGGTTCAACCGAGCAATGCTCTAACAATCACCCCCTTTGTCAATTTTAGTGACAAAACTCTTACATCATATGGATAAACAAATTACAAGAATTCATTACACATACGCTTGATTCCCAAATTCAACAACACAATAACCTGTATACATTCAATCCATAAATGCCGATGTTGACATTATAATAACAAAGCTAATACTCCCCCTAAAGGTAAGTGTTTGTGGGTGAAAACCGTTTCTGCTGATTTTGGTAATTTGGGTGTGTGGATGAGAAACGAATCTAAACCCTAAACAATGTACTGCATGGGAGTACTTTTGATACTAGAAATCAATCTATACAATCCTGGCCTAAACCAAGAAATGGTCGTTCCAGGATTGCTGCGGTCACAAAGTGAAGGAGAAGGGTTGGTCTTAGCGAGGGAAGCGAAGAGAGTGTTGAGACCAGAATAGTTGATTATGAAGGTGTGGCTTGTTTTATGACTTGTATCGGAAGTAGAGCTGGTTAGCAGAATGGAAAGTTACCAGGTGATTTCTAGATACTGTATTGTTGCCGACCCAAACTTGTTGTTTGGTGAAAATAGGTGAAGCCTATTTATACAAGTCATATTGAAACGTACCCTGGTCTCGCAGGAAGTGGAAACGATTGAGTGGTGGAAGAATAGAGTAACGTGTAACCGTCAGACGTTATGCTTCCATGATGATGGAAGTGAATTCGTGTAACCGTCAGTCATTACGCTTCATGATGAAGGAAGTGAATTGTTTACACCGTTAGTTTTCACCACCACTAATTGTCCTACTTCATGACACTTTCTTGTAACGGGCGCATTGCACGCCGCACGCTGTAAACCGCCAGACCAATACCCTGATGAGTATCCCCCAGTTTGTGACATGTTTGATGTCTCGAGTGTTTTCGTGAAAAATGTGTAGCAGGTTTCTATGTGTGGAAAGTCAAAGTCAAGAGACTTTGCCATATGAAAATAACATGTGATGCTAATAGGCTTGCCTTGGTCGGACGCCTAAAACTTGCCACAAGTCTGTCGGTTTGGTGGCGAACTTGAATGGTTGATATTACTGATGCGTGTCGTAGGTGCAATCAAATTAATTAATATTTCCACTCAATTAAAAATAATATAATGGAAGTCAAGTTCGTTCCCACGAGGAGCAAGAGATTCTAGTTGTAAAAATTGTCACGAAAGGGGGTGTAAAAAGCAAAAGAAAATAAACAAAGCAATTAAAAGATAAAGTTGAAAGCAATAAGAGAGACAAGATCAAGGAATCCTTCTTCGTTGCAAAACAATGATTAAAGTTATGTTCTTTTCTACTTGTTATTAGTCACAGATTATCACCAACCGTAGGATAGCAGGTCCGCTTAGCTAGCCCCAAAATCCCTTATTTCACTGAGTAACAAGTCCGCTTAGTTATCGATTCTATTCTAAAAGAACCACCTTGAGGTTCGCTTACAAGATGTAATTCCCCGAATGCATTAAGATCTATGAATTTAGGTTTAGTACTAGTAGTTAAACTCGGTTCGCTTGGTCCACTTTCTAGCGTTGTTTTTACACACAATCGCTCCACGGAATCCCTCCGCAAGGTCTCGTGTTTGCTACTTATGTAAAGAGTTAAGAAACGATTACTTATCCCCTAACTTTCACTAGCTTTAGATCAAATTAACAAATCAATTTAGCGTGCACTCTAAACAATCTATCAATCAATCATGAATGTCATTAAGATCATTCCTATTAGTAAAAACAAACGACAATCATGTGAAAAACCTCAAGATAGAATTGAAACAAAACTCAAATCATATATTAAGAACTAGGAATTCATCCTCAATCAATAATAAAATTAGCTACTCATGCTAAAGAGTTCACACAAAGAATAAGAAAAGAAAAGTGTTGTGTGTGTAGAGATGTGTGTAAAAGATGTAGAGAACTTCTCTATTTATAGGCTTCAATATTCTCCAAATCTTCCAAGGAATAGAACCCTTTTCCTTTAGCAATTCAATTTCCAAATTCAAGTCTTTCTCAACTCTTCATCTTCTCTTTCCAAATTTGAGCCAAATTCTCCATCCAATTTCTAGTCCAAGTTTTCACACCCATGAGAGAAGTCCATAGAAAATTCTGGAATTTTGGTCGCCGGAAAACTGGTATTATGGCCGGAATCCGACCGGAATAGTCACCGCCGGCCACATGAAAATTTCTCCGTCAGTGGAATATTCGACAGAATATTCCGTCAGTCCACCGTTAGGACTAACGGTCAAAGTGGTCAAACCGTCAGTCAACTGTTAGTCAACAGGGTCAAAGGGAGGTGGAGTCGACACTGAATCACTATGAGTCGGCTCCCTAGGTGGCTGACTTGTCTTACTCGGCCGAAATGGATCGGTGGATCACCGAGCCGGATCGGTTCATCGGCCGGGTTGACTCGCCGAAGAGAAATTTGGGCGAGTTCTCATTTATTTCGTGGCTTTCTCGTGCCAATTTCAGCCGATCTTTAGCTCCATTCCCTGCTAAGAAGCCTAACACATACATCTAATTCTTCCATTCTTGCAACAAAGCTTCAGCTGCATTTACTTGTAACAGCTTCAGATCCTCCACTGTCTTTCTCAACTCAAGCACAATCCCTCAGTTGCACTGTCTCTTCCATTGCAGTTGCAAAGCTTATCACAACACCACCATCTTCATTGACTCAGCCAATATTGCAGCATCACTGACCCATTGTACTGTCACAGCAACAGACTTCAACTCTTATATCCTAGCAAAGCTAAACCCATTTGCTCCATCACAGTTCACAATCCTTCTCAAAACCCATCTTTGATCTGTCTCATCTGTTGGTTTCAAAACCCACAGATCCCCTTTAGAACTCCACCCATTGTTGAATCGTAAGCAGCAGGACCTTTGCTCAAAACCCATTCTCTTCACTGAATCCAACTTGCTTTCCATCTCATCTCCTCAATGAACACAACTTCAATTACAGTGACGAATCGAAACCCTGGGTTAACTTCTTCTTCTCTCGATCTGAATCTATCATCAACCATACCCGAGCTCAATCAATGGTCTTCATCGAATCACCACAGCACTGATCCAACATCATTCAGAAGCTCAAACCCACTTCTATTTCACTCAATAACATCGATTTCTTCGTGATTCTCCTCCTCAGCAACATCAATTCCGAACGGCAATAATCTTCACAGTAAACCCTAACTATTAACCCATCTATAATTTAACATTCATCCTCATTTCTATCGTCAACAGCTTCCATTTCAACCACCAACCCTTTTCTATCTCAGAATCATTTCTTCGTTTTATCAACAGCACTTTCTCGATCTTAATTTCAGCAGATGCTCTCAATTTCTTCTCCATTATAGATTAGGTCCTAACCCCATCTATGATTTCCTCACTGATTCAGTAGCTTCATCCCCCATCTCTCAATTCCTCGATTTTCTCTTGATCTTCTCTCGGACGGAATACAAGAAGAGCTCATTGTTTTTTCCAATTTCTGGCCGTCTGAATGAGCGAACCAGAATGTATTCTCATTTTTAGGGTTGGGTGGTGAAGTGGGTTTGGATCCGGTTTCGGGTTTGGATCCGGATCTGAGCCATGGATAGGACCGACCCAATTGGATGCTATCTAGCATAACCATCCTCTGGATAAGGGCTACCCGGTGTTAGTAACACCCACTGCTGAGTGATAAGGGGTACCCTAAATGAGAGCCCCTTAACCACCTCTGGGCACCAAATAGTCTTCGCCCTTGATGAAATGACAAGTTTGCCCTTTTTGTTCAATTTTGGTGATTTCTTCTTCTTTTCCTCTGTGCGACTCCGGAGTACCTAATAACTCAAAAACACACGTAAAATACATAATTTATAAGAAAAATAGCAAAGAAAGCATAAACTACTAGATAGTAAATTAGGTGTATTCTACACCTATCAATTACATCTCATGAGGAAGGGTAGCCGTTGATTATGGCCACATCTTTGTTGTGTAACAAAGTGGCGCCATTAACATAGCGGCGCCTAGCGTAGCCGTGGCATAGAGGGTTGCCCGAGACTTGCCGACAGTCCGTCAGTTCAGTGGCAAACTTGGATGGCTGAGATTGCATCTCATGAGGAAGAGTGGCCATTGATTATGGCCGCATCTTGTTGTATAGCGAAGTGGCGCCATTGGCATAGTAGCGCATGGTGGATCCATGGCATAGCGGCATGCTAGTAGATGTGGCATGGCGGCATGCCAGTGGCGTTGTGGCATGGCCACGCCAGTGGCGTTGTAGCATGGCCAAAGCTAAGGTTTGACTCCGTGGCCAAAATCAGGGCTTGGCGGCGTGGCCAAGGCTAGGATTTGGCGCCGTGGTAAGAATTAGGGCTTGGAGGCGTGGCCAAGGCTAGGATTTGGCGCCATGGTAAGAATTAGGGCTTGGCGGCGTGGCCAAGGCTAGGATTTTGCGCCGTGGTAAGAATTAGGGCTTGGCGGCGTGGCCAAGGCTAAAGTGGCATGCTACCGCGGCAGAGTGGCATGTTGGCATGCCGATCAATATGTTATTGTGGTAAGACGCGTTTGGCTTGCCAGTTAGTATGGTGGCGCGACAGGGTGCGTTTGTCTTTTAATGTCTGGTGGCAAGTTTAAAACGACTTGATTGGCCAAGAAAAGGGGGCGGCCAAACATAAGGCGCGGATACACTTCTGGTGAGAGTGTGGCAGATTTAGAGCGACCTGATTGGTCGATTAAAAGAGTGCCGGCCAAGCATGGGCGTGGCTACACTTCTGGTGAGAGTGTGGCGACTTTAGAGCGACCTGATTGGTCGATGGCAAGTGGGGCCGGCAAGTATGGGCCCAGCCACAACTTATGTGCGCGTGGCTAATTTGAGTCGACACGATTGGTTGAGAGAAATAGGGCCGATTTAGGAAGGGGCGTGGCCAATGGCAAGTGGCGCCAGTTGGCCTAAGGCATGGCCACACCTCCCTTTGCTGCTGCGGCTCCCTGTTTTCTGATTCTGAGCAAGGTTTTGCACCTACTAATCCATGGCGGATTAATTACCTAGTTTGCCTAGGTTTAATTTCGACAAGCAAGGTCTGATATACTACGCGAGGCGCAAAACCCTAACTTCTGCAAGTTAGTCAGGTCAATTGATTGAATTCTATGTGTTGACATAGAGTTCTTTTAAGTTCATTGCCGAGAGCAAAGATGCATTTTTTCCGATTGAATACCTTATGCAAAGACCTTATCCTTGATACTTGGAAATTCATGCTACTCTGCTGCGAGTGAACACAAATCGTCATTCCATATCAACATTAAGGGTTCAGCCAGAGAACATAGCATAGAAGGCATTCAAAGGAACTTATATTAAGTGAATATAGGCGAGGCGCCGAAATTTACAGAACATCTGGGATGGTTGCTACATTCGCCAGTCTGGATAAATTTCATGTAAGTATATTGAATGGCTTAATAAATATGCCGGTGGAGAGGTTAGAACTCACGACACCGTTTCCTTTACAGAGTGACATCACATCAGATGTAATGTTTTATGATTTCAACCCTAAGCTAAAAACCACCATCAACATTAAGTCCCCTGCTTAGCACGTAACAGCGTTGTTGTTGCGGGGTAAGCATGAAATGGTGACAGACAAGAGTAAAATCGAAAGGACAAGACGTGAAGAGATTGCCGAGGAAATTCAACTAACCTTTAGCGGAAGGCATGAGGAATCCGTGATCCCTGTATTGGTGGTTTTGCATAAATTCGGCTTGGCCATGGGGTATTGTCATCAGCGCTGTAGCTTTGGCTATTGATTGGCAGAGATGGCGCTGCAATTTGGTCAGTGAATCGGTGAATGGCGCTAGCTGGCTAGGTCACGGAACGTATGGAGATGGCGCTTCTTTGAACGGCCATGATGGCGCCTCCTTGGCTGGTGGAGATGGCGCTGCTTCGAACGGCTAAGATGGCGCCGCTTTGGCTAGTGGAGATGGCGCTGCTTCGAACGGCTAAGATGACGCCACTTTGGTGATGTCCGTGGAATGGTGGAAACAACACTTTGAACTTTGGCTACCAAACAGTGAAGATGGAGCCGGCGTTTTTCGCAGAATGAGCGGAGATAGTGTAGCTTTAATCACGGGGTGCTGGAGTCATGGCGTTACTTGCTAGGCTGTGGAGCGGGCGACGATTGCGCTGCTTTGAGCGGTGAAGAAGGCGTCCCTTTGGCTAAGTCACATAATGGCGTGCATGACTCGAAAGAAGAAACATTTTTCTACGCAAACTTCAAAATACAATGTATATAAAAGGCGTTGTCCACCCTTTTATTTTCGTATCATTGGTTTTACCTCTGTAGCGGCAAGCCTCTTTCCATCGGCAGTCCAGGTGAGCCAATTATTTTTTCTTTCGTATAGATCATCATAGAATTGCACCCATCTTATTCACAGGTATCGTCTCGTGTCTTTTCTCGAAGTTCTCCATTTTGTGTTCTTCATCATGTAGATTTCCGATGCAGACATAATGTAATTTTTTTTTTGCAGTGCACAATGGGATTTTCCGGTGATGATCATACCTCTGACTCTTCGGAGAAGTTTTTTGAAGTCGACGAACCCAGGTTTTCTTCACATGAGGAGATATTAAACCAAATCAACCCTTTATTCCATGCAGCCGGCCGGATTATACAAGGCATGTCCCTCACCCATCTACGCATTGTACGGGTGCGCGCCCAGGCTTTCATGGCTTTGATTGACATGGAGGAGAAGTGGAGACGTGATGAAGTATCCCACCAAGTCGGAAAATATCAACGTGATGAAGCTTCTCCACAACCCAGTGCCAGGGCTGAACGATTTGCCTCTCGATTGAAATAGCGAAGGACTGAGTCCAAGAAACTACTATACAAGAGCCAGCTTAATTACCCTTTCCATAATGGTATCGTAATCCTGGATTCTGAGGTGGACGAACCAGAGCATTCCCAAGAGGCTGTGGTTTGCAAGACTAAAGAAGCTTCTGAAGTGGATGTCGAAACTGCTGTTGAGGAAATCGAAGCGACCACTGAGGATGCTGTCGAGGCAGATGGTGAGGCGTTGGAAGCATATGTTGGAGTCGTTAGAGAAGCTGTGGGGATGTATGCTGCAATTGCTGTTGAAGCGGATTCCGGATGGGATGTTGAAGCTGCTGCTGAAACGGCTTCCAGATGGAATGTTGAAGCTGCTGCTGAAACGACTTCTGGATGGAATGTTGAAGCTGAAACGGTTTCCGGATAGGATTCTGAAGCTGCTACTGAGATAGCTTCTGGATGGAATGTTTGCTGTCGGAAAAGATGTTGGGGCAAGTTCTTGAAAAAGCTCCGATGAGGCGTCATTGACCAAGGTGTTCATCATTGACAACTGGTTTTCCCATTTTGCGATTTCCTTCCGTAGAGAAAAACAATCTTTTCGTAGCTCGTAGATGTTTTTTGGTACTTCAGTTTTTTTGTTTTTGTTTTGTGCGACCGAAGCCATGTCTCACCGAGTATCATTCCTTCGTTTATGTTGCTTTCATATCTTTGATTGAATGAATAAAACCTTCTAGAAGAGACCTAGCAAAACCCCTTTTGCGAAGAACCATTTCTTTTTATTGGATTTTCCCTTGCAAATTATCCAGGGCTTCCGTGGCATGTCGCCTGAGTGCGTAGAAGTGCGAGCTGCCACAAGCTGGATAACACGTCATGAGAGAAATAAAGAAATCCGTCAGGTGAAAGTCGTGGCTAGAGATTCTTGAGGGAAAGTGTCTGCGCCGCTGCTTGATGATCTTCTTTCTTGCATTATTCTTTTCTTCAGTATTTTATGAATAAGACATTTTGTGGGGGTTTGATTTCTCTGGTTTTCAATCGAAGGGTAATGACTCTGCGAGAGTTTGGGTTTACTTGGTATTTTTCCTTTAAGATGGTCCAGGAAAACTTTTTAAGGGAAGATGTTCTTTAATTGAAATTGAAAAATCTACTCATGAATGCAAGCAGTCACTTTAGAGAAGTTACAAACATCGCATGAAAGGGGAAATTGTTGAAGGAAATATTAAGAGGAGAATGCTGGAGGGGAAAGTAGCACAGCGTTTTAGGTATTGAAGGGATTGAGCCATCGCGAATGAATCGTCACACCTTCCAACTTGTCGGCATTGATGAGTTTGCAGTAACCACCCAAGATAACATCTGCCACCAGATACGACTCGTCTTCCTTTTCTTTAGGCGAATCAGGTTGAGCAGATATCCTTACTGTTACATCCCCAACTTGAAACGAGGTCGTCTTGACTACCATATCTCTAATTTGAAACTGGTTTGGGCGTTGTGCAACCACTTGAGCTCGTCATTTTTGACTGCGGCAGCTTCCAAATTTTTGACAAAGCACTTGAAAGGCCCAGCATTCCATTCACATCTCTTAATGATGCCCGAGTTGGTGATTGGACCGAGTCCCCATGCTTGGACGAGAGGAGAAGACTTACTTGCGTTTGGAATCTGCGGATGAACGCCAATGGGCTTTCTCCAGATAATTGAGTTACATCGGTAAGTTGTTGATACGGCAACATGTAATCTTCAAAGTTGGACGGTTTGTTGGAAATTATTTCGGGTATCGACACCGGCAGAGGGGATACTCCTAATTTCGCTTTGTTGCCGTGTACCCATGGGCGCCCCAGAATCATGTCGTAATTTTTGACAATGTGGAATTTGCCATGTGTTAGAGCGTCTCCTACCTTAATTTCAAGGTTGATGTAGCCATATGCATCTATTGCTTCTCCTCCCAAATTTTCGACCATGATTGGAGAATGTGTAGCCTCTTGCTTCGAAATTCCCGCAGCTCTCAGAGTTTTGATGGTAACAATGTTGAAGTCAGAGGCCGCGTTAATCAATGTGTTGTCGAGCTCGGCGTCCTTCAGATGAACCATGGTCAGCAGTCCCCAATTGTACTTTCCAGCACCGTCTCCTGAGAGATTTTGGGGTTCTGGCGTAGTTTCTTCAGTAGGAAAAAGTCGCTTGCCCGACGCAACTCGATTGAGGGCTGTAAATATATCTTGACGCTGCGCCTTGGAGAAATAGAGAATCTCGCATATATGCTCCATGATGTATTGCACGGTTTTGTGAACAGAGTCCCCAGAGAGCATGCAACTCCTGACTGGAAGAGGATATCTGTGAACTCCCTCATTGCCTAGCTGAAGTTCCCCTGCCTCCACATTTTCTTTAAAAATACGTTTTAACTTATTGCAGTCACTGTTCGGGTGATAGACAAATGTGGTAGAGGAAATACTTAGGATTTGCCATTTCCTCTTCAGTTGGTGGGCGCCTAGTAGGGGGCAATCTGATGGCGTCATCTTGGATCCATACCTCTAAGAGTTCAATTACTTCCTCGATTGGGAACGGGAAATCTAAGGCCCTTTCTCCGGATCCTTGATATTGCGCAGGAGCTTTAGCTGCATTCTTCCGCAGTGGAGCCACCTGATGTGCTGGCGTTGCACGCTTGGATTGCTATTCTGTCACTGGAGCCTTCCTTTTTCCTCTTTCACTTACCACGCTCACAGAGGGGCCAGTGTTATATTGCTTGTTGATGAGGCGTCTGTTTCCTCGAGTTTCGCGTGCGTCTTCAACCTTGGATGGCCTGGTTCTTTCCAATAATGTTGGTGCTGTTGTGGCCGACCGTTTAGCAGCCTCATGAAGTTCAGAGAACGTCTGGAATCGCAGATTCTCCAGTAAGGCACGGTAGATGGGAACCATACCATTGATGCAAGAATCTACTAATTGTTGTTCGGTCACATTTGGGTCGTGACAGTCCAACGCTTGAATCTTGAATCTTTTGACATAATCATTTGGATGTTCATTATTTCGTTGAAGCATCCTCCCTAAATCTGAGAAGGTAATTTGCTCAGACACAAAGAAGTACTTCTTGTAGAAAGCCGTAACCATGTCACCCCAGTTGGGTATGCTGTTTGGTGCAATGCTGTTGTACCAGGTGTATGCTTTTCCGGTAAGTGACTTTGAAAACTCCCTCAAACGGAGAACATGGTTGTATTTGTGCTTGCCCAAGGTTTCCAAAAATCGAGAGACATGTTCACGCGCATTACCGGTGCCGTCATATAAAGAGAATTGAGGAGAATAGTATCCTCTCGGGAGAGGAATTCTTTGTACTTCAGGAGGATACGGGGGTTGATGTTGATGCATGTCTGCATAATCCCTTTTATCTCGGTTTCGAAGAAGTCGGTCCAAATCCTCTCGTGTGACAAAATTGGACGGCTGATTCCTCTCCGTTGGAGCCCCCGAACAAGTCTCTTCATCTACAAAGGTGCACCTTGCTGAGGCATCAGCGCCAGGAGTATTGAAGGTGTTCCTCGTTGGCTCTGGTTGGCGCGATTCCTGTGGTAGCCGCTCCGTTAGTGTCTCGAAGAAAAGAAGCACCTCTTTCTGAGTCGAAGCCATGTCCGTCTGAGCCCTAGCAAGAACTTCCTGTCTTTCCATCAAATCAGCAATGGTAACATGGGATCGACTCACTCTAGCTCCCCCAGTCTCTCGTATTGATGGAGTAGCAGCGGCTCTGGTGAAGGTTGGAGATATCACGTTTGAAGAAACGTTGGGGGGGGAGCAACGGCCCTGGCTCTGGTGACTGGAGATGTGACACCTGAAGGAAAATTTTCCGCGGCAGCGGCTCTGGATCTGGTAACCGAAGGTGTAATGCCTGAAGGAACATTCTCCGCGCCACTGGCGTTGATAGGTGGCGTATTAACGCTACTGGAAGGAATACTGGTACCGAGAATAATTTCAGCGCTAGTGTTTTCAGGGTTTATTGTTGACCCGGACCTGAGCTCTACCATCTTGAAATAGGGATTGAAAAATGAAATTGGAATTTGGAAATTAGTATTGCAACCGAGAGATTAATCTCCCATTGTGGTCGCCAATTGTTTGTGGGTGAAAACCGTTTCTGCTAATTTTGGTAATTTGGGTGTGTGGATGAGAAACGAATCTAAACCCTAAATAATGTACTGCACGGGAGTACTTTTGATTCGAGAGATCAATCTATACAATCCTGGCCTAAACCAAGAAATGGCCATTCCAGGCTTGCTTCGGTCACAAAGTGAAGGAGAAGGGTTGGTCTTAGGGAGGGAAGCGAAGAGAGTGTTGAGACCAGAATAGTTGATTATGAAGGTGTGGTTTGTTTTATGACTTGTATCAGAAGTAGAGCTGGTTAGCAGAATGGAAAGCTACGGGTGATTTCTAGATACTGTATTGTTGCCGACCCAAACTTGTTGTTTGGTGAAAATAGGTGAAGCCTATTTATACAAATCAGATTGAAACGTACCTTGGTCTCGTAGGAAGTGGAAACGATTGAGTGGTGGAAGAATAGAGTAACGTGTAACCATCAGACGTTATGCTTCCATGATGAGGGAAGTGAATTCGTGTAAACGTCGGTCATTACGCTTCCATGATGAATGAAATGAATTGTTTACACCGTTACTTTTCACCACCACTAATTGTCCTACTTCATGACACTTTCTTGTAACGGGCGCATTGCACGCCGCACGCTGTAAACCGCCAGACCAATACCATGATGAGTATCCCACAGTTTGTGACATGTTTGATGTCTCGAGTGTTTTCGTGGAAAACGTGTAGTAGGTTGCTATGTGTGGCAAGTCAAAGTCAAGAGACTTTGCCATAGGAAAATATCATGTGATTCTAATAGGCTTGCCTTGGTCGGCCTCCTAAAACTTTCCACAAGTCCGTCGGTTTGGTGGCGAACTTGAATGGTTGAGATTACATGTCATGAGGAAGGGTAGCCGTTGATTATGGCCACATCTTTGTTGTGTAACAAAGTGGCACCATTAGCATAGTGGCACCTGGCGTAGAGGGTTGCCCGGGATTTGCCGCAAGTCCGTCAGTTCAGTGGCGAACTTGGATGGTTGAGATTGCATCTCATGAGGAAGAGTGGCCATTGATTATGGCCGCATCTTGTTGTATAGTGAAGTGGCGCCATTGGCATAGTAGCGCCTGGTGGAGCCATGGCATAGTGGCATGCTAATGGCGTAGCCGCGGCATAGCGACATGCTAGTAGCCGTGGCATAACGACATGCTAGTAGCCGTGGCATGGCGGCATGCCAGTGACGTTGTAGCATGGCCAAAGCTAAGGTTTGACTCCGTGGCCAAATTAGGGCTTGGCGGCGTGGCCAAGGCTAGGATTTGGCGCCGTGGTAAGAATTAGGGCTTGGCGGCGTGGCCAAGGCTAAAGTGGCATGCTACCGCGGCAGAGTGGCATGTTGGCATGCCGATCAATATGTTGTTGTGGTAAGATGCGTTTGGCTTGCCAGTTAGTATGGTGGCGCGACAGGGTGTGTTTGGCCTTTAATGTGTGGTGGCAAGTTTAGAGCGACTTGATTGTCTAAGAAAATGGGGCGGCCAAACATAAGGCGCGGCTACACTTCTTGTGAGAGTGTGGCGGCTTTAGAGCGACCTGATTGGTCGATGGCAAGTGGGGTCGGCAAGTATGGGCCCAACCACAACTTATGTGCGCGTGTCTAATTTGAGGCGACACGATTGGTCGAGAGAAATAGGGCCGGTTTAGGAAGGGGCGTGTCCAATGGCAAGTGGCGCCAGTTGGCCTAAGGCATGGCCACGCCTCCCTTTGCTGTTGCGGCTCCCTGTTTTCCGATTCTGAGCATGGTTTTGCACCTGCTAATCCATGATGGATTAATTACCTAGTTTTCCTAGGTTTAATTTCGACAATCAAGGTCTGGTATACTGCGCGAGGCGCAAAACCCTAACTTCTGCAAGTTAGTCAGGTCAATTGATTGAATTCTATGTGTTGACATAGAGTTCTTTTAAGTTCATTTCAGAGAGCAGCATGTTTTTTCTGATTGAATACCTTATGCAAAGACCTTATCCTTGATACTTGGAAATTCGTGCTACTCTGCTGCGATCGAACACAAATCGCCATGCCATATCAACATTAAGGGGTCAGCCGGAGAACATAGCATAGAAGGCATTCAAAGGAACTTATATTAAGTGAATATAAGCGAGGCGCCGAAATTTACAGAACATCTGGGATGGTTGCTACTTTCGCCAGTCTGGATAAATTTTATGTAATTATATTGTACGGCTCAATAAATATGTCGGTGGATAGGTTTGCACTCACGGCACCGTTTCCTTTACAAAGTGACGTCACATCAGATGTAAGGTTTTACGATTTCAACCCTAAGCTAAAAACCACCAACAACAGTAAGATAGGTATATTTATCAATCCGCACGTCTTTGTTATTCCCTTGTAGTCCATATATCTACAAGTATCATATGATATGTTACTCCCCCTTAGTCTATGCTTTTACTCTTTCGTTAGATAAACGTTTAAGCACCATTGTCCTTTCCCTTAGTGATACCAATCAATATAAATCAATACCAGTATCACTTGTTTACTCCATTTATTTCTCCCCGTTTTTGTCACAAAATGACAAAGAAACGAAAAAATAAAGGACAAACCGAAATGATCTTACAAATCTCAAAATAGACTCACTTGCAACCTATAAAGTTAAGCACGAGGGTTCCACACACCATTTTTGATAACCAATATCAAAACCGAAACTATGAAGTAATTATGTTTTGATATGTTATCAAGGAAACAATTGCTCGAGGCAATTTCCCTAATAGTTTAGCAAACCAAAAATCAACTAAGCACCTTAGTTCCTTTGCTAAACCGATTGTACAAATACAATTGCTTGTTCGATAAGATCAAAATAAATATAACTTTATTTTTCTCATCAGGTTCTAGTTATCCATATAACTTAGACCTTTGACTTTTAAACAAGACAAGTATTAGGTTAGTTAACTAGCATTTCTTTTTAAGGCATTTGATTAGAATTGAATAACCGAAACCTCCACTTTGATAAGTCTAACTAAGATCAGAATTAACTTAGTTTCTCTTATCCGGAATCGAATTGGACTAAACAATTCATCCCGTAAACCTTTTCTTTCGTTAAGCCATAAACAATTCATACAAACCAAATAAATAAAGTTGCGTAATTATTCACCTCAACCGGAAGCAATTGAAAAAACATAGACATTAAAGCACCGCAATTCCACCGAAATTTTGTAAGCCTAAACAATTGATACCACAGAATAAATCAAGATAACAATAGTTTTTCTTAACCGGAAACAATTGAATCACACACACATCCATACACACATAATGGAATAAAACATCAATTGTACCGAAATTTTGTTAAGCAAAAGCAATAAATATATGAAATAAAATCAGTCTTTTCTTAAACAGGAAAACGATTAACTAACAAACTCGTTAGCTCAAATTTCGCATCCTCTTCTCCAATATGTTTGCATCTTCTTCCAGGGAGAATTGATATAGAAATATCATTATGTTGTCATCCTTATCCAAAACAAAAGAATAACAACAACCAACCTTTACCGGAGAAAGGTTGAAAACCGGTTTTTAACTATTGCACGCTAAAGTTGAAAACCCCGAAACACATATGATTTTATGCTAAACCAAAACCGATTCAACATATTGTCACTTTTTCACATATTGTTTCTATCAGAACCCCTCATGATCCTTTGATAAAGCCTACCAACATGGGCTAGAACTTAATCCTGCTAAATCAAAAAGTCACCCAAACCATAAGGGTTCACAACATATGAGATCGAATATTAAGGTTATGAAAACCGAAAACATACATATCATAAATCAATTTGCAATACACCATAAATATTCAACATAAAATCAAGTATTGCAATTACCTCAATCTTGTAGGAAATTGAATTACAAAACCAACATAAAAAGAATGAGGTCATTCCGAGTTCGTACGAAGAAGTTATAGGCAAAACAGTTTTACACTCCTTCGTATTGCACCTCTCACTAGGATCGGTACCCATGTGTTGCACCTCTCACTAGGATCGGTACCCTTGTGTTGCACCTCTCACTAGGATCGGTACCCATGTGTTGCTAGTGAAGGATCACAATACTAAACTGTTTTTGGCATAACTTTTGCATACGAAGTCCGAATTCGGTGATTTTTGGCTTGTTTTAACCATAAAAGCAAGAGATACACATATATGATCAGTAGATATCAACATCATCAACTCAAAATTACCGTTTCTATCAAAAGCTCAAAATTAGATAGAGAAGGTATGAGTATAGAAAATAAATCTCCCTAAAGATGTCAATTAGTCATAAAATAATCGAGAGATCATGTGCTCAGTTTTTCATGTGCTTCCAACTAGGTTGTGTTAAGTTGAGCCTTGTCTTGTTCGTCACGAGTGACTAAGACAGACTCATCATTCTTGACCTCTTCCTTGGGTTGTTTTCTCTTGTTCCATCTCTTGTTTTTCATTTTTGACGTGTGATAAAGAGTGTCATTATCACAACGTTCACTAGTACAAGAGAATTCAGACATGATGTATTTCTTTAGTCTTTCAAGAAAACTCTTGTAATTATTGTCACCAACAATTAACAACTGAGAGTCATTCTTGTGACTAACTTTTGGTCCATTTTTTGCTAGGAAGATTTTGGGACCCATTTAGAGTTGGGTTTCGTAGGAGCAGCTTTCTCCTTCATACCATTAGGATCATTGTCCTTTTGAATATTTTTCGAAACACCCTTTCTCCAATTTGGAACATCAGATCTTGTCTTTGCATTTAAAAAGTTATCTCTCTTTCTATATTCGGGTCTTTTATGAGATGACCTTGTCGAGCGATATGCAAAATTTGAACTATCATTATAATAATTCTTTTGCCTAAACTTAGAACAATAACGATCTGAGTTCTTATGAGGAGAAAACTTAGCCAATTCGTTTGATACAAAAGAAAGTGCATCTTGCATCTTACAAACTTTGCATCCCCACTGCAAGTGTCCTTTAATACCACAATAATAACAATGCTTAGTATAAACATACGAAGTATGACTTTTAGTGTTACCTTTTTGTGGATCCTCTTGCATTGGAGCTCGACGAGTCTTCTTCTTCTTCTTCTTCTTCTTCTTCTTCTTCTTCTTCTTCTTCTTCTTCTTCTTCTTCTTCTTCTTCTCCTTGTTCAACGTTGTTGCTTTCTTGAAATTAGCAGAAGTGCTCTCTTTGATTGCTGCTGGTTGAACACAATTCTTAGGCTTGAATGGCTTTACTTCTTTACAAGAAATATTAGTATCATTTTTGACAACAGTGGAAGCCTCTAGTTGAGAAGAACTAGTAGCTTTAACAAATTTTACCTCTTTGTTAATATTTGAAGCATCTATTCCCTTATAGCCCAATCCTCGTGTATCACGATGATTTCTGCTTGCTTCTAACATTGAGGTTAAATTATTTGAGCTAACACTGAACTTTTTAAGGTCCAAAATTTCTTCTTCCAACTTCCTGATTTTATCAAGAGCACCGGCTAGATCAGCCTTTAGGTGTTTTTCTCGTGAGAGATATACACCTTCTTTCTCTTCAAAATTCTTTGGATGAGAATTAACCCTTGCTTCCGATTTAGCAAGTTTCTTTTTCGACAAAAAGATATCTCTTCGAAGATTTTCACATTCTAATTTCTTATAATTTAGCTCGTCTGTACGATATTTAAGAAGAGAATCACCGATTTGGTAACCAATATAATATCCTTGAAAAACCTTCTTCAATTTCTTGTTCTCACGACAAAGAGGAGTCATAAGACCAACGAAATCTGAAGATCTCAATTTTTTATTTTTCAAAGGATTAAGTAGTTTAGAGTATTCTGAGATATCCTCTTCTACTTCTCGTTAAAAATCTGAGTCATCATCATCCGAAATTTCATCCATCCTTTCTTCTAGACAAATTTTCCAGTTGTCATCGGTTTCTACATCATTAACAAGATTAAATTGTCTAGTAGAATCTCTTGAGATGATTTCATCAGATCTTGAATCGTAGATGCCATCATCAAGTGTTAATTCAAAACTCTTGATGTCTTGCTTTACGTTAACTGAATCATCCATTAGATTCAATTCTTATAGGTTGGATCCCACCAAACACCGATTGTTAGATCTTTTCGTGTTTGCCTGCTCTGATACCAATTGAAAAGACGAGGGTACCCAAATATACCTCAAACTAAAACTTTTCCACCTATAAGTCCTTTCTCCGAAAGTGATTGTCTATGGACTGAGTCAAGACATACAACAAATCGGTTCACACTTCGTGTGATCGTCTATGGATACGAGATCGAGACAATACAACGACGAAGTATGTTTACTTGATAAAAGGTTCGGACTTAACCAAACACAATAGGATTACTTATCAAGTAAATAGGAATTAACGTTTGTGTAATTTACTTTAAATTATAATAAAAACAATTATAATTGCGGAAAATAAAAGTAAATGACACAACAAGATTTTGTTAACGAGGAAACCGCAAATGCAGAAAAACCCAGGGACCTTGTCCAGAATTGAATTCTCTCAGGATTAAGCCGCTATACAAAATCAAACCAACTTCGTATAGTTGATACCAAGCAACTAAACCTATAGTTCACCTAGTTTCGTCTGTATTCCCACGCCTCCGACCTGTAATAAGTCACATACTTGGAACAATTCCTTTGGTTCGTATTCCAAACAGTAAAGGAACAACAAATTTGTTTGGTAGCAACTCTTTTCAACCAAGTGATATGAGTTCGGCAAAGGTTCTTCTGTTTATCTCAATAAACTCCTTTGTCAGGTTCTTAGATCTATCTTATTATCAACTACCAAAGGTAATTGTTAAGATTTTGCAATCAATACTTTTAATCACAAAGAATTGTATTGATGCCGATCTACATAACTAATCAAATCACCGGTAGTCAATCAAATCAATCGAAAACAAAAGATAAACCACAATTATCTAGTTTCCTACCAAAGGTACTAATAGAGCTTCTCAATCCCAAAGAAGACTTTAAACTGAGCGTCCATAAGAGATTTCGCCTAATTAGGTTACTCCCCTCTCCGAATAGGCGGCTTTACCAGTAGCATCACAAACGAGACAGTTTTTCTGTACGAGGATTAGTTTGCTTGAAATGCAAACTTTCATATTTATATACCAAGGAATTTCCAAAACCGAAAATATTTTCAAGATATGCAATATATTCCAGATTCGGTTTCCATAATTCCTGGAAATGCTTTGTCCAAATAATGATCGAAAATCTCTTGGAAAATCTCCAACTAGTAAATGCACATTACTAATTTTCATTTTCCTAACTCTTTTTCAACGGACAAAGGTTCCGCTTATCAGTTTGCACTTCAGAGATACATCCAGGTATGTGGATTACCTTCTACTTACCGTATTGATGACACTGCCCCCCCTTCCATGCACTCCCTGGCAGTCACTTATTTCGATGCGGTTAAGAAGCAAATCCCAAACCAATTTTCTATGTCTGCAAGAGATTCAATTTTGTGGCAGTGCAATCGAGTTAAGCATGCTCAAGACTACTTATTGGCTGTACCCATTAGCGGGCTCAACCAGTGCATCGGTCCTAGACAGTTTCGTGCTGTGCTTTGTTATCGTCTTGGCATCCCTTTGTTTGTTGAGAACAGTTTATGCCTAAGCTGCAACAAATCCATGGACATTTTTGGGGACCACGCACTTCACTGTGCTAAGGATATAGGACCCAAGTTTCGACATGATGGTGTTCGTGATGTCATTTTTGACATTTGTTACAAAGCTGGTGTACCTGCGCGTAAGGAAGTTTCACTTGGTTTTTTGAAAGATGATGACAAAGGTCTGAAACCTGCTGATATTCTTGTGCTCAACTGGGAAAATGGACAGGATGTTTGTATGGATGTCACGGGTGTCTCACCCTTCACTGGTGAAGGTATTCGCTCTTTTGTCCCTGGGAAAGCAATATCTAGCGCTGTTTCACGAAAACACGCTAAATACTTGGACAAATGCATTTCACATGGTCATGGTTTGGGTGTCCTAGCTTTCTCTACTTTAGGGAACTTGGTGATGATACTTTATGTTTTTTCAAGCGTCTGAAGAATTGTATAGTTAGCAAAGACGCTAGTAGGGGTTTTGGTAGTTTTATTTTTCATAGATTAGGCATCGCTATCCAAAAAGGTGTTGGAGCCCAGCTTGTTACTAGGTTACCAGCCAAAAGCTTTGTTTGATAATGAAACTACTATAAAAAAAATTATTTTCCTAAAATAAAATTAAAAACCTTAAATAAAAGATGGGATAATTAGAGTTTAGTACTCAGTTTTTGACCAACACTAGGCTTTGGTCTAACATTTGTCCAATGTTAGGGCTTGGTACCTGGACTGGATGTTGACTGTTATTGATTAAGTTAATTATTAATTTATGTTTAAAAACTATTAAATAAAATAGATTTGGGCCCGTGCTACGCACCGGGCATATTTTTTTTTAACTTGGTGTGCGCGGGGCTTTTCATCGCCCCGTGGCGATGTATTTTTGATTTGGCGTGCGCGGGGCTTCCCTGCCCCGTGGCGATGCATTTTTTATTTGGTTTGGCTGGGCAAATACATTAATAGGTGGAAAATATGTGCAAATTTTATTTATTTTTTCCTTTTAACTTGGTGTGCGCGGGGCTTTGCCCCGCCCCGTGGCAATGCATTTTTGATTTGGTGTGAGCGGGGCAAATACATTAAATAGGTGTAGGATATGTACAAATTTTATTTATTTTTTCTTTTATTTTTGCAGAAAATATGTGGATTTTTTCCCCCTTTATATATTAATTTAGAAAAAATAGTTCTAATATAGTAATTACTCGATTTCCAAGTTGAATTTGGACTTCCATAAAAATCCAAACACGGTAAGTTATGTTTTCTTTTAAGTTTGTAATTTTTAAACCAATCATATGTTGCCAAGTGTCCTCACCTAAATATTCACTCAATGATTTCCAAATTGAATTTGGTTTCCTTTTTTTATTTTTTTTCCTATTCTTTTCAAACCAATTATACATTGCCAAGTGTCCTCACCAAAACGCTCGTTTCACAAAACTGAAAAAATGCCTATTTCGTCCAATAGGAAGCGAGGGTTTCCTCACCGTTCAACTTGGGAGCTTTATTTGTCTAGGCCTTTAAGTCTTTAGATTAAGGCTTAGTTTGGTATTGCTGCAGCTTTTGTAAAATCACTTTTCTGCTGTGCGTTGCTGTGAGAAAAAAACAGTTAGCGTTTGGTAAAATATTAATTAAAGTTAAAGCTGATTAGAAAAAAATCAAAGTGTGTTTGGTAAAATATCATATGCACCCATTGTTGTTGTAGCAAATGACAAAAACAGACATATCCCTGAAAATAGTTTTATTTTTATTGGGTTTCAAAATAATTATTTTTTATACTATTAAATACAAATATATATAATATTAAATTTACTAATTGTCATTGTTATTATGATTGTTGAAAAGAAAAAACTATTTTACTTAACCACTTTTTAATATATATATATATAATTTTTAAACAAAAATCAAACAAAAATTAAGTAATTATTTAATTTTTATTTTTATTTTTATTATTGACAAATTAAATGAAATAGTATATAAAATAGTGTGAAAATAAAACATAATATTACTTAAAGAATAATACAAGAAATAAAAAATTGATTATATATAAATTTAAGGGTAATTTTTGTCATTTATAAAATAAAATTGGGATAAAAAAGATAAATCAAGTATTAAATTTAGGTGGGACCAAAGCTTATGCTTTTGTAGCTTTTAAAAGAACGCGAAATTGGGGGATATAAAAAGGAATTGGGGGATATAAGAAAAGGACAAAAAGTGGATCCAGATATCAATTCGGGGTCACCCCTTATCTAAGTATTTTACGTAATAGCTAATCCACCCCTCACTAATCAGGATTAGTGATTAATAATAATTAGTAAAATTATAAGATTTTTTATAAATGATTAGTGTGTGTTTTATTTGAATTTGGGTTAGTGAGGTGAGAGTAGAAGGAGGGGAAAAATATTTTGAGAGAGAATTTTTTTTTGAGAAAAATGGAGGATGATTGTGAAGAGAGAATTGCTGCTGCTGAATCTTTAGCTCAACTAAAACAAGGAGCATATCTTGAATCTTCAGCTAACGACAACAACTCTCAATTGCAACTCTTTGTTGAGCCAACACCCTTGAATGATGATTTTGACGAGTATGGAGAGTTTCTTGAAGAACCACACAAGAAAGTAAACTTGCACAACATAGTAGCATCCCCAACACACAGGTAAAGCTGCTAGGATGTTGAAAAATCGAATTTTTTCTTTAAACCCGCCATTTTTTCAACTGAAATACCTAGGTGCCGGCATAGTAGTTGTATGAATCCCATGCCGGTAGTAAGGGTACCGGCATGGTATTCATACTACGACCATGCCGGTAGACCGATATCCCCCATTTTGAATATTGATCCGGCATAGAATTCTTCTAAACAACTATGCCGGTACGCAGTTAACCTTTTTACCTACCAAGGAATATACTACGGAATATTCAACCGACATGGTTTCATTGATAGGTTACCATGCCGGTACTGCATGAAAAATATACAGGAAACAGTACCATCCCAAACCTAAAACCGGCATTGAAACTTAATAACCATAAACGCCGGAACTGGGTACCGGCGTGGTACTATCAATATCGATAATGCCGGCACCGAAACCGGCGTTCAATATCAATACTTTTCAATGCCGGAATTGTGTACCGGCTTGGGACATTAGATTACGAGAATGCCGGCACCCGTGATTCCGGCGTTGTTTTCTAATGAAACATTTATCTTAGGAATAGGTTTCAAATTTGGTCTTCCATTTTGGTTAACTTAGACTATCTTGGAACAATGGTCAAGCATGCCGAGTCTGGTTTTCCGGCATAGTGTTTTAATTTTGTTTGGAGCTAATTTTCATTCGATCTTTATGTGGTGACATATATTGATCCAACAAATACAAAGCCGCTTTATCGGGATACGTCGGAATACTATAAAATCCCTCCGGTATGTGACCAAAGAATAATTTTCACCTAGTATCTTGAACTTTACTAATGGATTGCTAGTAATGAACCTTCTAATGAACGCGAAATTGTTCTTATGTGGGGAATAACAGATCGAAAGGAAGCAATCGCTTGGGCTAAAGAGACGGCTCTTAAGAACATGTGTGTGTTGGTGAGGAATACCGAAGGTTCGAAGAGGCGTTTTGAGATGGCTTGCGAGAGAAGTGGGAAATACAAGGAGAAGAATAGCCACAAGAGAAAGGATTATGTATATCCAAAGAAGACTAATAGGGTATACAAGACTCGTACGAGGAAGAATAATTGCCCGTTTAAGCTTGTATTCCGTTTAAATGACATGAACAATGGGGACTGAGAGGTTTTGTGTGGCCGTCATAACCACCGGGATCCGAAAGATTTTGTTGGTCACTCGTTAGTTTCGAAGCTAAAACCTGACGAGTTCGAGGATATAAAGAGATTGACCAAAGCACTTATCAAACCGAGACAAATTCTCAGAGGCTTCAAGGAAAAGGATGAGACTAACGTGTCTTCTCTATGTACAATTTATGACGCAAAAGCAACTATTAGAAAGGTGGAATGGGAAGGGAGGAGCGTTATGCAAGAATTTGAGAAGATAGTTTGGGATCACAACTACTGATAGGTGTAGAATACACCGTATTTACTATCTAGAGTTTATGCTTTCTTTGCTATTTTTTTCTTGTAAATTATGTATTTTACGCTTGTTTTGAGTTTTATAGCTACTTTGGAGTCATGCGAAAGAAAGGATAAGAAATCACTCAATTTGAGCAAAAGGGCAAAATTATCATTTCATGGGTGAACACTATCCGGAGCCCAGTCAAGGTTAAGAGGCAACTCTATTTGGAGGAGTACTAATTACAGTCAAGCTGAAGTTAAGGGGGTTGCCATCAGGGTATCCCTTATCATTTATCGGTGGGTGTATTTATCGGATCCTATCACTGGGGTGTACCTATCCATATCACCCTAACCCTAAAGTCGAGGGGGATGTCTCTCATTCATTCATTCTTTCACCTGGACCTGAAATTGAGAAATAAAACAGCGGCTGCGCTGTGAATCCGAGAGATTGAAAAGAACACTAAGAAATGGTGGTCGATGTTCAACCAAGAAGACGAGGAAGAATTAATAAGAACTGGGTATGTATTGAATAGATGTTGCTCTTAAATTGAGATCGATTTATGGAATTGAACAGAGGGATAGAAATTCGTGTTGCTGCTACTGTTGAATTCGAAACCGAGAGAGAGAAGCAGATCGAAACCCAAAGAAGAAATCAGACCGAGAAGAAATTAGGGTTTGATGTTGCATCTGTGAATCGAGATCGATTGGAAGGAGGGATTGAGACGTTGCTGCTGTTAAAAATCGAACACAGATGGGTTTATTGGCATGAATCTGTAGAAATTTAGTTGATTGGGAGTCTGCTGGTGACGACTGAGAATTGGTTGTGGTGGTGAACTCAGGGAAGAACAGTCGGTATCTGCCATGAATTAAATGGGTATTGAAGTGTGTTCCTGTTGACGGCTATGAAGATCTTTTGCTGTTGATTTAGGAGATGAGAAGTAACGTGTTCGATCTGAGATTGAAGCAACAGGGAGAAGATGGTGGTTACCGTAATTGGTTTATGGATGTGAATAATAGCAACAAAAGCAGATGGAGATGTTGCTTTGTCACTCAAGAATGATGGTTGAAGTGATAAAGAGAAGTGGGTTGTCTCAGAATTGCAGTTGTGGGTTTTGATAATTTAAGGTTTTCCTGTGAATTGAAGGGCTGAGCTGCTGCTATTGGCTAAGAAGGAATAAGCTGCAAATGGGAATGACATGAAGCTAAACTGCAGGATGTGTATGGCATTGCAGGGAAGAGTATGAAGCAGAGCTGAAGAACAAGGTGTTATAAAATGGAGCTGCATATGATTGAATGAATGCTTGACAGTTTAGATGAATGTTAGGATAAAGGTTGTGTAAGGCCTGAAGTTGGCCGGGAATCACCAGAATACAAACAGAACTCGGATGGAGTTTGGTTCCGGTGAGTTGACTCAGTGGCTCGTTAGGATAACTCAGTGATTCAGACTACTCAGATCAGTCAGCTGAGTTAGACGGTTGAATAAGAAGCTGACTCTCTCTTCCCTTGACCCTTTTGACCGTTAGAGACTGTTAGTCTGACAGTTAACTTTGACGGATCAGAGAAAGAATATTCCATTGCCAGCGGCAGTGATATTCAGGTGGCCGGCGGTGACTTTTTCGGTCGAATTCCGGTGATCCCGAGACCTCTTCAGGCGACCAAAATTGCTGAATTTTGTGTGAGTCTCTCTCATGGGTGTGAAGACTTAGATTTGGGAAAAAGATGAAAACTTGGAAGCTTTGGATAATTGGACTTGAAATTGGAATTAGGCTCAAATTGGGAAAGTGGTGTTATTTTGAGAAAAGGATTTTTTTCCTACAAGAATTGGAGAGCATTGAAGCCTATAAATAGAGAAGTTCTCTACACACTTTTACACACCCTTACACACACAATACTTGTGTTTTTGCTTGCTTTTCAAAATTCTTCTTTTAATTATTTGTGTGAACTTCAAAAATTCTCGTTTTAATTATTTGTGTGAATTTCAAAAACTTGAGTAGCTAATTTTCTTATTGATTGAGGATGAATTCCTAGTTCTTAACATGTTTTGAGTTTTGTTTTAAATCTACTTTGAAGTTTTTCACATGATTATCGTTTGTTTTTACTAATAGGAATGTTTATACATTCATGGTTGATTGATAGATTGTTTAGGTGGCCAACTAAATTGATTTTTTAATTGATCTAAATCTAGTGAAAGTTAGGGGATAAGTAATCGTTTCTTGACTCTTTACACAAGTAGCAAACCCGAGACCTTGCGGAGGGATTCCGTGGAGCAATTGTGTGTGAAAACAACGTTAGCAAGTAGACCTTGATCTAAGAGTCTAACTACTAATATCAACCTAATAAGTTCATAAATCTTAATGTGTTTATTTAAATTACATCTTGAGTGATCTACTACTAGGTGGTTTGGTAAATAGAATTCGGTAGTCGAGAATAGGCCTGTCAATGGAAGAATATCCGTCGGATATTTAGAAATCCGATATCCGACAGGTTAAGCATTATCGGATATTCGATATCCGATAATATCCTATAGGATATCAAAATCAGATATCGATTCCTATAGGCTAAGCTATCGGATATCCGATAATATCCGGTTATACCAAAAAAGCTTAAAAACCCTTGTAAAACATTTTCATAATTGTCACTTATCGGATATTTATCCGACAATATCCGATACTAGATCCGAAATTAGGATAAATTACAAATAAGTTTCTATACTATCGGATATCGGATATTAACATTTCGGATGGGGTCTAATCCATTTCCGATATGTTAAGGAAGAAATATCCGATAAAATATCCGATCCGATATCCGATAAAACGGATAAAATCCTATAGGATCTCGAATATTCGGAAACGGATTCCGGATATCGGACCAATATTGACAGGCCTAGTCGAGAACTTCCGTATCCGGTGATACAAGGAATTTAGGGGTTTAGCACTAATATAGCTGCTTTACCTACGGTTGGTGATAATCCGTGACTAATAAAAAGTGGAAAAGAACATAACTTGAATCATTGTTTTGCAACGAAGAAGGATTCCTTGATCTAACTTCTCTTATTGATTTCGACTTAAACTTTTAATTGCTTTGTTTAATTTCTTTTGCTTTATAAAATTTAAAACAAAATCCCCCCTTGTGACATTATAAGACAACTAAAACCTCTTTCTCCTCGTGGGAACGAACTTAACTACCACCATATTACTTGTTAATTGAGTGGAAAAATATTCACTAATTTGTTGTGGTTACGACACGCATCAACTACACGCGTATCATTAAAAGAGGGCCGGACGAGAAGCCCCTTCAAATATTCATTTCGCATCCTTTGCTCTCACAATTGGCAAATACATGTTGTGGTGTTATTTTGATGGATTGCACCTACAAGACAAACAAATACAATATGTCATTGTTCAACATCGTGGGGCAAACCTTGGACAAGGTAACATTCACATTGGCTTGGTGTTTAATGGAAAACGAGAGGGACTATAATTATCATTGGGCATTACGACAATTGAAAATTTTTTTCCGGGAAAATCAACTTCCGAGGGTCATCGTAACCGATAACGATGACGCATTAATGAAAGCAATATCCGACGTCTTCCCGGACGCACAAAATTTCCTATGTACATATCATATACGTAATAATGTGATAAAAACTTGCCATGCCTTGTTTGAACCCGCAAAGGCGGATATTAAGAAAAGAATGATGGTACAACTAGAGGAAGATGTTCGAAAGAACAAACTATCCCCCGAAGAAGAAGAAGATGAGAGAGGCAAGATAAAGGAGTGAGTGGACAAAGAACATGCGGAAAATCATAAAAAGTGGTTGGAATTTCTAAGAGATTGGGAGAAAGTTTATTGGTCTCTTACCGAGGTTATGTACGAAAATCATAAAAAGTGGGTGAACATCCGTTTCCGATTCACCCAGCTGGTGGTACTGATACAGTGTTTCATTTTTAGATACTCAACCACCGCATTTAGGATGATGTCGTGTCGTTGCTCGATTTGTTGAGCAGTTCTTCCTTTCGGGTTACCGTAATCGTGAATAAATTTGTTAAAAATCTTCAACCACATGGAATCCCGCGTGTTGTTATCTATAGTTGAAGGACGAGTTTCGGCGTACCATGCTTGGGTGATTGCTAAATCTTCCTCCGAGTCGAACGATGCCATTTGTTGTATGTGGGATTAGGTACTATACTAAGCTATTTATTGATGATTATTCTAGGGTTTAGGGTTTCTAAGTTAAGAGGCTCAAGGAGATATATGAGAACACGAGTTTTTGGCTTTTGGGTCCAAGAATTACCTCTCTTTATATAGAGAAAAACGTCAACGACTAGTTTTTTTGAAAATCGCCAAAACCGGCATTGAAGTAACTGTGAAATAGGGAACCGGCATTGGTTCCGGTACGGTTTATCATAAGATGACAATGCTGGTACAAGGGAATTTCTTTACAGAGATTGGGCCAAGTATGCAACCAATACCGACATGGTTTCAAAACACTTTGAAACGCCGGTACAGGGAACCGACATTCAATCTATAATAACGACTATGCCGGCATTTGTTAAATTCAAAAAAAAAAAAAAACGGCTAGTTTTTTGAAAAATAAGACCGTTGGAGATTTATTTCTATATAATACCCCCATTCCTTTGGAAAAATCTACACAAACCACCCACCAAATAACAAAAATCATTCTCTCAAGAAAGCAAACACGGTTAAAGCTTCACAAGGGATGGGGGATTCATCATCTACCTTTATTTGCAAAGTAAGTAGATTTACTAACAATATGATCTTCACTACTATGACGCATGAATAATATAATCTTCTCTTACAGAGTCATAATTGCAAGTGTCAAATTTGCAAGTCACCTTCTCATCTAGCCATGGACTGTCCTTTTATTTATTCAAAGTGTAGAAGCTGTGATAGGACACGCCGGTTTTGGATTGCAAAAACTGATGATGCTGAAAATGGAAGAATGTTTCTAAGGTGTTTCAATGGTTTGACAAAGCTGTTGAACTAGAAAAGTCAAGAGAAAACCACAAGGGCCAATGCAAGCCTATCGATGGGTGTGATGGGTGTTATATGAAGGGAAAGGAATATGTTGAAAGACAAAAAGAACCAATGAAGATGATCCTTGACACCCCCATCCCGGACGATGTCTTCGAAGAGATTCGGGAAAGGCTCAAAGGTTCCGCAATTGTTGAAAAGGGATGTAAATAGATTATCTTTAACCAAATGTAATCCATGCCATGTTTTTTAGCATGTTTTAATTAAAAGTCCAATGTAATAGATTACTTAGGAATAAAATAAAAGAGCATTCAAAATGGATTTATATTCAAAACTAGCAGAGTACCGGCATAGAAGAAATCAAGCTTACAAAGGCTTAGGTTTTCGACAACTATGAAAATTTGAAAATATCATAAAACCTAGGCATAGATGTTAGAAAATACTATTGTCTTGGGGTACCTTCCAATATCTATACAGAACATGGAAGTTTTAATCTTCTTGTTCCGGTATGGTTTTATAAACAATTTCATTGCCGGTATCAAGGACCGGCATTGATTTATAAATATCCTGCATGCCGGAATAGGTACCAGACTTTGTTGAACCTAAACTTATCTATGCCGTAATGATCGCAAATAAATCTTGCAAGGATAAACATGTTCAACATAAACGAATCACTAGAAATCAAAACATGTTCAACATAAACCAAACAACTGGATTCTGCTATTAAATGTTCTTAATCCAGGTATCATAAACCAAAAGCAAACCAAACAACTAAAGAGTTAACCACAAGGTACAAACGAAAACAAGTTCGGAATTGTTCAAGACGTAACAACCACCATCCAAAAAAAGAAACACAACTAAAGAGTTAATCACTGGGTCTTTTGCTTCTTTTGGGCCGGTTTGTTCTTAGTTTCCCCGAACAAAGCTTTTGCACTAGGGTCGGTTTCTTCAATTCTATCAAGCTTTTCCTCGACTTCCTTCATTTCTTCAAGGGATAACACCTCTCCTTCCTGGTACTTGCAACCCAACATCTTCTTTAACTTGCCAAGCCAACGACGCTAGTTTAATACATCAAACACATAATTAGTATACATATAAGATTATGTGTACATTAAACGACGAAGCAATTAACAATACTTACTAGCAATCCAATGGTCTTATTAAGTTGGGTCATCGTAGGTGGTGCCTATGCGGGAGTTGGAACGGGAGGGTTTTTCTGGGGAGGAACTTGGACGTCATCCGGGCGGACAACTTAAGGATGTGACCATTGCAGGTAATCTTCCATGTAGTCGGCATCAACTTCATCATCGTTTTCAGCAATCTCCAACTTCTCCCACTGACTAATATCTACCAAACGACGTGGTTCCCTATCACTCCAATCCGTTGGGTCCGGTTTTGGAACATACTCCACATGCAACCGATTTGGAGTTGAAAAGCACCGAGAAAGGTCAAGATAAAAACATTTAAAAGAGGCCGTCTGGAAATGTGCTAATTGCTTATATCCAAGTTGGCGCATCACACGTGTAGGATTAGCCATAACGTATCCTTTTGGGTGGAACAACGGCCCATGGTAAAATGCAACGTTACCAAACCTCAAAACCTGTCGGTTTCCTCTAGCCTCCTTGTAAGGGTCGAACACAACATCTTTGGTACTCATTGCGTCCAAAGCAAATATCATATCGATCAGTCGACCTATGTTACCGGGCTTTGGAGTATTGTTGAACTCGTATCTCTTAGCTATAGGCGTATCGGGTTCTGGAAGGTCTATGATCTTCAAGGAGGGGTATACCTTGAACAAGGTTGGGAAGTGTTCATAATCCCACACCTATTCCAATGTGAAGCAATAAGTTTTGTTTATAAGTTCACGATAAGGGTACATGTGAACAATATACATAATAACATAAGTTTAAGAACAAAATTACCTGCAGTAGAGTGAAATTCCCGACAAATTGGTTGGTTTTAGCCTTAGAGGCCCTTCTCATCTCCGTCATCAAATGAGCCATTACCACGGTGCCCCTGTAGTGATTTCACTACAATTGATATGCAGAAACAACTCTTGATATAAGATTGAGAAGAATTAAGAAGAGAGTAGACGAGTTAGAGATGAGAAGAGAGTTAGGGTTGAGAAGAACAGGATTCATTCATTTCATATCCATCTCACCAACACCACAAGACTAGTATATGGATAACGTTTGTTCAGCCATCGTGTGGAACACACGATTTCCATAAGGAAGCTAAGTACTAGTCTAGATATTACTAAGGGAACCTGCCAGACAAGCTCAACCAATCACTCAAATACAAGGGGATATGACAATTACCCACTACTCCAAGGGATCCTTGTCCTCAAGGATCAGTTTTGGGAACTGTGTCTTCATTAAGTGCTTGTCCTCCCATGTAGCTTCAGAATTGGTCATACCCTTCCATTTCACTAACACCTGAGATATGGCTTGCTGATTTTTCAGAATTTTTCTTGTAGCTAAGACCTTGTCAGGAACCATTTGGAGTTGTCCATTGTTGTCAGTTGCAGGTAAGACAGTTTGAGCTACCACCCCAGCACCAATTTTTGGCTTCAGTTGAGATACATGGAAGGTGGAATGGATTCTAGAACCAGCTGGTAATTTCAATTGATAAGCAACAGCACCAACCTTAGCAATTACCTGGTAAGTACCAAAAAATTTAGCAGATAACTTTAAGTTCCTCCTCAGTTGCACAGTGGTCTGTCTATAAGGTTGCAGCCTTAGGTATACCCAATCACCAACATTAAATGATCTCTCAGACCTCTTCTTGTCTGCTTGTTGTTTGATCCTGTGTTGTGCAGACTCTAATGCTTCCTTGAGAACATGCCCCATCTCTTGCCTCTGTTGTAAATAATCCTCTACTGTGGCATGGATACTTGTCTGAGAAGAAAGAATGCCAAACTGTGGTGGTGCATACCCATACAAAGCCTCAAAGGGAGTTAGCTTCAAGCTGGTGTGATAAGAGGTATTGAACCACCATTCAGCTAAGGATAACCAGGTGTTGATGGTGGTTTTTAAACAAGGGGTAAAATCGTAAAACCCCATGACCTAGTGTTACCCGCAACACATTAACTAAGAGCATTTAACTCAGGTGTAAATAATTAATAGGGTATTTTTTCAAAATACCAGATTAGGGTTTTCGACACAGAACCCTAATTCCAAAACCAAGCCGCACACTGCGCACTATGGCAACAATGCCAAACCAAGCCGCACACTGCGCACCATGGCAACAATGCCAAACCAAGCCGCACACTGCGCACCATGGCAACAATGCCAAACCAAGCCGCACACTGCGCACCATGGCAACAATGCCAAACCAAGCCGCACACTGCGCACCATGGCAACAACGCCAAAACCAAGCCGCACACTGCGCACCATGGCAGCAACGCCAAAACCAAGCCGCACACTTTGCACCATGGCAGCAATGCCAAACCAAGCCGCACACTGCGCACCATGGCAAACAATGCCAAACCAAGCCGCACACTGCGCACCATGGCAACAATGCCAAACCAAGCCGCACACCGCGCACCATGGCAACAATGCCAAGCCAAGCAAAGACATCGCGCACCATGGCAACAACGCCAAAACCAAGCCGCACACTGCGCACCATGGCAGCGACGCCAAAACCAAACTACATATCGCACTCATTGGCAACCATGCCAAACTAAGCCGCTATGCCATTGGCGCATGCCAAATATAGCGCCCTAGGCTTGCAAAACGTGCAACTAGGTCAACATGGCCGTACGTGCCATTGACACATGCCAACGCGTACCACAAGCCATATTTCCAAGCCGCTATGCCATTGGCGCATGCCAAATATAGCGCCCTAGGCTTACGAACCATACAACCTAGGCCAAAGTCGGCCACGCATGCCATTGGCACATGCCAACATGCGGGTAGCTTTTCCTACCAAGGCCACGGCCCCTAAGCCACGCATGCCATTGGCACATGCCAACATGCTCGCTGGTAGCTTTTCCTACCAAGGCCACGGCCCTAACGGCCACGCATGCCATTGGCACATGCCAACATGCTCGCGGGTAGCTTTTCTTACCAAAGCCACGGCCCTAACGGCCACGCATGCCATTGGCACATGCCAACATGCTCTGGTAGCTTTTCCTACCAAGGCCACGGCCCTAACGACCACGCATGCCATTGGCACATGCCAACATGCTCATTTGGTAGCTTTTCCTACCAAGGCCACGGCCCTAACGACCACGCATGCCATTGGCACATGCCAACATGCTCGCCGGTAGCTTTTCCTACCAAGGCCACGGCCCTAACGGCCACGCATGCCATTGGCACATGCAAACATGCTCATTTGGTAGCTTTTCTTACCAAAGCCACGGCCCTAACGGCCACGCATGCCATTGGCACATGCCAACATGCTCATTTGGTAGCTTTTCTTACCAAAGCCACGGCCCTAACGGCCACGCATGCCATTGGCACATGCCAACATGCTCGCCGGTAGCTTTTCTTACCAAAGCCACGGCCCTAACGGCCACGCATGCCATTGGCACATGCCAACATGCTCGCCGGTAGCTTTTCTTACCAAAGCCACGGCCCTAACGGCCACGCATGCCATTGGCACATGCCAACATGCTCATTTGGTAGCTTTTGTTACCAAAGCCACGGCCCTAACGACCACGCATGCCATTGGCACATGCCAACATGCACGCCGGTAGCCTAACTTGCAAACCGTGCAACCTACCACCAAGGCATTCCGCACATGCCATTGGCACATGCCAAACACACACGCTCGGTAGCCTAACTTGCAAACCGTGCAACCTACCACCAAGGCATTCCGCACATGCCATTGGCACATGCCAAACACACACGCTGGTAGCCTAACTTGCAAACCGTGCAACGTACCACCAAGGCATTCCGCACATGCCATTGGCACATGCCAAACACACACGCGGTAGCCTAACTTGCAAACCGTGCAACCTACCACCAAGGCATTCCACACACGTCATTGGCACATGCCACATGCGCCCCTAGCAGCACCACTTGCACTCAAGATGCAACCAACACTCGAGACATCAACACAAACTGGGGATGCTTTCCGGGGGTTTTGGTTTGGCGGTCACAGCTTGCAGCGTACACTACGCTCACATTAAGAAAGCGTGAAAAGGAATAAAGCGGTCAAATAAATGAGGAAATAATGGTGAAAACGTTTTCACCCATTAATACCATGCGGTTACCACCTCCTCTCATTATTTCACCCTTTACTCTCTTCCTTCATGAGACCAGTGTACGTTTCAAACTCGACTTGTATAAATAGGTCTTACCTATTTCCACCAGACAACAAGTCTCGGTCAGGAGAAAAATACTACACTCTCGTAAAGGCAACTTTGCAAGCTCTCCCAAAAAGCTTTCATCTCTTGCAAGCTTCCCAAGCTTTTACTTTCGATACAAGTCGAGATACTACTCTCCTGTAACTATTCTGGTCTCAACACCTTTCTTGGCTTCCCTCCCCAAATCAACCCTTCTCTTCCACTTTGTGACCGAAGCAAGTCTGGAACGACCATTTCTTGGTTTAGGCCGGACTTGTACAAATTGATCTCTCGAATCTATAAAGTGCTCACGTGCAACACATTTGTTTAGGGTTTGAACCAGTTTCTCACTCACCTACCGAACTTACCAAAATCGGCAGAAACGATTTTTACCCATAAACAATTGGCGACCACAGCGGGAGGATTGATCTATCGGCTACAATGTCAGACTGTCAATCTCATTCTTCGACCCAGATGTCAAGATGGTAGGGGAAGGCTACTCAATCCGACGCAACTACCAGGCAACCCGGTTACTAGTTGTAAAAACTACACGAGAAAACTGGGGACTTTCCGAAGATGCTACCACTCGATCCGACTCAACCACCAGACGACCCGGTTACCAGTTGTAAAAACTACATGAGGAAACTGGGGACTCTCCGAAGATGCTACCAGCGATTGGGGACTTGCTGACAATGCTATCAGCAAAGCCGCCTTTTACATGGAGAGGGGCGTGTTCACAAAACCTATGAAGTGAGTAAATTTAGACTGCGCAAGATATACGAATAGTTTTTAGGCTCTTAGTAAAACCGTCATACTACCGAGTATTGTGCCTATTGCTAGCACACACTTTCATAAAAGCAATATTCCTTTCCCAAAACATAATCAGAGTCATATTATCAAAACCATTCATCCCGTAAATAATCCAATACCCTAAAAAGCTACCAATTTTTTGCCTATCAAAGGTCAAGCTTTGAACCGGACATCCAATATGTCTTTCAAAAAAAAAAAAAAAAAGGAACCTAAATGAAAGTTTAGCAGAGAAACGTTCAAGGAAAATTATCCAATGTAAGTCCGCTCTTCTTGGAGAAAGTCAACTTTGCATCTTCAAGAGCCGCTCTCTTCATAGTCAACATCTTGGAAAGCTCTTCGAGTTCCACCTCCGTCGTGCAATCTCCTCGGCGGAAAGGCTTTCGATTGCTTCATCTTTCAACTTTTGGATCTCAGCAAGGCCTTCGACAAACCACGAAGTGTTGAACTCCTTTTCAACGCACACGTCGCGATGGTGCTCCCAGTCAGCAATAACGTCTTCGAAACGGTGTGACCGGTCACCTCACGCATATCCTCGATGGAAGATAAAGCCTCTTCCACACGCTTAACCGAGGCAAATCGACTAGTGACTTTCTTGGTTGTGGCCATATGTCCGTATTTCTCCCAGATTCGGTGTACAACGCCTCGTGCTTAGCCGGCACGCTGAAGCCGCCAACCAAAGACGTGACCGGATAAGGAACCAAGTACGGAGGATCAAAAATGGCGCCCGCACTGGCCTCACGACTCGCAGAGGGTCTTCCTCCATGTCTACGGCAACAACTATCGAGAATCATCCGCCGTTTGAGCCACATTTGTGCCGGCAATTGGCTAACGCCCATCTCCAAGTCACCGGCGGTGGTCACCAAAGGCAAGTTTTCGTGTGCCTCTACCCCTTAATCATCCTCCGAATCGATTCCTCCCGCGAACTCGAGTTAGACATTTTTCAAAAAGAAGAAACAGAAGAAGAGAGAAAAGAAGCGCGAAACTCACCGAACCACTTCCCGAAAAGAACCTAAAGACCGCGGAGGAATCACTCTCACTTGTCGAACTTTCTTCTTTCTCTGACTCATCATCGCTATGAGAAGGCTCATGTCTGCTGGAATTCTTTGAAGAAATCGCCCATTTCCGGCAACGTGCAAGGGCAACGAAAGCATTAACACTACCGAAGCCCCGGAGGAAACAAGGCACATGTTTTCAGAGAAATTCACGTGTTTTGAGACAAACCAAAGAAGAGGCGACACATACCTGGTTATTGGAAGAACCGAAAGACACGAGAGCCGAGGGAGGGTCTTTTGAAACCGTCCGAACCCGCCAAAGACGATTCTTCGTCCTCCGTTCCTTGGCCGGGGACTTTCCGAGTTGCTAGTCAACTTTCGCTGAGATCTCTCAACATTGGATACTTCTTCAAAGCTCTCGGGAAGGTTTACAACGAACGTTCTCCACCACGTTATTCACAAAAGCTTGGATCATAATAAACTCGTCGCACCGTAACTCATTATAGCCAAAGGTCGTCGAAGTTACTCTTCCCATTTGTAAGAAGGGAAGGCGGATACCCGGCTCGAGGGCACCGGCATTGAGGGCGGCACGCAATGAATCCTTAGGAAGCACCGGCTGGTAAGCAAGAGGTACCCCTTGATCGAAACCCATGTGACGAGCAGCACGGTCAATATTGTAAGCAGCTATCTGGAAAGACCCCATGAAGAAAGATGGCATATGACCGGGCAAGCAGCTTTGAATGAACAAGTTTTCACCAACGCTCAAATCGCCATCAGAAGACAAAGACATGAGTGGAGCAGAAGCAAAGGTGTCAATTTGAGTCACTGACCTATGGACCGGCTCCCATGGGCGAAAATTGATTTCATACGACTTATCAAGAAGACTAACCAAGCTCACGCCAACCTTTGGACGCCTGTTCACCCATCGAAGAATTCGGGAACCCCCCCCAACTCGCGGGAATCGAAGGCATCGGTTTCGGAGCATACTTCTCAAAGTGCTCCCATAGCCAGACTTGCAGAAAAGCAACGTGCACATATGAATTCACTTTTATGAAACCATTCGAAACACGCGTGTTCGTAACTAGGTGATCCAGATGCACATACAGGGAACCGAGGAATAGCTTGCCAATGGGAAGAACTTCACCTTTTGCTAACTTCACAGAGAACCGCTAGCAACTCTGGTCTTATTTCCTTCTTGCCGTAACCGTCATCAAAAATGTCTCTAGACAACTAGAGAGCCAAAAATGCCGCAACATGAAGATCATCGCTTTTTGTTGATTCCGATTCGTCCGGAAACCACTGAGACATCCACCAGCTATAAAAGCACCTTTCATCCTCTTTCCGGACAGAATCCTTCGACTTCGCAGTGGAGTCTTTTCGAGCGTAATCTCCCAACTTAGCGGCAAGGTCATCCCGCATCTTCACCTCACTTTCAGATAATTGGATTTTAAGATTCCCGATTCACGGAAGATTCAAAGAAGAGAGCCACACTCTCCAAGGAGAAAGTTATCTCACCCCATCTACATATGATTGTATGGGTGTCCGAACACCATCTGGAGATGAAAGCAACCAAGCCCGGGATATCCTTCCTAATCTGGAGGTTTACTGAAGCTCTGACAGCATCAATAATCTGCGCTCGAGTCAGGTTGGTGTTTATGTGCTCCTTACTCACCATGAACTCAACCCATCTACCAAAAGAACGCAATGGGCTTTGACACATCCTGAAATCAATATTGGAAGAGGAGTATACCCCTTTTTGAAGACAGAACCGTATAGTATTCTCTGGGCGAATCGAACGTGTCTTCCTTTCATCTTCACCACCGGTTAACAAAATTGGCACGAAACCTGGGTGATTTTTCCGAGCAGAGACGAGTTTTTTGGCGAAGAACTCATCATTCGTGTTTGGTTTGGAATTATGGACATCCTTTGAGGAAGCGAAATTTTGTCCAGGTAACATCTTTTAATAACAACTTAGTAACAAGATACCTGCACACAAAAAAAAAAACAAAACAAAATTATCTCCCTGACACATAACCGCGCCCAACAAAAGGAAAACCCGAAATAATAAAAAAAAAAGAGGAGGGCGTATTCTCTACGGTTTCAAAACTATATACGCAGAATTTTCTTCGGGTTCAAGACTATATACGCAGTATTTTCTTGAGTTCAAGACTATATACGCAGAATTTTCTTCGGGTTCAAGACTATATACGGGTTCAAATTTTCTTCGGGTTCAAGACTATATACGCAGAATTTTCTTCGGGTTCAAGACTATATACGCGGTATTTTATATGGGTTCAAGTGTACCTACAGTATCCTTCTTCGGGTTCAAAATTATATAGAGCATTTTTCTACGGGTTCAAAACTGCACGCGCAGTATTTCTTTCAGGACCGGAAAAAAAAATAATCATATATACAATATTTCCTGCGGGTTCGAAGTCGTATGGAGCATATATACAGTATTCTTCTTCGGGATTCATGTACATTATTTTCTACGGGTTCAAGACCGTACACGCAGTATTTTCTTCAGGGTTCAAAATTATATACGCGGTATTTTATACGGGCTCAAGTGCGTCTGCAGCAACCTTCTTCGGGTTCAAAATAATATATGGAGCACTTTCCTACGGGTTCGAATAATATATGCAGTATTTCCCTTGGTTGCATACATACAATATTTTCTACAAGAGACACGCCAGGAAATTATATGCGCAAAGAAAAACGCCTAGGGTTTACACCTACATAAAAAAGAAATACTGGAAGACATACCTGGAAGCTGGTTCTTCTCTATGACTCTGTCGCTGGTAGGAAAGGATGAAAAGATGAAAGTGCAAGATGGGAGAAAGGGACTTTATATACATAGGCGTGAGGATTCTGAAATAGGGAAGGATTTCCTTTACCGAAATCGTGCGTGTAAGAAGCGGGCCCACAAGGGCGCCCAACTTCCCTATGTCGCCCAAGTTTCACCGGCCCCAACAATCGCACCGACTTCCCAATGACCACCCAAGCCACGCCGCAAGCACGCACACCTTGCGCGGTCCGGTCCCGCCCGCCCAAGACACTCAGTTTCCCAAGTCACGCTTGCAAACACGCACACCTTGCGCCGGTCCCACCAGCTAACACACTCAGTTTCCCGACTCACGCCAACTTCCCAACGTTTCCCAAACTGCGCCGGCCCCACCAATTGTGCCAGCCTCCCGATTTGTGCAAAACTACCAGAGGCAAGGATTCCAAATCCTACTTATAAAAGGTCAGACAAGCCTCCTCGATTCTCTTTACGGTTTGCTGTTAATAGTTTGTCACCATCTTATGCTTACCTCGCAACAAAGCCCCTGTTCCGAGCTAAGCAGGGGACTTAATGTTGATGGTGGTTTTTAAACAAGGGGTAAAATCGTAAAACCCCATGACCTAGTGTTACCCGCAACACATTAACTAAGAGCATTTAACTCGAGGTGTAAATAATTAATAGGGGTATTTTTTCAAAATACCAGATTAGGTTTTCGACACGTAACCCTAATTCCAAAACCAAGCCGCACATCGCGCACCATGGCAACAATGCCAAACCAAGCCGCACATCGCGCACCATGGCAGCAATGCCAAACCAAGCCGCACACTGCGCACCATGGCAACAATGCCAAACCAAGCCGCATACTGCGCACCATGGAAACAATGCCAAACCAAGCCGCACCCTGCGCACCATGGCAACAATGCCAAAGCCAAGCCGCACACTGCGCACCATGGCAACAATGCCAAAACCAAGCCGCACACCGCGCACCATGGCAAACAATGCCAAACCAAGCCGCACATCGCGCACCATGGCAACAATGCCAAACCAAGCCGCACTGCGCACCATGGCAACAATGCCAAACCAAGCCGCACATCGCGCACCATGGCAATAATGCCAACCCAAGCCGCACACCGCGCACCATGGCAACAATGCCAAGCCAAGCCGCACACCGCGCACCATGGCAACAACGCCAAAACCAAGCCGCACATCGCGCACCATGGCAGCGACGCCAAAACCAAACTACATATCGCACTCATTGGCAACCATGCCAAACTAAGCCGCTATGCCATTGGCGCATGCCAAATATAGCGCCCTAGGCTTGCAAAACGTGCAACTGGGTCAACATGGCCGTACGTGCCATTGGCACATGCCAACGCGTACCACAAGCCATATTTCCAAGCCGCTATGCCATTGGCGCATGCCAAATATAGCGCCCTAGGATTACGAACCATACAACCTAGGCCAAGTCGGCCACGCATGCCATTGGCACATGCCAACATGCTCGCTGGTAGATTTTCCTACCAAGGCCACGGCCCTAACGGCCACGCATGCCATTGGCACATGCCAACATGCTCGCCGGTAGCTTTTCCTACCAAGGCCACGGCCCTAACGGCCACGCATGCCATTGGCACATGCCAACATGCTCATTTTGGTAGCTTTTCTTACCAAAGCCACGGCCCTAACGCCACGCATGCCATTGGCACATGCCAACATGCTCGCCGGTAGCTTTTCCTACCAAGGCCACGGCCCTAACGGCCACGCATGCCATTGGCACATGCCAACATGCTCATTGGTAGCTTTTCCTACCAAGGCCACGGCCCTAACGGCCACGCATGCCATTGGCACATGCCAACATGCTCGCTGGTAGCTTTTCCTACCAAGGCCATGGCCCTAACGGCCACGCATGCCATTGGCACATGCAAACATGCTCGCTGGTAGCTTTTCTTACGAAAGCCACGGCCCTAACGGCCACGCATTCCATTGGCACATGCCAACATGCTCGCTGGTAGCTTTTCTTACCAAAGCCACGGCCCTAACGGCCACGCATGCCATTGGCACATGCCAACATGCTCGCTAGTAGCTTTTCTTACCAAAGCCACGGCCCTAACGGCCACGCATGCCATTGGCACATGCCAACATGCTCGCAGGTAGCTTTTCTTACCAAACCCACGCCCCTAACGGCCACGCATGCCAATGGCACATGCCAACATGCTCATTGGTAGCTTTTTTCTTACCAAAGCCACGGCCCTAACGACCACGCATGCCATTGGCACATGCCAACATGCACTATTGGTAGCCTAACTTGCAAACCGTGCAACCTACCACCAAGGCATTCCGCACATGCCAAACACACACGCTGGTAGCCTAACTTGCAAACCGTGCAACCTACCACCTAGGCATTCCGTACATGCCATTGGCACATGCCAAACACACACGCTGGTAGCCTAACTTGCAAACCGTGCAACCTACCACCAAGGCATTCCACACATGCCATTGGCACATGCCAAACACACACGCTGGTAGCCTAACTTGCAAACCGTGCAACCTACCACCAAGGCATTCCACACACGTCATTGGCACATGCCACATGCGCCCTAGCAAGCACCACTTGCACTCAAGATGCAACCAACACTCGAGACATCAACACAAACCGGGGATGCTTTCCAGGGTTTTGGTTTGGCGGTCACAGCTTGCAGCGTACACTACGCTCACATTAAGAAAGCGTGAAAAGGAACAAAGCGGTCAAATAAATGAGGAAATAATGGTGAAAACGTTTTCACCCATTAATACCATGCGGTTACCACCTCGTCTCATTATTTCACCCTTTACTCTCTTCCTTCATGAGACCAGGGTACGTTTCAAACTCGACTTGTATAAATAGGTCTTACCTATTTCCACCAGACAACAAGTCTCGGTCGGGAGAAAATACTACACTCTCGTAAAGGCAACTTTGCAAGCTCTCCCAAAAAGCTTTCATCTCTTGCAAGCTTCCCAAGCTTTTACTTTCTCGATACAAGTCGAGATACTACTCTCCCTGCACTATTCTCGGTCTCAACACCTTTCTTGGCTTCCCTCCCCAAATCAACCCTTCTCTTCCACTTTGTGACCGAAGCAAGTCCGGAACGGCCATTTCTTGGTTTAGGCCGGACTTGTACAGATTGATCTCTCGAATCTATAAAGTGCTCACGTGCAGCACATTTGTTTAGGGTTTGAACCAGTTTCTCACTCACCTACCGAACTTACCAAAATCGGCAGAAACGATTTTTACCCATAAACACCAGGATACCCACTTGGTTGGCTTAGAGCTAGTCATACATCTCAAATAGGATTCTAAACAAGCATTTACCCTCTCTGTCTGCCCATCTGTCTGGGGATGATAAGCTGTGCTCAAGTGCAGAGAGGTTCCCACCCTAGCAAAAAGCACCTGCCAGAAGTTGCTGATGAAAACACTGTCTCTGTCAGACACAATGGATTTGGGCATGCCATGTAATTTAAAGACTGTATCTATAAACCTTTTGGCTACTGTGGCAGCTGTGTAAGGGTGGCTTAAGGCAATAAAATGGTTGTACTTGGAGAACCTGTCCACCACTACTAGTATGACTTCTCTCCCTTCTGATTTTGGTAGTCCTGTGATGAATTCCATGCAAATATGTTCCCATGCCTGATTTGGAATGGGTAGTGGTTGTAGTAACCCTGCTGGTAAGGTGTTGAAGTTCTTGTGCTGCTGGCAGATATCACACTCCCTAACCCAAGTTAGAATATGTTGTTTCATTCCAACCCAGTAAAAGTATAACTTAGCTCTCTGGTATGTGGCTTGCCCTCCTGAATGACCTCCAGTGGGTGAAAAATGTAAAGCAGTCATTATTCTCCTCCTTATGTCACCACTCAACCCAATGTATATTTTGTTCTTGTATCTCAAAATCCCAGACTGATAAGTGTAGCCCTCTAACTCTTGATTGCTGAAAGTAAGCTGTGGTATCCACCTCTGAGCAATGGGATCATTCATGTAGCTGTCCTGCACTTCTTGCAGCCATGATGGATGTACTTGACTGATAGCTTGGCATGATAAGTCTTCACCCAGTTTAACTCTTGACAAGGCATCTGCTACTAAGTTGTCAGCTCCCTTTCTGTATTTGAGCTCATAAGTATAGTCTAGTAGTTTTGAGAGCCATTTTTGTTGCAGGACTGAGTGAATCCTTTGATCCATGAAATACTTAATACTCTGGTGATCAGTGTATATAGTAAATTTTGCACCCAATAGATATGTTCTCTATTTAGAGACTGCTAAGACTATGGCCATCATTTCCTTTTCATAAGTAGATAGAGCTAGGAATCTAGTTCCCATACCTTTGTTGAAGAAGGCTATTGGTCTTCTTTCTTGCATCAATGCAGCTCCAACTCCCATGTCACATGCATCTGTGGCTAATTCAAAGGGCTTTGTAAAATCTAGTAATGCCAATACAGGGGTGGTGGTAACAGCTTCCTTCAGTTGTTGAAAAGTTGTTTGTGCAGAGTCACCCCATTGAAATTTGTTCTTCTTAAGCAGCTCAGTAAGAGGCTTACATATGAGGCCATAATCTTTGACAAACTTCCTGTAATACCCAGTAAGACCCAAAAATCCTCTGAGATCCTTCAAGGTAGCAGGCACTGGCCATTTTGTCATACAAGCGATCTTCTCAGGGTCAGCAGCAACACCATCTCCAGATATAATGTGCCCCAGATAATCAATTTGTGACTGACCAAAAGAGCACTTGCCAAGCTTAGAAAAGAGGGAATGCTCTTTAAGTAACTCTAAGGTGATAGAAAGATGCTTCACGTGAGTAGCCATATCAGGGCTATAGATGAGTATATCATCAAAAAATACCAGTATAAACTTTCTTAGATAAGGCTGAAATATGTCATTCATCAAATCCTGGAAACTTGCAGGGGCATTGGTTAGCCCGAATGGCATCACTAGGAACTCATAGTGGCCTTGATGTGTCTTGAATGCTGTCTTATGAATGTCAGATGGGTAAACCCTTATTTGATGATATCCAGATCTTAAGTCTATTTTTGAGAAAACCTTGGCACCCTTTAGCTCATATAATAGCTCATCAATAACTGGTATTGGGTATTTGTTCTTGATAGTGATCTCATTTAACCTCCTGTAATCCACACAGAACCGCCAGCTCCCATCCTTCTTCTTAACAAGTAAAATTGGAGATGAAAATGGGCTATGGCTGGGTCTGATAACTCCAGAAGCTAACATCTCTTGCACCAATTTCTCTACAATATCTTTTTGAATGTATGGAATTCTGTAGGGTCTTTGATTTGGTGGAGTTGAGAGTGGTTGTAGTGGTATGTGATGATCATGGTTCCTTGTGGGGGTAAGGTAGTTGGTTCTTGAAATATGGACTGAAAAGAACTCAACAGAGGTTGGAGGGAGGGGGGTGTTAAGGTCTGTTTATCTTCTCCAGAGATAGCATAAAGATGGCCAACTAACCCATGCTTATGTTTCTTCATATACTTATCACAATCCTTCCCTATCATAAGGGATATACTTGCAGAATCAGTATTTCCCTGTAACACCACCTTTTTTCCACTCCTATTAAAAGTGATGGTTAATTTCTTGAAATCAAACTGTACTGGACTGATTCCCTTCATCCAGTCTACTCCCAACACCATGTCACAACCTCCTAAGGGTAAGACTCTCATATCTAATTGAAATTTATTACTCTGCATTTCCCACTTGAAGCTAGGACACTTAGAAGAACTCACTAGTTTGTTCCCATCAGCTACAACAACTTGGAAGGTAGTTGTAGGCTCAATATAACACCCACTTAATTTTGCTATTTCAGGGTCTAAGAAACTATGTGTACTACCACTGTCCACTAAAATAGTAATGGGATGCTTGTTTAAGGTCATGCCATGAATTTTAATAGTGCTTGGGGAAGTGTTACCTGCCAGAGCATGGACTGATATTTCAACCTCCTCATCAAACACTTCTTGTTATGCATTTGCATTGGAGGGTGAATCTTCTTAAGGGACATTAACTTCTTCTTCATCTGCTACCAACATGAATAATTGTTGTTTGAGGCATTTATGTCCCTCCTTAAACTCTTCATCACAGTTGTAACATAGTCCTTTATCCTTCCTAGCCTTCATTTCAGCATAAGTAAGTCTCCTTATGGGGGGTAACCTTGGGCTAGAAGACAAACTACTTCTTGGAGATGGAGTAGTAGATTTGGGACTTGTTGTGACACTTATGTGGCCTTGAGGAATGGACAATGGTGGTGGCCTGTTGGCCTTAGCCTTCTTAATAGTGCTTTCTAGGAGTACCTCTTGCATTCTGTCCAGGTACATGGACTTTTCTAGTGTAGCTGGAGAGAACATCTGCACTGCAATCCTTAATTCCTCCTTCAACCCACTGATAAAACTGGATGTGAAGTAATCTTCAGTGAGATGCCTGTTCTTAGCTACCATCAATGCCTTTAATTCTTCAAATATCTCTTGGTACTCTAACACAGTTCCCACTTGATTAAGCTTATTAAACTCTCCCACAATGTCATCATGCCCAAGCTCTTGAAATCTAGCACAAACATCCTTCATAAACCTCTCCCATCTGATAATATCTTTATTCACCTGCTAATCTTGAAACCATACATCTGCCTTTCCATCTAAATACATTGAAGCAACATGTACCTTCTGTTCTTCATTCATGGGATGCAATTGAAAGTATTTATTACATTTACGCACCCATGACCTAGGATTCACTCCGTCAATTCTAGGAAAGTCGACTTTAAGTTTGTGTGTATGAGTAAAATTAGAATTCTCACCCTGTAAGAAATTACCTCCAATAGACCGATCAGGACGATTAGGAGGAACTGGTGTCTCGAGTATTCCATCACCACTTTTGGTAGTTTGATCTCGATATTCCTCCAGCAGCTTCCTTGATTCTGCTTTAAAACACTCCATCATAGTAGACATCATTATCGTAGAAGGTGTATCTTGCTTTGCCTTAATCTCCAACACTTCTTTTGCAAGGTTCTCATTGGATTGAATAACTGATGCCAATTGCTTCGTTAAGTCTTCAAATTCAGTTTTACTCACCATGGTTAGGGTCACTCAGAACCGAGTGCTCTGATACCACTTGTAGTGATTTCACTACAATTGATATGCAGAAACAGCTCTTGATATAAGATTGAGAAGAATTAAGAAGAGAGTAGACGAGTTAGAGATGAGAAGAGAGTTAGGGTTGAGAAGAACATGATTCATTCATTTCATATCCATCTCACTAACACCACAAGACTAGTATGTTCAGCCATCGTGCGGAACACACGATTTACATAAGGAAGCTAAGTACTACTCTAGATATTACTAAGGGCACCTGCCAGACAAGCTCAACCAATCACTCAAATACAAGGGGATATGACAGCCCCAAGAATAATTATAGACATCTTCCAACGGATCCAAGTACTGAAGGTATTTCGTACTAACCCTGTTGCCATTGGTGTCAGGGAATACCCTAGTGCCCAAGATGTATAATGTAAGCGGCGGCAGATAACGAATTTGTTTAGGGTCCCATCCATCCTCCAAACTTCTTTTCTTTGTGTTTTCAAAATTCTTCTTAAGCGGCGTAACTTGATTGTCTTTGTCTTACCGGACGTGGATTCATAAAAGCTCTCCACGAAGTTTTGTAGTCCCAACCAAACAACTTGTTAGTCGAGACCGTGCAACTTCGACCATTCTAGGTCCGAGAGACTCAACTCCTTCGCAATTGATTTGCCGATAACATTCAAGCCTAGAATGTTCGAGCATCTTCATGGATGAAGGTCATCTCCCCAAAAGGGAAGTGCATGGTATCAGTTTCACCATGATACCTTTCGACGAAGCAATTGTGAGAATGAGAATCGAGCTTCACATAATTTTCAACCAAAGCATATAAACGAGAATCCTTTACTATTGTTTGGACCTCTTCACATTCCTCGGACAAATTCCAACCATCCGTGGCTTGGTTTGAAAAACACGCATGACCTTCTTATGATCCTACAATTAGGAGAGACAATACAATTAAGAGATTTTACATAAATACACAACAATACATATGTACAAGATATAAAATTCTTACATAGGTTTGATAGATAGTACGAGCCCACGAGTGCTTGTATCCAAATAGTGTTTTTGGTTCCGGAGCTTCACCCCAAATTATACCACGTTCAAGGTCAGGTATCATGTCATTAATATGAGGAAGGTGGGAACCTTTAACTTTCACTTTGACGTTGCCCTTCTTGCCATTGCCTTGTGTTGGTTGTTGACTTGGCCCACCAACTTCGCTTTGGCTTGCTAATTGACTTTCCTCTTCATCTTGCTCATCTTGATCATCGTGCTCACGGTTTGCAAGTCGACTACGGTGACCACCACTCTCCCAAATTATCCCTCTGGTGACAATTTTCCTGTATGTTTTAAGTCAACTACCGGCATGCTCGAATTATTACAAAAGAATGCCGGTACCCAAAACCGGCATGCAATGAAACCAAAAATCTATGCCGGTACTGGTGACAAATTCATAAACTCTCATGTATGTTTTAAGTCCACTACCGGCATACACGAATTGTTATCAAACACCTGTAGGTACTAATAACCAGCACTGTATTCATCCTATATTGAATGCCGGTAGGGAAAATTCAGTTTCTGGTTAATCTGGGGTTGGAAACCGGTACTGTATTCATCCTAGATTGAATGCCGGAACACAAAACCGACACTGTGTTCATACAAATTTCAGTGCCGGTACTCTCTGAAACTCAAATGTTTGAGTTAGGGTTCGCGATTCTAACCTAAACCCATTGCTATAAATCGATTTAAACACCTATAAAGTAGTTTAAAATCACTTACCTTCTCACAGAAGCCATATTTCTGAGTAGTTGATCGTCAGAGAACGTTGCTTCTTCGTCTTCTTGCTCTTGAGCAATCTTAGCAATTCTTTGCTCCTGTTTTTGTTGAGCAATCGATGTTGAGTTCGATTGGGCATTTGGTTTCTTTCGTGGAGGCATTATTTATGATTTGGGTAGGTTAATCGACGAAGAAATTTTTGAATCGACGATTAATCGACGAAGAACGGATGAAGAACGTTGAAGAAAAAAAAATCAAAAACCTAACCCTAGGTCAGTGCCAGAACTGATTTGAGAATGGGGGATAAATGGTTTGGTTTTTGATTTTAAGTTTTAGTAGAAAGGGCATTATAGTCTTTTCATAATGTTTTTAATTAACCAAAGGGTATTTTAGTATTTTCATACCCAAAAAATCACCCCTTAACACACACCATGGGTTGGGAGAAGTAATCAATATCCCCCAATTCCTTTTTATGTCCCCCAATTTCGCGTTCTTTTAAAAGCTCCTCCACCCAAACTTTTCAAAATTGAGGAATTTGGGAAGTGCTTTGGATAAAAAGCACTTTAATTTTTTTTTACGAAACACTAGTTTCAAAATTTATTGACATATATAGGTTTTGAAAGTGCTTTTGGAAAAATAAAAGCATTACCAAACCCAGCATAAATTAAAATGCGAACTTTACTAATATAACCTTCTACCTAAGAAGGAGTATCGTCTTCCTTCTTCCTTCGCACCACGAGCACCACCATCACTTTCCATTTTTTTTTTCCTACCATAACATACTCCACTCATCGCTCCACTGTAATCACCACCACCAGTTCAAACAAACCACAATTGGGGTTTTAATTTAGTGAAATTCGGGTTTCAATTTAACGATATTTGGATTTCAAATAGAATCAGTAAATTGGGGTTTGATTTGATTCGAAATGTAGGGTTTTGGTTGATTCGGAAATTGGGGTCTCCATCTAATTCAATTGGGAGTTTGTTTGTTTCAGAAATTGAGGTCTCCAATTAATGAAATTTTGGGTTTGATTTAATCGATAAATTTGAGTTTTGTTTGATTAAGCAATTCGGGTTTAGTTTGACAGAAAATTAGGGTTTTGTGAGAGAAAGAGATGATGCTGGATCTGTAGAAAAGATGTGAAATAAACATGGCCACTGCTGCATTTATTTTTAAAATTGAATTGGGTATGATGGATTTGAAATCGGCAGTCAAGGATCGAAGTTTTAGGGCTAGAAATGTATTTAGGGAATCTGAAAAGCTGATGTTGTTAGATGTGGTGTTACTGTAATTTGTCATTCTTTTTGTGTTCCTATCCATTTCTTGATAAATATATGTGAATACATATATAAGTCATTAAGTCAAAACACGCATGCAATGCATGATTCTCCAAAAATGAAGAGTTGCATACCAGAGACAGAGCCAAATATTAGCAAACTGGAGTAGGATGGTTCGCTTATTCTTGAGACTGAAACTTTACTAGAAGATCCTATGCGATCACAATAGTAAGGCCGGTGTATATTGTTACTGTATATTACTGTTTGGCAAAGATGATGATTGTCGTGCAATTGAAGAGGATGGGTGTTGTAGTTGCAGAAGAAGAAGATTGAGGTGATAATGGAGGCGGAGGAAAAAAATGTTAGAATTAGGTCTACGTACATCCGGGCCGTAAATATTTTTTTTTGTTTTTCAACCCTTGGATCTTAAATTCAAGGATAGACTTGTAATCTCGGTATTTTACGGTATTTTATTTTACAGAATTAATTAAAATCAGGTCATAGACAGTCAACTCGAGTCAACATCCAGTCCAGGTACCAAGCCCTAACGTTGGACAAATGTTAGACCAAAGCCTAGTGTTGGTCAAAACCTAACTACTAAAGTCCAATTATCCCATAAAAGATTCTCAATTTATTTTATTTGATCCGGGATTTTCTTCCTTTATCTATTAAGGAATAACTTTGAACAATTAAAGATTAGCGTTACTGCACATGTTCAAAGTATGTCGACATCCTTACTTTGTAAGTTCTCTTTTATTTGTTGAATCTCCTTTCGTGTCTCCTTTAATACTTCAAGAACATCAGAAAACTTCTGAGAATTTGAAGGAACAACTCTTGGCTTCCTCACATTCCTTCTTTTTCTTTTCAAAGTTGGAGGCAACGTAGACTTCTCTTTTTCCTTCATGATTGATGGCTTAACAATCATATTAACATCTTTTCCATCAGAAGACATGATGCTTGGAGTATCCATAAGAGTATGGGTTTGTGAGAGGAAATCAAAATTTAAACTCAACAAGTAGTCTTGGAAAGAATTTCAGAGAAGGAAAAAGGAATGTAGGGTTACGCAACCTTTAGCAGGTTCATGCACGCACAACTCTGAACTCTAGTAAGAGTAGAATTGTCGAGAATAACCCTCCTTTATTGATACACAGGAAATTCCAGTTTTGTAACAAAACAAAAAAAGAAAACAAACTTTTCCTAAAGCCTGAGAGGTGTACGACCTTGTCTCTTTTGAACAGGCACATGAGACAAGATACACATATCAACACAATCAAGTTGTGTTGCGGTGAACAACAATCTGTCCACCATGTTCCTTTTGAGAGGAATCTATATACCTTTGTCTATCAAAACGATTGGACCATACTTTCTTTTCTAATGGTCTTACTTTATCCTTGGAAACTAACTTCCTAGACGAAGATAAAATCTTACATACCTCAGCGGTCTTTTGAGCAAGTTTAAGTTTGCTTGCTAATCGATTTGCTCTTCGTTGAAGTTTGTTGACATGTCTCAATTTGTGTTTGTACTTGTAACACTTTGATAGTTCATGACCTTTGAGTGAACAATATGAGCACGTCAACCTTGGATATAGTTCAGGCATCTGAGATGTGCAAGCTTCTAGACACATAGTTGAACCTGAAACATTATTCACAGAGTTTCCAATAGAAAGGTCAGTTTCATCTTCCAGATTGGTTGAGTTTTCTTCTGAAAGAATATCTAGATTGATGTATGTATTACTACAATTATCAAAATCAATATTTTCACAAAGAAGTGCAACACTTGACTTTTCGTCTTCATTAGAATCATAGTTGTCAGACATTTCATTAAGAGTTGCAGCAAGACCGTTGTTCCCAGTGTATTTTTTTCCGATTTGGACACTCATTTGCAAAATGACCAAAACCTTTACACTTAAAGCACTGAGGCATATCCTCGTCATCAGTTTCATCATTATCCCTATTTTTAGGAGGAACACAATTATGTGGCATATCTGATGACTTGGATTTATCTCTGGAGAGCCGTTTACTTCTCTTCAAAAGAAGATCCCTAAACTGTCTTGTGATCAATGAGACTGACTTGTCAAGATATTCATCTGATGAATCAGCCTCAGAAAGATCATCTTCAGAGATGTAAACACTTTTACTTTTATCAAGTAATTTAGTGTTTTTTAGTGCTTTGAAAGCAACATCCTTGCTAGACTTGGACGTATGCTCATGATCAAAGATCTTCAGATTCCCAACCAGAGTATTTCTGGACAGCGTTGCGAGATTATTTCCTTCAACGATGGCATGCTTCTTAGAATCGTATCTAGATGGCAGCGATCTGAGAATTTTCATCACAATATCCTTTTCAGGAATGGTCTTACCCAATGCAAAAGATGCATTAACAATTTCAGACACTTTGTGATTAAACTCATCAAATGTTTCTTCATCTGCCATACGGAGGTTTTCCCAATCAGAATTTAGGTTTTGAAGCCTAGCTTCTTTCTCACTAGTATTTCCTTCAAATACAGTTTCTAAGATATCCCAGGCTTCTTTAGACTTAGTGCACGTAGTCATATGGTGCTGAAGATCTGGGGTAATGGCATGTATGATAACATTCAAGCCATCAGAATTTTGCTTTGCAGCAAGAATTTCTTCTGGACTATATCTACCAATATCCTTCGGTATAGATACATCTCCTTTTGTATTAACATGAGGATCATAGCCATTAAAAACACGTACCCATGTTTGAAAATCACGAGCTTGAAGAAAAGCACGCATACCAATTTTCCACCATAAGTAGTTTGAGCCATCGAAGACTGGTGGTACGTTTATGGAGATAGAATTTCTGTCCATAGAGTCAGATCGCTACAAACACAAACTTGTAAGGTCTTTAAACGTGTTTGCCTGCTCTGATACCAATTGAAAAAGCGGGGGTACAACAACCACACCCAATATTTCGCTTAGCAATCTGTATGGACTAACTCCAATATACTTTTAAGAGAATCAACTAGACAGTCAGACTCAATCTTAATAAAAGTATATCAAAGAGTTATATCTCACTTTCTCGATTCAATACTGACTCAAGAAAATAGAAATTTGCGAGTCTAATTGAATACAAGAAAAAACACTTGAACGGTACCAAAGACCAATGTTCAAGGATCAATCAATTTCAATCAACAACCAAAGGTTGGATTTCCCAATTGATCGATTCAAATGCACAACCTGTGATATTTCAATTATATAACAAAATATAATGCGGAAAAGAAATAACACAAATACCAGAAGTTTTGTTAACGAGGAAACCGCAAATATAGAAAAACCCCGGGACCTAGTCCAGATTGAACACACACTGTATTAAGCCGCTACAAACACTAGCCTACTACAAACTAACTTCGGTCTGGACTGTAGTTGAACCCCAATCAATATCACACTGATCCAAGGTACAGTTGTGCTCATTACATCTCTGATCCCAGCAGGATACTATGCACTTGATTCCCTTAGCTGATCTCACCCACAACTAAGAGTTGCTACGACCCAAAGTCGAAGACTTTAATAAACAAATCTGTATCACACAGAAAAGTCTACGGTAATAGATAAATCTGTCTCCCGCAGAAATACCTGCGATTTTTGTTCCGTCTTTTGATAAATCAAGGTGAATAGGAACCAATTGTTAACCCGGACTTATATTCCTGAAGAACAACCTAGAATTATCAATCACCTCACAATAATCTTAATCGACTTGCAAAAGAAGATATTGCGGAATCACAAATGATGAGACGAAGACATTTGTGACTTCTTTTAATCTTGCCTATCGGAGAAATCAATCTCAAGCCAATCTTATGATTGTACTTAGTACGATAGAAACAGCAAGATCAGATCACAAAACTATAAAGAAAATAGTTGGGTCTGGCTTCACAATCCCAATGAAGTCTTTAAGTCGTTAACCTACAGGGTCTAGGTAGAAACCTAAGGTTAAAGGAGAATCGACTCTAGCTTATACAACTAGTATCACACAGGAGGTGTGGGGATTAGGTTTCCCAGTTGCTAGAGTTCTCCTTTATATAGTCTTCCAAATCAGGGTTTGCAATCTAAGTTACCTTGGTAACAAAGCATTCAATAAATACCGTTAGATGAAAACCTGATTAGATTCAAGCTAATATCTTTCAACCGTTAGATCGAAACTTAGCTTGTTACACACAAATAAAATGCACGTTTTAGGTTTGTGTAACCGTACCCAAACATGTACATTTAGTTGGTTCAAAAATAGTTAACCAAATGGTTAGCCATATGAGCACTTTCATATCAACCATATTCTTCTTTACCATAACTAGTTCAAATGACTCAAATGAACTAGTTAGAGAGTTGTTCAATTGCTTAGATCTTATAGAAGTATACAAGACACAATCGAAGAAAAAACGATTTGATTCACTCGAATCAATTCATGAACTTTATAGCCACGGTTTGCAAATATGCATTCCTTAGTTTATATAAGTTTAAGTTCACGAATAACCGTTTTTAGAAAATAACCAACCTAAGTACGCGGACTTAAGTACCTGGAATAAGTTTGTTTTCAGTTCACAAACTCCAGCATATTTTCACGGGACTTGAACTTCCGATGGTGCACGTACTGGTACGCGGACTTTATTTCCGGTTTTCCTGATCAGCAAAGTACGCATACTTTGGTTCAAGGAATAAGGACTTATACATGTATGAGTTATCACACAATGTTTATATCCAACAATGGTTATATATTCTAAACTCTCATTTCAATTATTGAAACATTCTTAGAGGACGTTATATAGTTGTTATTCACAAACCATTTTTCGTCAAAGCAATTTTCAAGTAATTGAAACTTAATATGACTTTAGTCACTATTAAAGATGAACTTGGCCAAAGCGAAAGCTTACCAACACATATTTCGAGAAATAGATAAGCGAGATAAACTCGGCTCGAAATAGCAAATGTGTATAATCATAGTCTATATAGCAATACGACTTTTGTCTCAAGATAGGAGATAGAGTAGATAGACTTTTGAGTGATAGATAAGTTCAAGTCTCCACATACCTTTTAGTCGATGAAGTTCCACCAGTTCCTTGAGTAGTTCTTCGTCTTTGTATGATGATCGCCATAGAGTCTAGAGCTCAACTACACTTTCTATCCTAGTCCGAGAATTAGCTATAAGTAGACTAGAAATCAAGACTTATAGTTTTGATCACTAACATTGACAAACATGCTTGAGATAGCAACGCATGCGAGTTCGACCGAGCAGTGCTCTAACATTGCCTTTTTCTTTGTTATACAGAAAATCATGATCATATATCTTTAATTTACGCACAAGTATGCTTCTTGATAAAAATGAATAATCATTGGCTACAATTATCACATGTTTCTTATACTCATATCTGGATGGTAACGATCTGAGAATCTTGCATGCTATATCCTTTTCAGAGATAGTCTTTCAAGAGAAAAATATGCATTTACAATCTCAGAGAGTTTAATGTGAAACTTCTCAAATGTGTTATTATCATCCATACGAAGATTTCCTCAATCAGAAGTAGGAGTTTGAAGTCTTATTTCTTTTTCTGAAGAGTTACATTCAACTACAATCTCAAGATTATCCCAAGCCATTTTAGAGGTTTCACATGTATATATATATATATATATATATATATATATGATTCTGAAGATCTAGGCTTATTATGGCATTCAAACAATCTGAGTTATACTTTGCCAAAACCTTTTCCTCTTTAGTGTATGAAGCTAAGATTTCAAACTCAATTTCGGAATTTTCTACTTACTAACGTACGTATCCATTGACAACTAATACCAAAGTATTTAAGTCATGGGAATGAAGAAAATATTTATAAAAGACTTCCACCACAGGTAGTTTGTGCCATCAAATCTTGGCGGTACGTTAAATTTACTTCATTATCTAATAGGTTAGATCGCACCAAACACAGATTGTTAGATCTTATTATGTTTTCCTACTTTGATACCAAGTGAAATGATGAGGGTACCAAGTACACCATAATATCTTCGATATCAACCTACTACAGACACACCTTGTGTAATATAATACAAACACAAATTGTCAAGGTGATTACTTCAACAAGATGTACACTTGATATATAGTGTAAGCCCGAATCCAAACCAATCTATGAGATCAAACCAAGTGTTGATTAACATACAAGTGTATGTTTTAGTTTAATTATAAAGACAAAGCAATATAACGCGAAAGTAAAATAAATCACAAAACACACAAGATTTACGGAATACTGCAAGGCATAAAAATCCCGAGACATAGTCCAATTTTGAATACTCTCAGAGTTAAAAGCCGTTATACAAATTGACTACCACAACTTCGTATAGTTGAGACCAAGTAAACTAACTCCAAGTTACTCAGTTCCTTCATTATCCCTGCGCTTACAACCAATCTGGTCTATGCCACCTATTGTGAAGATTTCAAAAATCAACTCTTTTTGTATCATAATCAGAAATAATAAATAACTAGTATGTTTCAATGACCTATCTATCAATCTCCAATATCAACAAGTTAATCAGAGATAAGTTGAGTACAAAGGTTCTTCAATTAAATAAAATAAACTCTTTTTTCGGTTAGATCAACTAAGATAAAGACTATCAAAATAATCAATCTTATACAAACTATCAAAGTAGATCTCAAATAGAAACACCTGGATAGATTGCCGATCGATACGACAGGATTTGAAGTCTATTTGAGATAGATGGCTTTTTGGATCCCAGTTAATCAAGTGTGCAAGAAGTATGCTATTGACGGTCCTATTTAACTTTTTATTTTCTACCTATGTATCTTTTGAGACAATGTCTTATGAATTTAGTATATGATGAGATACAAAGAAGAAGTTTCGTGTTCAAGCATGTACTTGACTAATCTTTAAACCAGAAATCAATCAATAGATGTTTGAATGACTTATCTCATTTCAGGTTGAGAACAACTCTCTTGTGCAATAAAGCATGATAGAGAAGTGCCTAAAACTCTAACTTGCAAATTGAGTTCGCAAATTGAAAATATTAGTTTCGGAACTATGCAAAACTTAGTAGTTTCTGAAATCCAATATGCACTAGAGTTCGCAAACTAAAAATGTGAGTTCGGGAACGTAACTATGAAAATCAAGGATTTTTCTATTGACATCCAAATTGCACTAGAGTTTGCAAACTAAAAATGTTAGTTCGCGAACCATGAAATTTAAGGAGTTTTTAAACTCCAAATTGTACTTGAGTTTCCGAACTACTTTTATTGTTCGCGAACTGTACAGTTCAAGACGAGTTCTGTTGACATCAAATCTTATTGAGTTCACAAGCTACAATTTTCGATTCCTGAACTGTGTAGAACTTGATTATTTGGTTGATGGTTCACAGACCACATGGTTAACTTGTGAGCTACTTTGTGATAGTCCTTAATTGACATTTACGTGTGTGCACATTCTTCTTTGTATTACAAGGCAGGCTTTTCACACACTTATTAATTTTTATTCTTCGTACCATACTATTGTGAGTAAGTTAATTATTTTCCTAATTGAGTAGAATATAAACTTTAGAAGTAACTTTTTTTTGGAATACTTGGTTTTCATTCTTACGGCTTATATCAAAGGAAAAAAGCTATATTGCTAGAATATTCTAACTAAGGTAACAAGTTACTTAATACCAAAGTAAAAACATATTCTAAGCAGTAAGACATTACTTGGGATGAAAGTAATTCTCAAACATGGAAATTAGTTCACAATCTTACGAATGGAAGTAATAGTTGCATTAACTTAGAGAAACCTAGCCTTATTCATCATTATATATAGGACTCTCTACAACTAAGATTCTCAATCCATGCATGTTGTGCATCTTTTTGCTGCAAGAGACGTCATCCTCTTTAAACCTAGGTTTCCTCTAAAAACATAATTATATTACAACTTTGAAGTCTTCACTTGGGATTCGTAAAGACCGGACAGACTAAATTTTACTTGATATATCTTTGTTATCTGAATTTTATATTAATCATTTGTCTATTATAAAGGATTGTCTCTTATGCTATACGACCATTCAAGAACTAATAATCGAGGAATAAGATTGACTGAAGCTACAAGGAGTTTTCCGTATTTGACCTTGTTAGTTACACAAGATTAAATCTAAACTTTATTTAGATAGATATTGTGAGGTGGAATCGGTTAGGTAACTGTATATGTTTTGAAGAGATTAAACCCTAATTATTCGAGGTTTGCTTTGACACCCTTCTTACCTGGAAATCCCTTAAATCAAATAGATTTCCATTACCTTGATTGAAAAATATATAAAGGAAATCAATAGGTGTACTGTTGGAGGCAGGGTAACACTAGTATTCATGAAGGATTGTGGACAAACTCTTAGTCCTGTAAAGCAAGTCAGTTTAGGGCTGCACAACGGGTAGGGTGGGTAGGATATGGCCTATTTCGCCACCCTACCCGCTGAATGGCGGGTAAGAAATTTTTTACCCGCCACCCTACCCGACAGTAAACGGGTAAGATCCTACCCGACCCATCACTTGACGGGTCGGGTAGGATAGGGTGGCGGGTATAACCATTTTTTTTTTTCTTTTCTGGTGAGGAATATTCGCAGTGAAAACGTGCAGTGCTCCTTATGGTGGATAAGCACAGTAATACATCCAAGATTCTGGATTACTTTCACCATGAATTGATTGGTTGTTGTGCTATGGGGTGTTCCAACAGAATCTGTGGAAGAAAAAGAAAGTTTTGGAAGAACCATGCGTCTTCTCTTCTGTATCCAAAAATGTTTCATTTCTGAGCAGACCTACCGCACTGTTGAGCTGTAGAGATTCAGAATCTAAATGGATGATTTTAATTTCTTATTCACTTTACAAAAAGTACATATAAATTGTGACAGAGGATACATATTTAGATTGAACTATAAGCCACTGATCTATTTTGAATTTGCAAGAATGAAAAATTTGTGTAACAAAAATGTCAGCTTCATAACCTTCTTGTACAGTTGTTGTACAGTTGATGTCAGCTTCATAACCTTCTCTGCACAAATCTCTACTAGTATCATATAAGAAGAATTACCCAAAAATCATACCTGCAAGGTATGTGTAAATAATCATCAACCATCAAGAAATTCATCAGAACCTTTGCACAATGAACCTCCGTCGCCGTGGTTGTGGATTGGAGGAGATAGAAACAAAAAGAACGATGAAGAGTATCACCAAGACTAACTGTAAGGGTGAGATTCCACCACTATCATCAGAAGAACTTCCACAACAAAGAGTTCCCATGTTACAATAGCCTCTTAGTCTTTCTGCAGAGGATTTTGTACCAAAACCAAGAATTAGAACTCCTATTTATTCTGTTCTTTTTTTGCTTAGTCAGAAGACCTATTTGTTTCGGAGCTGTTTTTTTTTATTTGGTCTTTTACATATATGAGGCGGGTAAGCGGGTAGGGTAGGATAATTTCGGGTTTTATCCGTCACCCTACCCATTTGACGGCGGATAAAATAATGTTTACCCGTCACCCTACCCGTTAATGGCGGGTAGGATAGGATACGGGTAAAAATTCTGGCGGGTAGGATAGGGTGGCGGGTAAGGGTAGGATATGTGCACCCCTAAGTCAGTTAGTAGAATTGTATGTGTACAGTCTTGTGAGATCTAAAATATGTAGGGGCACAACTAAAAAAGAATAAATTTTAGGGTATGTCCGGTCTATCCAAATTCTAATAGGAGGATATCTACTTAATACAGTGTGTTTTCAAATTGGATGAGTTCCCGGGGTTTTTCTGCTAGATTTCATTTTTTCTCATCCAAAAAATTTCTGGTGTCTTGTGTTATTTATTTTTCGCATTAGATTGTTTATCTTTATATTTTAAATATCACATGTACTATGTTAAACAACCTAGATAGTTTTACTCGCGAGTAAAGATCCTGCAAGACTTGATCACGTGACATAGATCGTACAAGAATTCGTTTTGCTGAATTCATATCTTAAAATTTCGAGACATCTAGGTTGAAAATTGTACTTACAATCTTGAATATAGACCTTGTCAAGACTTGTTCTTGCGGTGTATATATTGACATATTAATTTTACAAGGATTATCCATATCTATTCACAAACAAGAAAGTTGCTAGTATATTAGGTACCTCGTTTTCACATCTTATGACAAGGATACTAATCTGGCATTAGTCTTTTCATGAATGATTTTACAGGTTCCTCCAAAGGCTGTAAAATCATCTCTGGTTTAGGAAGAAATATAGAAGAAGCAGAAAATCTCGTTATTCTAAAGGCTATCATATGGGCTATGAGCAAAGAAATAAATTGGTTATGCATCCACAATGATGCCAGGAATTTTATAGCACTATATTTAAATAATAAAAACCAACAAAAGTTGAATATGTTAGTAGAAATTTCATTTTCCATTAGAAATATGGTGTAGTAGTTCAACATCATAGAAGGTTCAACGTAGTTCAAAAATTCATAGACGTTAGCCCAACTTTCCTTAACCAAGTTTTGTAATTCTTATAATTAATAAATTTCTTTTCCTAGAAAAAAAGAAAAAGTCTAGAAGACGCAAATGTTAGTAAGTCGGTTGTTAATTTTACTGCTGTAGACGTGATATGAAATCTGAGTGTTAGATGCCATGAACCACTGAGGTAAATTATAGATGCAACCGTGGGCTGAGGAGCTCATTATGTCAGCATCAATATTTAAGAAACAAAAGCCCGTTCATTCATATGCTAGCCCGATAAACTAGTTACCCCTTATCAAGGAACTACACCGATACTCAGTAATATCATATTTTAATAATCACTGGTGGTTAACCTCTAATCTCATTACCGACCCTTTTATTTTTGGATGACAAGTCAACATACATAAATTAAATTAAATTAGTAATAATACATGGATGGACTAGAGCGCCCAACCAAAGCATAAATTAGGATGTAACGAGTATGCTGAAATATGCTGCATTGATATAATTATGTATACAACTTAGCAAATGATGTGGTTGTGTTGGGAGTCTCAGAAATTCGTTCGCATCTTCCCCGTGGGAGGCTAGCCAATTGTATTTTCCATGTTAGAATGATGGATTTCACTTGCTAAGTCGTCAAGGTATTGTATATCGACCATGACGACTTTTGTAAAATTCGTTATGCTTATCAATAGACCATGACGACTTTTTAAGCATCAAATATTTTTGTTGTGAAAGTTGTCATGGTTGAAATTTAGGACCATGGAAACTGTCTTAAGTGTCGTCAAGCTATAATTTTTTATTTTTTTTGAAAGAAAAAGCAAAGGATTGTCATTTAAATAGCTTGCCGATGAAGTTAAGAATTACAGGACAATCTAACTTAGAACTCACACAAGCTAGAAGGTCAGAAGACCATTTCCTATTACATCTGCTAAGCCTAGCATATTTCGCTAGCCGATCTACCACTTGATTACACTTCATATTTCTAAAGCACACAACCACATCACCGAAACACTGAATTAAGTGTTGACTCTCTCTAATTAAATTACCATCTTCCCATGGAGTAATGACATTATGACCTTTTATACTATCCATCACCTTTTTGTTGTCTCCTTCCACTATGACATGCTGAAGTTGCAGCTGGCAAATCCATTGGAGAGCTTTAAGAACTGCGACTGCTTTAGCTTGAGTGGCATCTCTCATTTTTTCTACCATTGTCTAGGCTTCCACCAGTCTACCTGAAAAATATCTAATTATTAGAGCAATGCCAGCAATATGATTACCAGGGATAACATAAGCATCTTTGTTCAATTTAAATTTTCCTCTAGGAGGGGGAATCCACGTATTAATATTTGTGCTTCTAACCCCAATTTTGTGAATGTTATTGCTAAGCAACCACATATGATTCAAATAAATGTTAATATGAATTTTATTATTAATGCAGAAAGAAAGAATTCTGTGTTTTAGGCTGCTAATTGTGCTTCTGGTGTTGTTGAAGATCAACTCACATCTGGATTTCCATATAAACCACATTGTGATAACAATGAGATTTATGCTTCCTTATTTATTAAAATTGATGTTGTACTCAGGATTGCACCAAGACTTTAACCCATTGCTGAATATCTTGAACAGAGTTGATTTCCTTAGAAATTTCTGGAGATATAACATTCCACACATTCCTAGCATAACTACACTGGACCAGTAAATGGTTTGCAGATTCTTCATCAGAGTTATACCTTTGACAGATTGTGTTTTGCACTTCTGCCTGCCTTGCAATTCTTTGAGTAACAGGTAGGATATCATGAAACCTTCCATAAGAATAATTGACACTTCTGAGGGATTTTAAGATGCCATATTCCAAGCCAGAATTTAGCCCCCCCCTTCCATGCTTGCAAGGCTTCTATTGTGCTGACAGAGAATGACTTTGTAGGTAGAATTTATAGTAAAGTGACCACTTCTTGTAAGGGACCATTGTAATATTCTTTAGATTGTATAAAAGGCATGATATTTTGAATTTTCTTTATCTGATCTTGAATGAAGTAATGTTAAAGGAGATTAATATTCCAACTTCTTGTATGTTGATCGATGAAGTCGTCTACTTTCATGTTGTAAGGGATATCTTCATCAGAAGAGAAATTTTCTTGAATTTGTTGAGCTGTGTAACCTTCTATCCAATTATCCCTAAAAGCATAAACTGTTTTTCTATCTCAAATTTTCCAAATGTGAAACTGTTTTACCAACTTGATCCTTGTACCTATAGTTCTCCAAACTGCAGTACCCTTGCTAGTGATTCCATCTTGAATAACATTTTCGTCCTTAAAATATTTAGCTTCTAGAAGTTCTTCCAATTTCCTGTTCTTTTCATGAATTAGCCTCCAAGCTAGTTTAGTAATCATTGGTTCATTAAAAACTTTCAAGTTCTTGATACCAAGTCCCCCATCTTTTAGGAATAGAAACAAAATTCCAAGACTTGAAATAACATTCTTTTCCATTACTCTTGTTCCACCAATATTTTCTTTGTGTGGACTCCAACTGATTTATTGTTTTATGGGGAAGAATAAAACAACCCATTTTAAATCGAGCCATGACATTTGTAACAAATTGAATTTGTGTGCTTCTCCCTGCTTGATTGAATATTCCTGCCTGCCATTGTTGAAGCCTAATTTACGTCTTTTCCTGTATTTTGCTGAAGCATTTTGATACTTCTCTCCCAATGAAGAGATGTATTCCCAAATATTTCTCATTTAGAGGCATCTCCTTCATACCAAGCATGTTGCAAATGTCTTGCTTAGCTTCATCACTTAATCTCTTGCTGAAGTGTATACTAGACTTATCTAAATTAACCATCTGTCCCGACACTTTACAGAAATTCTGTATAATACTTTTGATATTGTTTATTGAAAAGCCCTTTGCAGTGGAAAATAGAATGCAATCGTCTGCAAAAAAAATAAATGTGATATAGGAGGGCCAGTTTTGGAAGGATATATAGGAATTATGTTTTTCTTCTCAGCAGCACAGTGGAGCATTCTACTCAAACCTTCTATACAAAGTATAAAGAGATATGGAGATAAACCGTCATCTTGTCGAAGACCTCTAGTTGGATGCATAGATTCAATTGGAGACCCATTTAGCAGAATGGATATAATTGATGTATGATGCATTGATTCATAAGTTGGCGCCATTTTCCAGAGAATCCAAGATTTTTTAGAATGTTGATGATAAATTTCCATTCCATTCTGTCGAAAGCTTTCGACATATCTAATTTCACAGTAACTGCTCCAAGGAAAGCTTTGGTGTTCTTCATATATTGAAAAAATTCATGTGAAATGATCATGTGAAATGATCATGTGAAATGATGGTGTTATCCATGATATTTATGCCAGGAACATAAGATGCTTGCTAGGGGAAGATAATCTTGTAAAGTAGTGCTTCAATCTATTTATCATGATCATGGAGATGATTTTATAAGAGATGTTACATAGGCTTATATGTCTAAAATCGGATGGTTTTTGAATGCAATTATTCTAGGGTATAAGAGTTTGGAAAGTGTGATTAAGTTCTAGGGTATAAGAGATGTTATTATAAGAGATGTTACATAGGCTTATATGTCTAAAATCGGATGGTTTTTGAATGCAATTATTCTAGGGTATAAGAGTTTGGAAAGTGTGATTAAGTTCTTTAAGAAGTTTACCATTTCTGAAAAATTCTTGCACCATCTTCACCACATCAGCTCCGACAATCTCCCAATTTTGCTGGTAGAATCCTGCTTGAAATCCGTCTGGTCCTGGGGAAGACCAAGACTTAATTTGAAACATATTTTCTTTGACTTCTTGACCAGTTAGAACTTGAATGAGTCTTTGATTTTCTTCTTCAGTTATACAAGGAGATATGAGACTCATAATTTCTTCATCTTCAACAGGATTTGAGGTTGTTGCAATTTCTTGGAAATTGTCCAATAATATTTTTGATATATCTTCTCTTGAACTCTTCCATTCTCCATTTTTGTCATGCAAAGAGTGAATCTGATTACATCTTCTTCTATACTTTGCTTGAGAGTGAAACATTTTAGAGTTTTTTATCCTGATATTTGATAACATTCTCTCTTGATTGTTGATAAGCAGTTCTGTTTTTAACTTCATAAAGGTTTTTTAACTGGCTCTGAATTCTTTGATATTATTCTATGTCCATTTGAGGTTGACTAATGATCTGTTGGATTTAAGCTTGAGCCTCATTGATTTTCATATCTGTATCTCCATACTCTTTAATCCTCCATAATTTCAAACCCATCTTAGTTTCTCTAAGCTTATTAGTGAATTTGTAAGCTTCAGTGCCTTGCTTGTTATTCTTCTATCTTCTCTTGATTTCCTCCTTACGTGTTTTATTTGACAACCAGTGTTCATATAATCTATAAGGTTTGGATAGATTTTCAGTTTTAGGATTGGTATTCAAGAGAATGGGTACATGATCGGATCCAGAAGGTATGCGATTTTTGATGATGGCATTTTGGAATGTACTCATCCATGAAGTAGAACACATGGCTCTGTCCAATATTGTTCTGACTTGATTAATATGGTTTATGTGATTTGACCATGTAAACGGTTTTCCTGTGAATGGTATATCAATAAGACCCAAATCCGTGACAGTACTTGTGACAATTGGATGAGATTGTGTAGGATGTATTGAGTAGCTTTGTATTTCATATCTATATAGAGTGGAGTTAAAATCACAAAAAATTACCCAAGGTAAATTCATGTTTTGTCCCATTTCATGAATGAACCTCCATCGCACCTGTCTGGAATTGTCTTAAGAGGAACTATACAAGCATGTAAGAAACCATTCAACATAAGAATCATTATTCTTTATGATAAAATTGATCATATACATAGAAGAGTGGATGAAATCAATATCCAATCCATCTTTCCAGAGAAGAGCTAATTCATCTACTCTTATTCTTTCCTCATTGCATCATATATTAGGATATCTCATTTGTTTTAAGCTATAAAAGTTTGCCCATGAAAATTGTGAAAGCAAAAATTTGATCCTATTCTAGTTGAAATGTTGAAAGAGTCATCAAGGTCATAAGATATCGACCATGACGAGTGTTGTAAAAATCGTCACGGTTAACTAACATACCATGACAATTTTAAAAATGTAAAAGAAAAAAAAAAGACTTAACAAAAATAGTTCAATTTTTTTTCCAAAAAAGTTAAAAGAATCAAGAAAAGGTAAAAAAATATGTAAAAATACGCATGCCACAACCTTAGGATAAAAAGATACTGTAACACTACAATTTTAGAAAATTTTACGAGTTTTTGTAAGTGTTATAACATGCTAAACAAAAACTCTATGCTACAGAATGTTTGTTTTCATCTGACTCGCGATCTAAATCTTAGCCAATTCCTAACTTGGTGCGAGTCAAATATCAGACTGTTTGTTTTTCAGTTTTTGTTCGATCTGACTCGATACCTGACTGAAATCACCGGACTCAAACCCCAAATTAGATTCAGAACACGAGTCAGCGATACGAAAAAGCTAAAGGTGGACCAAATTGGTGTACCAATTTTCTCCACATCTAGATTAAGGTATTTATAGCGTGTTTGGATACAAATCCGCTTCTCCAGAAGTCGAAGTCAGAAACAAAACTATCTTGCTTCACAAAAAGTAAACTTTTCGACTTCTAGAAGTCGTTTTGAAATTTGAACTGACTTCTGACTTTTCAAATTCTAGAGATCGAAAAGTTACTTCTGATGGGCCATCCAAACGGGCTATTAGAGCAGTTCCTATGGAATGAACAAACTCAAAGTTTGTTCATTTTGCTCCCACTATGGACTCAACAAACATGAAAAATAGATGTTCAAACCAACAAATTTGTTGGTTTGTTCATTGAGTTGGAACATGTAGCGCACGCTTGATGAAAGGTCGAGCGAGCTTAGCACCAGCGCTGGCGGTTGAGCCACAAACTCTGGCGCTTGTCTTTCCAGCACGCGCTCTTGATTAAAGCGTCAGCGTCTTTCCTAAAAGCGCCGCGTTTTTCATAGAAGCGCCAACGACTGAATCTGGACTGCTGAAAACTCTTGTGATCTAACGGCCATAATTTTTGAGTTCTATAAATACTCCACATTTCAACTCCAAATTCACACATTCTACACATTCTACACATTCTTCACTCTCAAATCATCTACAAAAATGTATCCCAGAGTTCGTGGTGTTAGATTCACTAAACAAGATGATTTAGCTATTTGTAGAGCCTTTGTTTTTCACAAAAGATATTGTCATGAGTAATGTAGCCGATTAGACGTTGACTTACTGGGAGAAAGTTTATAGAATGTTCACCGCTAAAACGGGGAACATCCATGGGTGTGATTCTCACGGATTGTCGCATCGTTTTAGTTTAATTAGTATGAATGAATTGGAGTTCGTCGTTCAACTAATGGAGAATCACAAAAATAAGCTCAACGGTGAAGCCAAACATGAAGTTGTTTATGGGTGAAAATTATTTCTGCCGGTTTTGGTAATTTAAGGTGTGTGGATGAGAAATGAATCTAAATCCTAAACAAATGCACTGCACGGGAGTGCTTGTGATTCGAGAAATCAATCTGTACAACTCTGGCCTAAACCAAGAAATGGCCGTTCCAGACTTGCTTCGGTCACAAAGTGAAGGAGATGGGGTTGATCTTAGAGAGGGAAGCGAAGAAGGTGTTGAGATTGTAGAGGTGTTGGCTGTTTTATGACTTGTATCAGAAAGTTGAACTGGCTTGCAGGATGTAAGCTATCAGTTCTGGTGTTTGAATACGATTGTATCAACACTTGGTTTTATGTCTTGTCTTGTCTTTGGAAATAGGGAGGAGAACCTATTTATACAAGTCATTAAGCCTAACCCACGTCTCTCATGGGAAGTGGAGGAAGTGGAGTGATGGAGTAGTGGAGTTGTGTGTTAGTGTCACACGACCAGTCTTGCCCACTTCTCCCGTCATCACTAACCGTCCATGACTTCCTGACACGTTCTTGTGATGGCGCGTTGTGCGCAGCACGCTGTAAACCACCAGACCAATACCCCAGTTAGTATCCCCCAGTTTGTGACATGATTGATGTCTTGATCGTGTGGATCGTGGGACCCACAGGAAGTAACATGTAATGCTAGGTTAAATAACTAAGTTATTTGGGAAGTTGATACTTATAAAATATCGTGTGTATTCTATGCATGTAATGCATCGAATATATTCAACACGTATGAAGCATCGCTATTTTAAGGATTAATGGAGTAAATCACGATCAAGCGTCTTAAAATAGCATCACATCCAACCATCTTCGAGTGATCGTTTGGAGGATGTATGGGCGAGCCATGCTTTGAACGATCACTCTATGTGGAAGAGTGGTGGACGGTGATCATGGGAATGATTCATTGGTCGCTTGACTCCTAGCCAGGGCTGTTCAACCAAGCTGGTGGAGTTGGACGGACGAGATGATTTTATGACACTCATCTGCGACCGTTGATAGAGTTTAGGGTCTTGAAGAGGTGCGCAAGTATCACTCTTCAGCTTGGTCAATCATGGGAGGTGTATTAGGCAGGACCGACCGGGCATGCGTGTAGACAGCTTGCCGGTGTACACGTCCATACATCATTACCCCATGAAGATATAATCTAGGCCACTCAATTTGTCTGGCAAAGTTGAGTGGTTGAGATGGGTTTGCGGCAAAAATCCGTTGCCGCAAAGGAATTGGGGACCACGCGACCATGCCTAGTTTGGGCGCACAAATCGAGGCGTCTGATAGGTGTAGAATACACCTAATTTACTATCTAGTAGTTTATGCTTTCTTTGCTATTTTTCGTGTAAATTATGTATTTTACGCTTGTTTTGAGTTTTATAGCTACTTTGGAGTCGCACGGAGGAAAAGAAGAAGAAATCACCCAATTCGAGCCAAAAGGGCAAAAAGGTCATTTCACGGGCGAAGACTATTTGGAGCCCAGAGGTGGTTAAGGGGCTCTCATTCATGGTACCCCTTATCACTAAGCAAAGTGGGTGTTACTAACACCGGGTAGCCCTTATCTAAAGACGGTATCTTTGGGTAGCACCCAACCTGGCCTGGCCCTACCCATTACCCAGATCCGGATCCGGACCACTTCACAACCTAACCATACATCTCGAGAGTTTCTCATTCAATTCATTCTTTCACCCGAAACCGAAATCGAGAGGTAAGTTGCATTAGAAATTGAGAACAGAGAGAACCGAGATGTGATCTTGTTGATTTTCATGAGGCTAGGTTAAGTTGCAGAGACAACCAATTTGAATCCGAGAGCTCGTTCTTGTGGCTATGGATCTCGTGATTGAGTTAAGATGTAAGTAGAGAATGGGTTTAAGTAAATCGATGGCGTCTGAGGTTAAAGAAATCAGAGAATCAGGGTTCGATGCTGTTGCAGTTTGATGTTTATAGAACAAAAAGGGGTTTGAAATTGTGAGAAAAGAAGAGCTGAGCTGATGATTATCGAGTATTGATTCGTTGTTGGTGCTATGAAGAAACCCAGGAAAAATTGGGCTTGGCTCAAGAACCAGGTTCACTGTTGCTGCTATGAGAAAGGGGATCTGGTGGTGATGTGATGATTGAAACTCGAGCTGTAGTTGATAGGAATGGTCTCTGCGTTGTGTTGCTCGGGAATTAGAAGCTAGGGTTCAATGATGAATTGAAGTCGTTAATATGAAATGTTTGTCAGTGAGAATGAGATTCAGCTGGTTACTATGATTGAATTTAGCTTGAACTAATGTTGTTGAATGGCTTGGCAAGAGTAGAAGGATTTGATGGAATAAATGGCTGCTCTGATGGTTATGGAATGGCCTGAAACTAAGCTAGACAGATGTGGCATTACAGGTAAGAGAAATGGAGATAGAATGGGTTGAAATGGTGGCTTGAGGCGGTGGTGAAGTGTGAGTCCGCGGAGCCGTGACAGTTGTTTGAGCTATTGTGGCTACAAGTTAGCAGGTGGTGGTGTTGGTCGGTGCATCGGTGGCGTGGCTTGCAAGACAATGATGGTCTTTGGTTGTATGCTGCTGGTGGTGGTTATTGCTCGATTAGGCTAATGGTGCTGTGTTGGTGGAGTTATTGCAGGTAATGTGGCTCTGATGTTTGAACAGAGAAGGAGATGGCAATGCCGCTGATGGAAGAAATGCAATGAGATGGCCTAAGCCTGGTGGAGGTGCATAGGCAATGGTGAAATTGAATTTGGGTGTTGCAGGTGTTATATGCTGCAGTAAACTGGTGATGTTGTGTTTTGAGTTAGAAAATTAGAAGATTGAGAAGAATGTGCAGCTATGCATAGTGGTTGAATGCTGTTAGGTGATTTGCTGCAATAGCAGTGGGCTGAGTAGGACACAGGGCAGGAAGTGCGGATGTCGTTGGTGTGCCGTTACAACGGAGATCTAATGAGGAATGACAGATGAACCAAGTTTTATTGGTGTGTGCAGAGTGGCAAGTTAGGGCCAACATGGCTGGATAAGCTAGTAAAGCACAGCCATCATGGCTGGTGCAGTCAAGGCCTGATGGTTGCAGGTGAAGCACAATCATTGTGCTACAGATTTGGCCAATGCAACTGGCCCAAGCCAAGTTCACTCAGGTCAGCTGAGTCTGAAACGGGTCTAACTCAGGTCTGACTTGGTTCTGACTCATGAACCTGACTCTCTTTTCCCCTTGACCTGTTGACTAACAATTGACTGACGGTTGACCTATTTGACCGTTAGTCCTAACGGAGGACCGAACGGAATATTCCGTCGAATATTCTCTCGACGGAGAAATTTCCAGGTGGCCGGCGATGACGTTTTCCGGCCAAATTCCGGCCATAATCCCAGTTTTCCGGCGAGCCAAAAATTCCAGAATTTTCTATGGACTTCTCTCATGGGTGTGAAGACTTGGGCTTGGAATTGGATGGAGAATTGGACTCAAATTTGGAAAGAGAAGGTGGAAGAGTTGAGAAAAGCTTGGATTTGGAAATTGAATTGCAAAAGGAAAAGGATTCTATTCCTTAGAAGATTTGGAGAATATTGAAGCCTATAAATAGAGAAGTTTTCTACAACTTTTTACACACATCTCTACACACACAATACTTTTCTTTTCTTATTCTTTGTGTGAACTTTTAACATGAGTAGCTAATTTTATTGATTGAGGATGAATTCCTAGTTTTTAAACATATGATTTGAGTTTTTGTTTCAATTCTATCTTGAAGTTTTTCACATGATTATCGTTTGTTTTTACTAATAGGAATGATCTTAAAGACATTCATGATTGATTGATAGATTGTTTAGGTGGCCAACTAAATTGATTTGTTAATTTGATCTAAAGCTAGTGAAAGTTAGGAGATAAGTAATCGTTTCTTGACTCTTTACATAAGTAGCAAACACGAGACCTTGCGGAGGGATTCCGTGGAGCAATTGTGTGTAGAAACAACGCTAGAAAGTGAACCAAGCGAACCGAGTTTAACTACTAGTACTAAACCTAAATTCATAAATCTTAATGCATTCTGGGAATTACATCTTGTAAGCGAACCTCAAGGTGGTTCTTTTGAATAGAATCTGATAACTAAGCGGACCTGTTACTCAGTGAAATTAGGGATTTTGGGGATAGCTAAGCGGACCTGCTATCCTACGGTTGGTGATAATCTGTGACTAATAACAAGTAGAAAAGAACATAACTTTAATCATTGTTTTGTAACGAAGAAGGATTCCTTGATCTTGTCTCCCTTATTGCTTTCAACTTTATCTTTTAATTGCTTTGTTTATTTTTCTTTTGCTTTTTACACCCCCCCTTTTGTGACAATTTTGACAACTAGAATCTCGTGCTCCTCGTGGGATCGACCTTGACTACCCTATATTACTAGTTAATTAGGTAGTAAAGTATTAATTAATTTGTTGTGGTTACGACACGCATCAGCGTCTAGCCATGGTCGGCCTTGGACGATTGGTCAGGCGTGTAGACGGGTCCACGGTGATCGTGTTGACATGCTCAGGACCCTTTGAATCTACATCTACACCCTCCATCTATGCTTGCGAAGATGGACGCTCGTGATCGATAAGCGACACATGTAATATGCCGCAAACCCTAATTAGGGTTTTGGATCGGTCGTGTGTACACGACTTCAACCTAACGGTTTGGCAGGCTATGCTCCTTCTTTGGGGAGGCCGACCATGTGGGGCCCACATTGGGTCAGTGGTGAACATGGTGATACCTGACTGACGGTCCTAGGCCTGATCTAAGCCATCCAAACATGCTAGTGAAGTTGGATGGTCGTGATCAATTTGAGACCTTAGTGGAATTTCCTGCGACCCTTTAAGCATTACGCCGGCCATACTTTGGGAAAAGACACGTTGCTCTATGGCTAGGTCAGGAGATGGTCGACCAAGCAGGTAGATAGGGGGCCCGCCGGTGTGCAGGACAAGCTTGTCCGGCCGGTCATGGGATAATCCACGCCGTCCAATCATGACGGTGAAGTTGGACGGTCGTGGCTGGTTTTGAGACTGTCGTTGGAGGTATCGTGCGCACAAGCTTTTCCAAGCTGCTCCATACCAGTCTAATCATCCTACTTTAGGCTGGTGTTCGGTGGTTATTTGGGAGGCGTGGTATGCATTCGACCGATCAGGGCATAAACGGGCCCGCTGGTGGTCATTAAGGTGGTAGCCTGCTCCTGCCGAGGATCGTCTAGGCTGGTTAAATCATGCGGCCAACTTGCATGGTCGTGATTGTTCTTGAGACTGACATGGACAGTCCAGATGCTCGATCGGGCTAGTATAACACACCGAGAGATGTATGCTCAATCGGGCTAGTATAACACACCGAGAGTTGTAGCCTGTATGGGTATTTCGTGCATGCCTCATTAGTGACACTTGGAGATTCGCGGTACTCTGCTGGGAGCAACAATCAGTCGTCATGCCGCACCAATAATAAGAGTTCAGCGGGAACAACACAGGAAATATAAGGCTGGTCATGCACTAATTGATAATGTTATAAATTCATGGGATTGTTGCTACATGCTCCATTTTAGGTGAATTAGTAAAGTGGAGAAGTATTCATCACTTATCAGTGGCTTTATCCTTTGCAGGATTTCAACGTATAATTTTAGCCTTAAATGAAAATCCACCATTTAAATGCATGAGATGGTGACAAATGGGTACATTGAAATGACCAAGCTAAAGTAAATGCATATTTACCGCATAGATGGACATTGCCAAGGTGCTGTCCTGGTCAAACCTGATTAGGGTTTGGAAGAGAAATACGACTTGGTTGGCGTTGAGACCTTATTCATCGGACAAGCACTGCCGTAGCTGATTCAGTCTTCCCTTAGGGTTTTCTTCAACATGTATGTGGGGTTTAAAACCGCTATTCGTCGATAGGATTTTCTTGCAGAAATTCAACATGTCGAACAACAAACAGATCATCTTCTTCATATCACCCAGGCTCTTCTACTAAACGTGCACGCCCATCTGAGGTTCAGGATGAACAACCTTGCGATGACTCTCCTGTTCGTACTCGCCGAGTTAAGAAGACTGTACCAGTTCGTTCTCCCCCTTTTTTACAGAGACGCCCGTGTGTGACAGTGGTCGATGATGATGACTTAAACAGTCCTCTTCCTTCAAATTCAAACATACCTACTCCTGTGGATCTCGATGATGCCAATCTAGGTATCTCGTCTTACGAATATCCCAACGCAGGTCTTCCATTCGATATTCACATGAAATGTCTAACTTCCAGCTATCGAACCATCGGTGGCTTCTTGGTGCGGAAGGAGTTTGTGCCTTTATACACAAAAGTATGGAAGAGGTATGGCCATATCGCAACCAGGAATGTAGTTCAACATTGTGCATCTGCTTTGGTTTCCACGGTAAACTGTCTTCTCCCTATGATTGCCGAGATGGAGGATATCTCTATCCGTAATGTTGCTGAATCAAAATTCGAAGAGTGGGAGAACATGGTGTCTACCTGTGAATCGATAGGATTCGACAGCGTCTTGACATCATCAAGGTTGATCGAGCCGGCATCCTTGCGAACGTAGTTCCTGCTGCGAAGGCTATCTTGGAAGAAGAAAAGGCTCTGGCCGCTGAATCGGAGAAGGTGGAGCAGGCAGTACAGAACTTGAAGAATAGAACATAGATATATCAAGCTAGGTTGAAGAAGATGGTGCCCTCAAGGAACTATTATCTGCTAGATGACCTCTTCTAAGCCGCATTCAGCTGTATTCTCTTATTGTCAATGACGTTCATGTCAAGAAGACTTTGAATATCTTTGTGGAATAAATTGCGTTGGTTTTTTGATTGGTGAAAATGGGTTTTTTCATCAATGCATTTCTGAATAAATTGATAATTCAAACGTGTAATGAAAATAAATTTGTGTATTGTCGTGTCATGAGACAGAAGCGGACAATGATCAAGCATGATATTCCTTGAGCCATTTTCCGTTGATGACCGCTTCTAACTTGCCCCCGTCCACCTTGATGATCTTGTAGTAGCCGGTACTGTAAGCCTTAGTGATTGCATAAGGACCTTCCCATTATGGTGAGAATTTTGGTGCAGACATGTCATGCTGGATGTGCTTGGCCGTCTTCAAGACCAAATCTCTCACTTTGAAAACACGTGGTTTCACAGTTTTGTTATATGCCCTGGAAATTCTATTCCTGTACACCTGAGTGCGTTCCTCTGCTTTGCTTCTTCTGAAATCGAGAGTGTCTAATTCAGCTACTCTGGAGTTAGATGCTTCAGCTTCGTTCCGGTGGACCCCGTTTGCTGCTGCAGTCCTGGCTGATGGGATTTTGATCTCTGCTGGGAGGATTGCATACGCACCGTAAACAAGTGAGTATGGAGAAACTCCAACGGAGCTTCTGGGTGACGTCCGGTATGCCCAGAGTGCCATCGGTAACTGGTCATGCCATTCTCTAGGATTGTCATGTACTGTTCGACTGAGAATCCGGATCAATGTCTTGTTGGTACTCTCAGCTTGTCCGTTTCCTTGAGGATAATAGATAGTGGAAAAGACCTGTTTAATTCCATATTCTTCAAGTAACTCTCGTACCTGTTTGTTGACGAAGGGAGTGTCATTATCAATGATATGCTTAGGCACACCAAAACGACAAATGATATACTCTTTAATGAAAGCCACAATTGTTGCTCCTGTAGTTCCTCGCATAGGAATGGCCTCCACCCATTTAGTGAAGTATTCTGTCGCGGTTATTATATACTCGTGCTACTTTGATGACGGTGGATTGATTTTCCCAATAATGTCCAGTCCCCAACTGTAAAATGGCCACGGACTGCTTATCGAGTGTAAAGAGGTGGAAGGCGTGTGAACAAGGTTCCCATGGACTTGACATCTGTGGAAGCTTTGAACAAAAGTGGCTGCGTCATCCTCCATGGTTGGCCAATAATATCGTGTATCTGGAGAAACAGTTTCCTCTTCCCTTGATATTCCCCTTCGTGCATTTTCTTCAGCATAACCGGGATTTCTACCCCAGCCAGGCACCACAACAGATCACCTCCGAAGCTCTTGCGATACAAGATCCCTTCGTGAAACACGAACCGCTTGGCCTTTTGCTTCATCTTGACGGCATCCTTTTGGCTAGCAGGAGTTGCCCCGTCGCGGAGATATCTAATGTACGTCTCTCTCCAGTCCCCAGCGTGGCTCACATTAAAAACCTCCAATTGATGTGGTGGCTCTTGACAATTCGAGCAGGACTTCTGAAGCAGTCGGGATTGAGTCTCCATCTCTGGCCAGTAATAGCCCAGGCATTGAAGTCGTCGATAAAGCGTTACCACCAGTGATTGTCCACAAATTTCGTTGTGAACGCGGTTAAGCTGCAGCTGTGCTTGATCATCCCCAAGGCATCTTGATAGGGAACCGTCCGGGTTTCGATGATATAACATACCATGAAGCATGAAGAAGTTTTGCAGGGTTTTGAGACTGACCTTTACTTGGGAAAGTGAGCTGCTGAGCTCCTGAATGATCGGAGTTCGCCAGTCGCAAATCTCGGTGTCTTTGTATTGTGACAGCCATGTCGATTCTATGGTTCTCCTATTTACTGTCAGGGTTTCTTCTAATCCTTCGAACTTCAATTTAGACGCCATCGTTGCTAGACAATCGGCGTGTTTGTTGTTGTTGCGACCAACATGGGTTATGGTTGCATCAGCAAAGTAGTTTAGTAATCTTTGTGCTTCTGATCGGTATGGAGCTAGCGTCACTTCCTTCAATGTATATACTCCATTCATCTGATTCACCAGTAGCTTGGAATCACCTCTTATCTCCAGGCGTGTGACTCCTGCTTGCTTGGCTATTGACATCCCTATGAGGAAGGCTTCATATTCTGCTGAATTGTTGGTACATTGGATGTCCAGCTTGAAGGAGTGTGAGAATACTTCCCCATTTGGAGATACTAAGACTACGCCTGCCCCTCCAGTGTTACTGCTAGGAGTGGCGGAGCCATCAAAATACAACAGCCACACTTCTTCCTTGACAACGGAGATGTCTGGAAATTCTCCGGGAAGATCCTCGCGTAGTCCCGTAGTGCCTTCCCCAGGGAATGTTGCTAGTAAGTCTGCGACTGCTTGCCCCTTGATAGCTCTAAGTGATGCACACATTATGTCTAACTCTGACATTTGGAGAAGCCACTTGGCCGCCCTTCCCATCAGGACCAGTTTTGAAAGTAGGAACTTCGCAGGGTCAGATTTAGATATGAGTACCACCTTGTTGGACAGCAGGTAATATCTGAACTTCTGAATGGAATGGATTAGAGCTAAACATGCTTTCTCCGCCTTAGGATATCTGAGTTCAGCATCTCTTAATATATCTGAGTTCAGCATCTCTTAATATTCGACTGAAGTAGTATATGGGACGTTCGATTCCCTCATCGTCTTCTTGAGCTAGCAAGGCCCCGACGGCGGTGTCACTGAAGGCGGTGTAGAGACAAAGCGGCTTCCCTTGGACGGGAGACTTCATGATGGCTGGAGACGACAATATTCGTTGAATCTTTCGGAATGCTTCCTGTTGAGTTGCGGTCCAAATGAAGCTTGCTTCCTTCTTCAGCAAGGGGGTGAATGAGGCAACAAGCTGGGCCAGGCCAGGTATAAAACGTCGAATGTAGTTCACTTTGCCCATGAAGCTTTGGAGTTCTTTCACAATTCGTGGTGGTGGCATCGTGAGGATGGCTTGAGTCTTGGAAGGGTCCACCTTGATCCCTTATGCAGTCACTTGGAATCCTAGAAATTTTCCTGAAGAGACACCGAAAGCGCATTTTAGTGGATTCATCTTCAATTTGTATTCACGACACCTCTCGAACACTTGTTGTAAGACCCTGTGTGGTCTGCTCGAGCTCTTGATTTGACCACAATATCATCTACGTAGTCTTCTATTTGTTTATGCATCATATCGTGGAAGATTGCCATCATAGCGCGTTGATACGTTGCACCGGCGTTCTTTAAACCGAATGGCATAACAGTATAGTAGAAATTTCCAAGAGGGTTCGAAAGGACGTCTTACTTGCATCGTTCTCATACATACTTATCTGATTGTAGCCACTGTAATCATCCATGAAGGAGAACATGCCGTGTCCACTGGTGGCGTCCACTAACATGTCGATGTTGGGCAGAGGAAAGTGTCCTTGGGGAAGCACTTGTTCAAGTCTCTGAAATCCATGCATCACCGAATCTGTCCGTTTTTCTTCTTTACCGGAACCACGTTGGCTAACCAGGTCGGATGATGAATAGGTTTGATGAAGCCGACAGCTAGCAACTTCTGAATTTCGGTCTTGATTTGCTCTTCCAGTTCGTGTCTGAATTGCCTCGGAGACCGTTTGATCGGCTTGGATCCAGGTATGACACGTAGATGATGGGTGAACAATTTTTCATCCAGACCAGGCATTTACTCATATGTCCAAGCAAATACATCTTGATACTCTTTGAGAAGTTGGACAAGATTCGCGCGTTCGTCCGTGGACAAAGTCGAACTGATAGAGACAGGCCTGGAAGATTCTTCATTCCCTATGTTAACAATCTCAAGCTCGTCAGTTGTTGAGTTGGTGCCATCTTGTAGCTGTCGCGGAGCGTCCGATACCTCCTATTGTGACTCGTCGTTCTTGAAGCACTCAACTGGGCGGAGAGACTGGGTACCAGTCTCCCCTGCTAATTGCTAACAGGGCGTTGGTATATCTTTTTCCCCTTCTGATCACGGCTTGCCTCGAAAGCTCGTTCCCTCTTGGTGTGGACGTGGGTTGCGGCTTCACCGGATAAAGAAGAGTACCTGGTCAGCACAGGTGCGTCGTGGTGGATAGCACTCGATGCAAGTCGGTCCTCCTCCTGGATCGACGCCCACGTAGGTAATGGGGTGCACAAGACTATGTATGATCCTCCCCGCGGAGCTTCCCTTGGCTCGAACAGTTCCACCCTGCATATTGGTGCGTAAGGAGACAATGATGCAGGAATACAGACGACTTCCTTATTCAGCATAGTCTTCAAGCACTGATGATACGTTGAAGGGACGACCCTATTGTCATGAAGCCACGGTCTCCCTAGTATCATATGATAGTCCGGCTCATTCTCTATGACTTCAAATTTCACTTTTGACTAAACGGGCCCTACTGATAAATTCAGATTGACGTACCCGTATGTGCTGGTATGGTTTCCTTCAAAGTCTGTCATTATGGTAGGCTGCCGTATGATCTTTCATGGGCGAACCTTGGCTGTCCTGAGAGTCTTAAGAGTAATCACATTCGAAGATGCTCCTGTGTTGATGAGCGCTCTCTTGAACTCTGAACCCTTGATGCATGCGGTAACATGTCGGGCCCGGTTGTGACCTTCCTCCTCCATCATGTCATCCTCTGTAAATGTAACATTATTTACAGATGTTTCCGATGCGTTTAGGACTTCTGGACGTGAAGGAGCCAGGTGTACGTCCATGGCTATCTGGTTAATTGCAGCAAACGTCTCCACCCGCTGATTCTTCGAGAGGTGTAAAAGTTCACACAAACTCTCCACTAGAGATGCCGCTTCCAGATCCACTGGTCTCCGGTTCGTAGTGAAGCTGTTGATTTGAGAGGGACCAGTCCGCGGTGTAGAAGCCTCCGGAACGCTCATCTCCGATGTGATCTTGACGAGGAGATCAAGTATACCATTTATTGCTTCCTTGATTAGCTCCATGTTCTTCGTGTGAATCTCCTGTACATGCGCTAGTTCACTCAACGTTGGGAGTCTTCTGATTATACCGTCAGGTACGCCGTTGGAAGGAGGGATATCTCCGTTGGAGGAATCACCAGGATTTGAGGCCGTTTAGGCGGTCCTAAGACCAACCATCTTGAAACCGATCGAATGGTATTGAAGAAATTGACTTTACAACCGAGAGATTAACCTCCCACTGTGGTCGCCAATTGTTTATGGGTGAAAACTATTTCTGACGGTTTTGGTAATTTGGGGTGTGTGGATGAGAAATGAATCTAAACCTTAAACAAATGCACTCGCACGGAGTGCTTGTGATTCGAGAAATCAACTGCACAACTCGGCCTAAACCAAGAAATGGCCGTTCCAGACTTGCTTCGGTCACAAAGTGAAGGAGATGGGGTTGATCTTAGGGAGGGAAGCGAAGAAGGTGTTGAGATTGTGGAAGTGTTGGCTGTTTTACTACTTGTATCAGAAAGCTGAACTGGCCTGCAGGATGTAAGCTATCAGTTCTGGTATTTGAATACGATTGTATCAACACTTGGTTTTCTGTCTTGTCCTGTCTTTGGAAATAGGGAGGAGAACCTATTTATACAAGTCATTAAGCCTAACCCACGTCTCTCATGGGAAGTGGAGTGATGGAGTAGTGGAGTTGTGTGTTAGTGTCACACGACCAGTCTTGCCCACTTCTCCCGTCATCACTAACCGTCCATGACTTCCTGACACGTTCTTGTGATGGCGCGTTGTGCGCTGCACGCTGTAAACCACCAGACCAATACCCCACTTAGTATCCACCAGTTTGTGACATGATTGATGTCTCGATCGTGTGGATCGTGGGACCCACAAGAAGTAGCATGTAATGCTAGGTTAAATAACTAAGTTATTTGGGAAGTTGATACTTATAAAATATCGTGTGTATTCTATGCATGTAATGCATCGAATATATTCAACACGTATGAAGCATCGCTATTTTAAGGCTTAATGGAGTAAATCACGATCAAGCGTCTTAAAATAGCATCACATCCTACCATCTTCGAGTGATCGTTTGGAGGATGCATGGGCGAGCCATGCTTTGACCGATCACTCTATGTGGAAGAGTGGTGGACGGTGATCATGGGAATGCTTTATTGGTCGCTTGACTCCTATCCAGGGCTGTTCAACCAAGCTGGTGGAGTTGGACGGACGAGATGATTTTATGACACTCATCTGCGACCGTTGATAGAGTTTAGGGTCTTGAAGAGGTGCGCAAGCATCACTCTCCAGCTTGGTCGAAACCAAGCATGGGAGGTGTATTAGGCAGGACCGACCGGGCATGCGTGTAGACATCTTGCCGGTGTACACGTCCATACCTCATTACCCCATGAAGATATAATCTAGGCCACTCAATTTGTCTGGCAAAGTTGAGTGGTTGAGATCGGTTTGCGGCAGAAATCCGTTGCCGCAAAGGAATCGGGGACTGCGTGACCATGCCTAGTTTGAGCGCACAAATCGAGGCGTCTAGCCGTGGTCGGTCTTGGCCGATTGTTCAGGCGTGTAGACGGGCCCACGGTGATCGTGTTGACATGCTCAGGACCCTTTGAATCTACATCTACACCCTTTATCTATGCTTGCGAAGATGGACGCTCGTGATCGATTAGCGACACATGTAATATGCCGCAAACCCTAATTAGGGTTTTGGATCGGTCGTGTGTACACGACTTCAACCTAACGGTTTGGCAGGATATGCTCCTCCTTTGGGGAGGCCGACCATGTGGGGCCCACATTGGGTCGGTGGTGAACATGGTGATACCTGACTGACGGTCCTAGGCCTAATCTAAGCCATCCAAACATGTTGGTGAAGTTAGATGGTCGTGATCAATTTGAGACCTTAGTGGAATTTCCTGCGACCCTTTAAGCATTACGTCGACCATACTTTGGGAAAACACACGTTTCTCTATGGCTAGGTCAGGAGATGGTCGACCAAGCAGGTAGAGAGGGGGCCCGCCGGTGTGCAGGACAAGCTTGTCCGGCCGGTCATGGGATAATCCACGCCGTCCAATCATGCCGGTGAAGTTGGACGACCGTGGCTGGTTTTGAGACTGCCGTTGGCGGTCTCGTGCGCACAAGCTTTTCCAAGCTGCTCCACACCAGTCTAACCATCCTACTTTAGGCTGGTGTTCGGTGGTTATTTGGGAGGCGTGGTATGCATTCGAACGATCAGGGCATAAACGGGCCCGCTGGTGGTCATTAAGGTGGTAGCCTGCTCATGCTGAGGATCGTCTAGGATGGTTAAATCATGCGGCCAACTTGCGTGGTCGTGATTGTTCCTGAGACCGACATGGACAGTCCAGATGCTCGATCGGGCTAGTATAACACACCGAGAGATGTATGCTCAATCAGGCTAGTATAACACACCGAGAGTTATAGCCTGTACGGGTATTTCGTGCATGCCTCATTAGTGACACTCGGAGATTCGTGTTACTTTGCTGAGAGCAACACTCAGTCGTCATGCCGCACCAATAATGAGAGTTCAACGGGAACAACACAGAAATATAAGGCTGGTCATGCATTAATTGATAATGCTATAAATTCATGGGATTGTTGCTACATGCTCCATTTTAGGTGAATTAGTAAAGTGGAGAAGTATTCATCACTTATCAGTGGCTTTATCCTTTGCAGGATGTCAGCGTATAATTTTGGCTTTTACAATTTTAGCCTTAAATGAAAATCCACCATCAACAGAAGTGTTGCCCAGAACTCTAGCGATGTGGCCAGCATCTCACGGCGGTCGTCCTTTCGACTTCCATGCTTGTTTCAACATTCTTAAGGTGCTCAACAGATGCTCGTCGATTATAGAGGTAAAAAGTGAATTTTGAATTCTCACTGAAGGGAAACCCAGGAAACCGAGATGCTCGTCGATTGCGTGCTCGTTTTTAATCTATTAGGCTTGCAGTCCAGCCATTTGTTGCTCTGGTAATGGAAATTGATCGAGAAAAGTTCATCGGTGTAACTGAAGATGAAGTGATCCAAACAACTCTTGATAATTTGGAGGAAGCTCACGACAAACCTTTTCTTTACGAAGCGTGTTTTAGAATTCTAAAAGATGGTCCATCTCAAGCACATTTGTACTGCACTCGAATGCCGCTCCCGGTCTTTACAATGGAAGAAGATGTTACTCTTGTTCGATGTTGGTTACATCGTATGATGAGACCAATGAACATTGACTATTTATGGGAAAGTGTATGAGACATTTTGTAGCATTGCGGAACGAAACCATAAGAAACAGTAAGAGCCTAGAACTAAGAATTGCATTCATCACTAAGGAAGTCAAACATTATACGGAAGTTTTGTGGATGGTTCACCGTAGAAATTCTGGACTATCCAACGAAGAACTGGTGAGTAACTTACCTTTGTCCTCATGGAATCAATTGCATCATAAATATCTGAACTTGTTGTTTATCTGTTTTACAGAAAACCATCGCTCAGATCAAGTTTACTGAAGAAAGCGGAAGAGAGTTTAAGCATTTTGAGTGCTATGAACTCTGAGAGAGAATGTCATTTGGATTTCTTTGTAGTTTGATGTTTTTGTTGGGGTTTATTAAAATGTTGTTTGATGTTATTTGAAAGTTTAAATTGTAATAAATTTCGCTTAATTGAAGTGGAAATCTCTATTTTAAAATCTAAATATTTTCATTCATTGATGCTAATTCTTTTACAAGATATAAACTTAGGCAATAATAAAACGTACTAAACAACTTCAATAAAAATCAAGTACAAGTTTTGGCCCCCTGTTTATCTTCATTTGACGTATCTTCCATTCAACGCGCACTTTGACACTTTCGCCTTTGTTTTTGTATTTTTTGTTGTTAACTTTCAAAACTGGAGCTCTTCTTTGCCTTTTAGCGGAACATTTTCTTGGAGTAACTTCAAAAACTTGCACTTCCCTCTTATAATTTTTAATCTTTTTAAAACTCCCACATATCTTAGAAACATCAGCTTCAAGTTTTGCATCGCAAAAAAGTGTGATCGCCTTTTCGGCCATTGAAATAGATTTTAGAAGAGAAAATTCAAGATAAGTGAATTTTGGTGTGAGTGAATTGTTTGAAATTGATGGTAATTTATAGAGGTAAAAAGTGAATTTAAAAAAAACTACCCGTTGGCGTTTTTGCTACAAACGCCAGCGTGCTACGTGCAAGCGCCACATTGGAGCTTTGAGCTCCAGCGCTTGTCCTTCCAACGCTGGCATTTTACCTACGAACGCTAGCGTGTGTCTTGAGCTTGCGCGCTCGAGTGCTTTACCATAGTGCAAAAGCCAGTTTAGCCATCCACCTGGCTCAACAAAAAGATGAGTTTGTTCATTCTCATAGGAATTGCCCTTAGGATCCCACTAGTGATTTAAAAAGCCCACCCATATGTGGTGGAGGAGGAGGTCCACCAATTGATACACCCTAAACTAGTCGGTCAGCGAAATAACACAAGAAAAAGATGGTGACTGAACAGAAATGTTAAGACACCCTTTCACTCCATTGTCCGAGAGAAAGCGAGTTTGAAAAGAAACTGAAAAGAATGGCTGTCCCGTTGGCACCATGGAAGCAGCTCCTTCTAAACTCACTGGAATCCAATGCCAGCCTCAAACATTCTACCTACTTTCAGCTGGTCTTTCGTCTCTCATCATATTTTCTGATATATTTCTTGTTTTATTTTAAAGGAACCTTGTTTTTCTTCCTGCTCTGAATTCCTTTGTTTGTTTAGTATTTCTGATTTCCCACTTCTTTTTCAGGCAACAATTGGGTTAAATGGAAGACCTTCAAACCGTACTGTTGTTTTCAGGTAAAATTTTTTTTGGGGGGTGATTTAGTCACTGCTTCTGATTTTTTTTTCTCCCCTATGATTTATATGGTTTTTGGGGTTTATCAGAGGATTCGAGGAGGACTCAAATAAGATACTAATCAACACAGATTGCAGAAGTTGTAAGGTCCTCTGCTTTTTTCCTTATTGAAAACCTGTGTAAATTATATTAAATTGTGGTGATTATTAGAGGGCTTTTCTTTTCTAATTTATAACTACAACTAGGATGTTGTTTTGTGTATGTTTAGGTTGAGGAAATTAAGCATTTTCCATTTGGAGAGGTAATTGCCTAATTGTGTCCTCTTAAGGTAGTACTTGAATTGTAATTTTTTAATAAATAAATGTTAGGGTTGTCTGAATTGTTCTTAGTATAGTGCCAGGCAATCAGTTTCTGAAGCATTTTGATGATTGTGCCCTAATGTTGTAGATGTGTGTTTGGTAGATTTGTTGGTACTTCACTGATTCCTGGGAGCAGTACAGGATAAGTGGCTCAATTGATGTAATCGATGGGTCTAGCCGTGACCAAATGAAGCTTCTGGTAAGAATTTATTATATTTTAATCTAATTGTTTTGCCTGTAAAGGTGAGTACACCAACTTTTACTGATAAGCCCAAGTATGAGTCTATCTCCTTGCAAACTTCGCTACTTCTAGTTCGATACTTTCTTAATCTAATGTAGTTTCCATTGTTGTTATGGAACCAGTGTGGAAGCTGGGGATATGAACATTTCTTGAGGTCTAGTAGATACTTTTTTGTATGATTAGTTGATACTTCAAGTTTTGTTACGCTGTATTTATGTGATTGCTTCTTCTTAAATAAACATAAGAACCAAAACACTTTATTTTCAAACACTACTTCATTTTCTTGGATATCGTTTCTCAACAAAACGAACCCGTAATCGGACATGTAGTCCTGTTTCAAAATCTCATTCCCGAGGTTTTAATAGTAAACTACATAAAGCCCTCTCATGGATATTATAAACAAGTGGATGGAACTTCATTTGTTTCATGCTTATCATGCATTTGTTAGAGACCATGCAGTGTCTGTTGTGAAGTGAAGAATCTGACTATTGCAGTTCAAGTGCAGCATGTGAAAAAAAAAATGCTCTAAAACTGCAATTGGCATAACGATATGTTGCTATTTATATCCTGATAACATATTTAGTGTTCAAATAAAAGAGAGAAAACTGTGATTGATATTTTGAATTTCATAAAGATGTATGTAGAGCTTAGGATCCGAACATTTTCATAGAAGTGCAAATGTTATAATTTTCTCCAACTGCTTGAACTGGCAGATGTAAGTTTTGGAATGCCTCTGTGAAGCCGTTCTATTGAACATTTTGCAAACTGCATTGTACATATCAAATTGTTCTTTTAGTATCATGTATTCAGAACTTGACCCTTGTGTTTATTTGTGTCATCTTAATGTTTCTTTTTGTGCACCCGATTTTTTTTTTTTTACTGCGGTCTCATGTTGTCAAAACTCATCTTGCAGCAAAGAGAGAAAGCATGGTTTGCTAGTTCTCCGAGATCAAGACAGCAGTATTTGGGGCCTATCCCTGGTCTTCCCTGTATACTTGAAGAACCAAACCAGGAGCTTTCTTTAGATCCATCTGCTGGCCCGGTTGTGGCCTTTTGTCTTTTGATTGTGGACCCAGACCAGGTATGGTACTTCAGATCTTTCCTTTCCTAATTGATAGAGTTGTCTTTAGCTAGCCTCCCTCAACCACTTGAAATATAGAGCTAGTGTTTCATAGGACATATCTTTCAAGCGTTCGTAATGTATCCAATGGCTTAATCTTGTCATACTCTGTTTGTCAGATTCAAAATTGTAAACATAAAATACGTAAATTGGAGTAAGCAACAGGATAACTACTCTAAGAATTGTGGGCAATACTTTAATGCAAAAGAAACTTAAGAAAGAGTAGTAGCTCTCTATCACAATCTTTAAAAACTAATGAAGACGTCACTGCCGGTAGAGTTCAATTCCGAAGGGGTTCTCAATCTTTTCGGTTTTATACATCCCTCTGTGTTGGGTTTCTGCCTGCTACCTAGATGTGTATGTTAGATGATTAAGGATTGCGATGAGAGCCTGTCAATCTTATTGGATTCCGAAATTTAATCAATGAGACCTATCTGATTCCGTAGATTTGCTATACAGCAATTTGTTTCAGTTCTTTTTTATAGCTCTGTAGTTGCTTTTGATATTGTGAATACATATTCTAGTTTCACTATTGTAGACATTACATTACCATTCCATCAAAGAGAAGCTTTTCTTCTGAGGATTATTGACTTCCATAACTTGAAGGCATTCTTGTTCGTGTTCTTGTTCTCGTTCTATCGCATGACCTCGTTCTTTCATAATTCGGTGTTTGTGCTGAACAGGTGGATTACTTGAATTTGAAGAGCAATGAGAGGCTGGCATTCACTATTAAAAATAATAACGATGGAGGGAAATGCTGGGATTCAAAGAAAATCAACCCATAAATTCTCGTTAGTCGTCGCAAAATTACAACATAATAAGTGCATTCGTATCAGCATGAACCTGATGAAATCTCTTTGTAATCTCATCAACCTAATAAAGACCTGACCTAATTTCCAGTTGCCAATTCATTTATGTGGGAGCTTTGTATGTGTAATAACGAATTTGATTTCGTTCGCCCACACTTCCTCTGTTATCAGTGCCTCTTGGAACCCTGAGCACACCAACCGGAGTTGTTTGTATTATGCATTCGTCGCCATTAAGTAGTAGGTGATAAAACAACCTCTTTGATGATAATATAAACAAGTACCAAACCTGTGTTACGCACCAGGTTTGCTGCAAATTTGCCGTGTTGACTTCTCGAATATGATTTCCTTTGGTTTGGCCTTCGCTATAGTTTTCTCACATTTAGTGGGAACTGTGTAGTTGGTAAATAAGATTTAGCCGCCCATGCAATTCGAGTTTAATCCTACTGGTTGGGCTCTCAGTTGATTTCGTTAATCTAATACTGATTGATCTTCTCCGATGAATGGTATTGGTGCATGCAGAAGACCCTCTGATGCTCAAGTTAGCAGTAGAATTTTCCCCAGAAAATTTATAAATTTGATCGTGTACTTTTAAGTTTTTGTCCCACTGTTTATACACTTCTGTTTTGGGATAAAACTGTGCCGACGGAACTCTGGGTGCGTCATTGATCATGGCAATAACGCGTACTTTTAAAACGTCGCTAGGAGGGATGCATCACTCCTACCTATGTTGCTTACCTGAGGAAACATCATGATGCGAATGAATCATGTTGCTATGTTGCTTGCTTAAAGATGCTAACACTTCCATATGTTGTGTAGTAGCAAATAAATGATGAACACAGATGGAGCAATCCTAAGCCGCGATCCACCAAAGAAGGTATGAAGCAAAACACTGAATCATCCTCTATAGCATCGGCACAAGGAAAGAGATATCTACCAAGCACATGTGAGGCGAGCACGTGTAAAGAAGAAACTCGGATGTGACAGGGTGATACCAATCGGGAATCGAGGTATTAAATGCCACTGACAGGGCAGGTACGAAGAGCAGAGGAATCTAGTCAAAGTGGGGGCCAGGAACCAAAAGTAACTCATTCGGATCGGGAGAGAAGGCGACGTCGGGTCAAGGAGTACTAGGCCATCAATATCGGGAAGAGGCGTATCGGGAAGTACACTTATCGGGATCATGCAAGATCGGGCAACAGATATCGGGGAAGACGGTATCAATCACCCGATAGGAGCATCTAATAGGATAGACTATGACTCACACTGTAACTTTGTTGTACGAGCATGTTAGCCTATAAATATAGACCCTTGTCAAGAGAGAAAGGGCAAGCATTTTGTAAGTGAGAGAGATAGAGTATTGTTGAGAACATCCATCCTTGAAAACTCGTGTGAAGTAATTATATCATCCTTTCACCCTCGTGGACGTAGGTAATCATGCCGAACCATGTAAACCTTGTGTTCTTATGAATCTCTTGCTTGTTTATATTGCTTCCATTCCATAGTGATTGTTGGATGTAGTTGTATGATTTTCTACCCCTACATTCTGGCACCGACTAAGGGGACAAGTAACATCTTTAGATTCCTTGAGAACATCCACCAAAAGAGTAGAATCTAAAGCTCCTAACCATCTACCATGTTAGTTGAAGCTAATGGAGGAACCCTTGTTGTTAGATTTATAAGTTGGTAGATGAATCAAGTATTTCTAACCATGGGTTTGTTGGACTCAAGGGTTTGTTTTCTTATATTTGAAAACTTGTAGTTTTCCCTTTAAAAGTTTTGATTTCGACCTTTGTGTTTAGCAAAAATTGTTTGGAAGTGTTATTCTTTTTAGGTTCTTTCGCTAGTTGAGTTGTTAGAAAGATTCACAAGCTCCCAAAATAACGTCCCTGATGTTTGGTTGAAGCTATATGAAACTTCATCTCAGTGGCTAAACAAAGAACCGACAGAAAAATTTTACTTTACGTTTTAAAATCTCTGAAATCCGTGAAAGTAGCATTATCATACCGCAACGCCACCAGTAGATCGTCTCAAAATTATTGAGTTGGCAGGTTGCTGAAATTATTACTTAATATGATTCCTTAAGCGTCATGGAAAATATTCTTTTTCTTTCCTCTGTAAAGTTTTCAAGCGTGTAGAGTTAAATGGAAAACCAAAAGAATCGCAAGGTAAAATTATCCTTGACGGATTTTGAGGAAACCATAGAGAAAGGAAAATTGTGCTCAGTTCATGCCTTGAACAATCTTGCGTGAGTGGTGACACCATCAAATCCAGTGAAGGAAGTCACTACGTCGAAACTCAACTAAAAAGTTACTTTTCCGACCATTTGTACGACTGAGTAATGATATCTGGTAGAAGGAATGCTAGGACAAACAATGATTAATGCATAGTGGGAGTACTAAAAGTGACGTATCAGTAACCTTCCTCCACAAAAAAATATCTTATGTAGTCAAATAAATTAGTTTGTTGAGTTCAGCGTGACAAAAATAAAGGAATCGTACTTGTGTCTGCACACTGTCAAAGCGACATAATCTTTTTTGTACTTGTAAAACTTTTTCGAAAACAGTTCAAAGTGAAGTGTTGCATGTTTGATGACGTAGGTAAAACTCTCGGAGGAAAAAGTGGACCCAATCTGATGGCAAGCACTTCGGGGACCGGCAGAATTCTGAGGAACCGAACAGTAGCAGGAACCAGCATGCAAGAGGGAGTGACTGACTCGCGACAGGAGAGTGACCGTCGATCAACCCGAGGAGAATCGAGTACCTGCTGGAGGAATGGAAACTGTCAATGAGGAGGTCAACTTGGGCCAAGATGATGACCACACCTTCTTAGAGCACATCGAGCCAAGTCATAGGAGACCCGAGAATATGATAGATAGACTGACCGCATCTGACATAAGGAGGCACTGATGATGCAGGAGGATCGCAGGAGGGCTAGGCAGCATGCTGAATATCAAAATGCTTTGGATAGGGAGGAGGAGCGACTCAAACAAATTCGACTAGGAAAGAGGAACGAAACCCGAGTACCTCCACTATTAGCACCACCAGTCGTACCAGGGAATCACCAAAATGGTCCCTCTAGTCATGAGAGTACCGACCCAACATTGATGGCGATTTTGGCAAACTAGAGAAGGAAGGAAGAATTCATGGGAGAACTACAGAGGAGGAACTTAGCACTTGAACACGAGAATTACCAACTTCGAAACCAAGGACCAAGGTCGCGAGGTTCATCTAGCCGAGGAACATCAAGTGATCGAATCCGATCAAGATATACCCGAACACCGTCACGGCACCGAGGACGTATACCCGACCCCCACCGTACAGGAGGTGGGTATGGTCCTCCCGAAAGTTTTTCAACCGAAGAAGAAATACCCGAGCAAAATGGGAGATCTGATAATGCAAATGTATCTAAGCTCAAGCATCTTGAGGAGATGGTCAAGAAGCTTGCTGGAGATGGAGAGGATGACAAGTTAGCGGAAGTTATCAACAAGCAAGATGTTGAAAACCTTACCAGATCAGCATTAACTACCCAGAACTGATAGAGTTCAACAGGAAAATCGGGAGGAGGAAATCAACCACTTAAGATAGGACCACGGACAGCAAGAAGGACCCGATCCCAGATGGAATCACTAGTGTGGCGAGCATGCTTGTTAGTGTTAATACCACCCTCGGGATCCTCATCCAGCATCAACCTTTTAAAACCATTAGCAGGAACTTTGTTACGATAAGGACTGGCAGCAAAACCAGTGAGATCCCCAAGAGAAGCAGTCCGACTCCGATAGTTACCTAGGAAACTAGCCGAAGTGTATTTTCTCGCGTGCGAAGGGTCATACGTCGACCAATGGGTATTGGTACACTCACCTCTTCCCTGTATCTCCCACTCTACCATAAGACGAAACGTATTCCCGTTCCACTGAGCCAAGTCCCGGGGAGGATTAAGCTGAGACAGAACCTCGTAGTCAAAAGGACAATTCGGGTCATACAACGGAAGACGCAACCCGAGCTCGAGTTTCCCCCTTAGTAATGATGGTCGCCTCGGGGGAATGACAAAACTTCTCAACCTCCTCTCTCTTCAATGAACCTCTCTGACCCGACAAGAGGCGGATATCGTAATCATGGAGATTGTAATCATCCTTCAATTGGTTGATGAATTGAACATCAGTGAGATTCTTGTTGGATCTCTTATAAACCCTACATGAAAAAGGGGGAGAACTGTCAGAAAAGATATAATCAAAAGTACGTTGATCATGATGGGAAGGGCTATCAACGGTAAATAAGGAATCAACGGGAATACTATCTTCATCAAAAAAATGTATGACTTATGCACCTTTTTTATGTCATGGAAGGAGTTGAAGAAGCCATGTAACACGGTTTGCATAACAAGGGATGGTAACAAGGAAAGCAAGGGGAACGATCAAAGGCAAGTTCAGCAACAATAGCGGAGCAAGAATGACGGAAAAACTAAAGCAGTGAGGGAAAGAATGAAGAAAAGATGCAGATGAAGATGCAGAGAATGTTGGCTCTTGAATGAAGTGAGAGAGATGAATAGAGGAATAAAAAATTCATGGTTTATCACTCGCATTTATAACCCAAGCGATTACAACCGACATAAGAGGTAACGGGTCATAAAGAAGGAGATAATGGTACACAACGAAGCGGAATATACGGATGTCAAGAACCGTGTGAGGCGAAGCAGTTTCTTCCCCTCGTGTAAAGCACACGAGTGAAACAAGGGGCATAAATGTAGTAGCAAATAAATGATGAACACAGATGGAGCAATCCTAAGCCACGATCCACCAAAGAAGGTATGAAGAAAAGCACTGAATCATCCTCTATATCATTGGCACAAGGAAATAGATATCAACCAAGCACATGTGAGGTGAGCACGTGTAAAGAAGAAACTCGGATGTAACGGGGAGATACCAATTGGGAATCGAGGTATTAAATGCACTGACAAGGCAGGTACGGAGAGCAGAGGAATCTAGTCAAAGTGGGGGCCAGGAACCAAAAGTAACTCATTCGGATAGGGAGAGAAGGCGACGTCGGGTCAAGGAGTACTAGGCCATCAATATCGGGAAGAGGCGTGTAGGTAAGTACACTTATCGGGATCATGCGAGATCGGGCATCAAATATCGGGGAAGACAATATCAATCACCCGACATGAGCATCTAATGGGATAGACTATGAATCACACTGTAACTTTGTTGTACGAGCATGTTAGCCTATAAATATAGACCCTTGTCAATAGAGAAAGGGCAAGCAATTTGTAAGTGAGAGAGATAGAGTATTGTTGAGAACATCCATCCTTGTAAACTTGTGTGAAGTAATAATATCATCCTTTCAGCCCCGTGGACGTAGGTAATCATGCCGAACCACGTAAACCTTGCATTCTTATGAATCTCTTGCTTCAATGCCATAGTGATTGTTGGATGTAGTTGTATGATTTTGTACACCTACATGTTTATTACTCGAGGATGCATTATGATGCTCATTATTATGCCAAGACACTTACTCGATGATGCATCACCTGGCTATGAAGCTTACTCGAGTATGCATCAAAAAACGGGATTGATGCATGTCAAACAACTCCCAAATTTTTATATATATAAGTTTGAATAAGACTCATATGTATATACGAAGGAGGTGTTGGCTAAAGATATATTCTAGACGAAATGTATCACCATCTTTGAAGCTTACTATATGAAGCTTCATGATGTAAAATGCATCATTTGTGATGGGAAATGCATCATTTTCCATATGAAACTTACCCGAGTATGCATTGTCCGGCTATATTACTTACTTGAGGAGTTTTATAATGAAAGCGCTTCATCTTGCTACGTCGCTTACAAAGAGGCGCAATATTGTTTTGTTGCTTTTTGATGATGCATTATTAGGCGGCGTTGCTTCCTGGAGGATGCACCATGATGCAATCAATCATGTTCATATATTGCTTAATCATAGATGTAAAATTTACTTACGTTGCTTACCCATGGACGTATCATGATGCGAATGCATCATTATGGCGTATTGCTAACTCGAGGATTATAGTAAGAAGCAAATTCATCATTATGCTACTATGCTTAATCGATCATTTGAATTTTGGACTTGTGGCACGAGTTATAAATTGTTGGTGATGCGAATTTTATAGCGTAGCGTGACCCTCTTGGAATGATCGTCCCTTGGTGTGTGTGTTTGTTTTGATTTTGGTAATCTTGAGTTGTTATTCCTATTCGTGATGAACTACGGCCGTGTTTGATCCATTCGCGATACGTAGGAGGATATGTAGGCATCCTCATTGCAGTTCAGCACTATGGCGATTCATATTGTATATCTCGGTGAGTGAGGCAAGAGATGATTATCACTATTCAAGGCAACTCATATCATCTAGACTATGCGTGCGAGTTAAGAGATGAATTTTACCCCACTCATTATAAACTTTTTTTTTAATATTTTTTAGATACCGAAAATATATGCTTACCATATCCCAAAGGTTTGCATATCTCTATTTACTATACTAGTACAGTACATGGATGTGTGCCAACTAACATTAGTTGTCAACTATGAGGGACACCGATTTAATAATTGGAATACAATTGATGTTTGTCAAATTCGGAAATAAATATTCATTGCATATGTTAAGGATTTCTGAAATTGGTAATCCCTTGTCTTCCGCTCAAGCCTTGGTCATAACCTATAAATAGTGGATCTTGTATTTTTACAAACTCATTCCTTGACACAAGTTATTGTGTGGGAAGCAAACTTGTTAAGAGATAAGAGTAACCTAATTAGGTGAATATCTTGTGTTTCCTTCGTTTAAATTCTTCTTTGGGATCTAAAAGATAGTAGTACCGTTGGTGGGAAACTTAAACATATTGTTATTTTAGTTTTGGATTAATTGATTTGATTAAGAACTAACATATAGTTATCCTTGATAGATCAACCTTTTTTATTATATGGTGCTTCTCTTATATGATATAAGGCCACTCAAGTTTATTTGAGGATTTGACTATTACTGATCTAGTGATTACAGATTTGTAGATAGAACCAATGATCCATCAATGTTAACAAACTTCACTCTGTTTGTATTGATGAATAACAAAATCAAGTTTTTTGTGCAACGGTTACATTGAAGGTTAAAGGTTGAAGACTTTTCTTTTATGGTTTATGATCTTTGTGTTACTTCTTGCCCACTTGATTCTCTAGGATCCAAACAAGTAGTTTATCTTGATAGAAAAAAGACTTGTATAAACATCGAATAAACTGTCTAGTTGTTACTTCTTCAAAAGTTTCCTGGATAGAGCTTGTTCACTGAGATTGATTATTTTAATAATCGTTATCTTCATTTGATCTTTCACCAAAGGAGTTTATATTAATTAAACGAAATATCCTTTACTCTACTTTATCTTTGATCTAAAGATTGATTTGGGAGATTGATAAATGAGTTGGTCACTGAAATAAATTTAGTCCTTTGATGTTTCGAGTTATTATACAAAGGAGTTAAGAGCGGAAGTCTTCACAGCGGTGAATCAACTCAAGATAGTGGACTTTATACTGGAATTCATGTGTGTAGACCAGATTGGTTGTAGGCATAGGAATACTGAAGGAACTGAGTAACGAATGAGTGTTCACTTGGTCTCAACTATACAAAGTTGCGATAGTCAATCTGTATAACGACTTAATTTTGAGAGTACTCAAAACTAAACTAGATCTCATGGTTATTCTGCCAGGAAGTTCTCCTCATTGAAAAATCTTGTGCGTTGTCTAATATACTTTACTTTCACATTATATTATTTATCTTTATGATCAAAGTAAATACACATGTATGTTAATCCACTTGTTACGACCTCATAGTTAGTTCGGTCTCAAACTTTAACTATATACCAAATTACATCTTGTTAAAGTAATTCTTAGGCCATTATTATTTTGGTAAAATTACACAAGGTATGTCTGTATAAGTTGATATCGAAAAGATTGTGGTGTATTCGGTACCCTTGTGATTTCAGAAACTTTGCTTTATATCGGATATGCAATGATTCCTTTGTATTCGGTCTCGAACTTTAACTACATATACCAAGTCACATCTTGTTGAAGTAATTCTTCGGCCATTATTGTTTTGGTAAATTACACAAGTTGTCTCTGTATAGGTTGATATCGAAAATATTATGGTGTACTCGATAATCAGCACTCTTGTCATTTCAGAAACTTGTGCTTTGTACCAGATATGCAGTGATTTTTTTTTGTATTCGACTCCCAATACAATTATGTATACCGCTGCTTTCATTTTACTGTTTTTTTCCTTGCCTTTATTTTATGTATCTCAATTGTTTTTCAATTGTTTTCCATTTTTAAATCTGAATGAAAAAACAAAGAACTGATATCCTTCGTACCTTTAGTCGGTATTTATTGCGCACATGATAAGTTTATTCTTTTTAATTTATACTACAATAAAATTTCCAAAAGTTGGGTTCTTATCTTACGTGGTAGCTTTATACAATGGCTCGTTAACATACATGGACATACACAAGTATGAAGCAAAACTTATCCAAACACTAGTCAATATAGATATACACGGATACAAATACAATGTAGATCAGTACTATTGTCACGTGCCAAACAATAAAATATGATAACAAACACATGTAGCAATAAATGCATTCACAAAAATCAGTACTATTGAAATGACGAAGGTACCGAATACAAAGCACAAAAACAAAAACCTGTGCTTTATACATACAATGTACACTAGTACTATTGAAATACACTCATATTTTATGAAATACCATTTTTAATTAATTACCACGGAAATACATTGGGTATAATATCACTTTACAAGCATGTTTGAAATTGTGCCAAAATAGCATATCATACCTAGATGACCAAAAATCTTATATATTTCTATTTAACACTGCAACCAATGTCCAGAAACCAAATTCACATATTTTGCTAATTAAAGGTTAAGGTTTTTTTTTCTTTCTATATGAATCACAGATTATGGAAATCAAATTGTACATTTATAACAACATAGCTAGTCTGCCAGTAAACAGTTTATATGCGGTGTGCTTCATACAATTATAAGCAAACCAAAGTTATGTACCAAAACTTTATTTGTAATTATTATTAAACACTAATGATAGTTTTTATTTTTTTAACAATGATACAAATGAGTGCATACAAGCTTCATCGAATATTAGATATGCGATGGCAAATAATAGTAAAAAGGGAAAAAAATAGAGAAAATACTAACACGATTAGGATAAGTACCCTTGGTAAAAACTAAGTCTATACTTGATGTGAATTGAGTTTACACAGGTTTTAAACTAAAAGAAATAGTACGGGAGAACCAAGTTTGTAACTGTTTTGGAGAAAAATAAAAGAAGCGGAAAGTAAGAGAAAAATAAAACTTATACTCTCTCCGTCCACCAAAGATGCCATATTTGAAGTTTGCACAATTCTTAAGGCAAGGAGAAGAGAGTGATATTTTTAGTTATTTTTTTCAATTATATCCTTATGGATAACAAATAGTAAAATTTAGAAATGATATATCTCTCAAATATGCCACAGATATTTATAAATTTTATATCGTTAGAAAGCATTTTAAAACACCTACATACCGAATTAAAACATGACTACCAAATTATACATAATTCTTATATTAAGATTCCATAACAGTAATTCATTAAAAAGGTAATTTTAGAAACATGACATTATTTAGTTATAAGGGTCAACTTTGGAGGAAAAAAAATATAAAATGAAAAGGTCATCTTTCGTGGGACGGAGGGATTATAATTTAGCAGGTACGATCTACCCTTAGAGAAGCCAACGTCAACAGGTTTTTTAAAAGATGTTAACCTGGTGCGAGAATTAAAAAAACCACTCTGGACCAACCATAAACAAAGGTTTCAATGACAAATCAAAAAATAAATAAATCATAACCACACCTTTCTGAACTATTACAAATATCCATGGACATAATTTGATTTCGCCAATCTGGAGGTGTGTATTTTACAAGTGTTCGAAAAACTTCTTTCTAATGTTTAGAAGACTTACAAAGAATCTGACAAGATATCCTGAAAAGGGGAAATATAATATCAATACATGAGATTTTGCTCTAAATCCACTTCAACCCTTTCAATGGTTTCTCGTTGGGGTTGTAGTCGACACACAACAGGTGACCCTTCATGGTTCGTGAACGCAAACGACTTTAAGGGAGCACCTGTAACCTTTGGAAACGAGAGTTGTTGCTACATTAGCAAAAATGGATCGATCAAACTTTATAGAGTACCTGAAATTTATGATGTTGTTTATGTCAACGTTATGACTGCTAATCTTCTTTTTGTTAGTAAAAATTTGCAACAAAGACATAAGGTTGTCTTCAATGCTAAAGGATGTGATATTGAAGACAAGTCTGGAAAAGAAATCTTTGATGGCGTTCATGGCTAAAATAACTGTTATCTTTTATATATTCAATTTAATATGTATTGTAACTTGACCAAGTTGGAATATACGCACATTTGGCATGAGCGCTTGGGCCACGTCAATTATCGCTTACTTGGCAAGATCATTAACAAATAACTTGTCAGGAGAGTACCCAAAATCAATGATAAGGTCGATGGTGTTTGTGGTGCTTGTAAAAAGGATAAACAAGTTATAATTCCACATAAGTCATCACAAAACATTGCCACCAAACTTGATTTAATTCATATGGATATCTTTGGTCCAATCCAACAACCTACTATTATAGGAAGTGATAATGGTTGATGATTACACCAGATTCACCTGGGTGGCGTTTCTAGCTCATGACAAAGATACCCTAAGTGAATTCAAGATTATTGTGAATAGAATCCAAAATGAACAAGGTCACAAACTAAAGAAAATAAGGACTGGTCGTGGAACGGAATTCAAAGATACTAAGGTAGTTGAGTTCTATGACATACTGGGTATAATTCAACAATACTCACCACCTATAAATCCACAAGCTAATGGAGTTGCAGAAAGAAAGAACATGTATATCCAAGAAATGACCATAGTAATGCTCCATAAAAAAACTTACCTTTACAGTTTTTGGGAGAAGGTTGCAGCATGTTACCTGATGAATAGGGTATACTTGGGGTTATGTACCCTGAATACGCCCTATGAGTAATGGTATGGTAAAAAAACCTAACTTAAGTTATGTCTGCGTGTTTGGAAGCAAATGTTAAATCCTCAAGGATAAAAAAAATGCTTCTAAAAGTGAGGGAATATTCTTAGGATATGCCTCAGATAGTTGCGAGTTCAGAGTACACAATCTCCGAACTAATGTCATGATGGAATCAACAAATGTTATTGTTGATGACTTAAGAAATTTTCAGATTAAACATTCCTATTGAAATACTTCCTATGGATACAATTGAGAAATTCAAAAAAAAAAAAAAAAAAACACCAACATCAGTAGAAGTTGTACCAACAGTTGTTGATCTTGATGTGACTGGTGGCGAGGAGAAAATTCCTGAAAAAGGTGATCCAATGAACGAACCACTACTAGACCAAAGTGGATTCAAAAGGATCATACCAACAATATCGTTGGGGGAACGTAATCTACTCCTAAAAGCGAGGTGATCAACATCAAAATATATGCAACTTTGGATGCTACCTATGCAAGTTGAGCCCAAAAATATTGATGAAGCTCTGAATGACCCTGTATGGGTTAATGTTATGCATGATGAGTTAAATCAATTCAACATAAAAGATTTTTGGAACCTTATCCTATGCCTTACCAATATAAATATTATAGGTACCAAATGGATATTCAAGAACAAGTCAAATGAATTCGGTATGATGGTTCAGGATAAAGCAAGACTTGTCGCTCAAGGATACTCTCAGATTGAAGGGATTGATTTGATAAAACCTTCACACCTATTGCACGCTTTGATTCCATATGTTTGCTATTATCTCATGCTTGTTTTCTCAATATTAATCTATATCAAATAGATATGAGATCTGTATTCTTAAACGAGTGTCTAAATGAAGAGGTTTATGTTTCTCAACCTAAAGGATTTGAAAGTCCAGAAAATCTCGATCACATCTTTAAGCTCAATAAAGTATTATATTGATTAAAACAAGCACCTCCATCCTGGTATGAAAATCCAACAACTTATCTTCTTAGAAAGGGTTTCTCAAGAGGTGGAGCTGATAAAATGTTGTTTACTTAATGAAATCGCAACAATGTCTTAATTGCTCGGATCTATGTTGATGATATTATCTGTGGATCAACATCCAAGAAACTTGTTGAGGAATCTCAAACCTCTTTAGGTGAAGAGTTCGAAATGAACAATGCTGGGGAATTAAGGTTCTTTGGGTCTACAAATTCAACAACATAAGGATGAAATTTGCATATCTTAAGAGCAACCAAGGATCTTTCAAAAAATTGGACTTGAATAATCCACTTCGAAGCTCACTCCCATGTCCACAACTGGAAAACTACAAAGAGAAGATAAAGGTGTCAAAGTGGATCCAAAACTCTACAAGTCCATTATTGGTATCCTCTTGTTTTCAACAGATACATGACCTGACATTGCTTTCAGTGAGGTTTTTGTGAAAGATTTCAAGCAGATCCCAAAGAATCTCATCTCGCAACTGTAAAAAAGATCATTCGATATGTTGAAATATTATTGGGTTTGGTCTTTATTATACCTTTGATACTAACACTTAGCTTACTGCTTATTCTGATGCATACTGGGCAGGATATGTAAAAGACATGAAGAGTACATCAGGAGATTATTTTTTTGTGGGACTAAATATTGTCGCTTGGCATAGCAAGAAACAAAATTCATAATCCTTATAAACATGCGAAGCTGAATACATTACAGAAGGTTCGTGTTGTACTCAACTCTTATGGATGAAACAAATGCTTATTTATTTATTATAGAATAGACACTGGAACTATGAAGACTTTTGTGGTAACTCAAGTGCGATTCGAAATATCACTTCATCATAGATCTCTCTGAGAATAGTGTTATCAAAAATGATTTAGTGCCTTATGAACGATAATTGGTTGACATTATCACAAAGCCTCTAGATACCTGAACGTTCAAGAACCTTCGGCAGTCTATTGGCGTTGTTCTAGTTCATTAACGCAAGCTGGTTCTATTTCCCATGATTCATATCTTTTAGGAAATAAAGCTTGAGTTCCAGTAAAGAAATTGTCGTCGTTCTTACCTTTCTTTACTATTGCGTTGAGCAATGTATGGTGGTTCCTTAGTATTTATATGGTCCCCGTTTCAGACTCTTTATTATTCAGATGACTGTAATTATCATCTTTAAATGTTTATCCTTGCTCCAGAAAGATGTGTTCTATGTTCAACTGGTTAGGTGACCAATTGAACCCGTAGTTATGATTGTTATCATATTTGTCCTCTTTGCACCATAATTAAGTCATAATTGACTTGGTGCTACCACATCACTATAGCAATTCCAAAATGTAATGACTTGATGTTGGTATCAACAGTTCTTTTTCTTTTTGTAATGATTTCTCTCTGCCTATTTGACTCCTAAAAAAGAGACGAGAACTAGATCCATGGAGATTCTTACATAATAAGCTAAGAAATATACACGCTAAGATTAACTTATCTTATCACTGTATTGATATTTAAACTTAAAAGCAGTAATTGAGCTTAAGTTACAATGAAAAATATCATAAATGTTATAAGGAACATCATTCACCTTAGTCTAACATGAGAACCTTTCTTCATAAGAATCGTTTTCTTAAATGAATTTTGAGGATTACAACAATTATCTGCATTGGGTAATGTCTTCAGAGTAACATATTTCCTGATTACTTTCCCTCTAGTAGCCTTGCTAAAAAAATACTAGTGTATGGTGTTAAGATCGGTTAAAAATCATTTTGTTTGAAAAGGTTGATGTGTTGTTCTCTTAAAAATGACATCAAATGGGGGAGAGTTCAGTTTTTAAAATTGTGCTTAATTGATATATCTTTGTGGGGAGTGCAACTATGAGTTATAAGAGATGATTGTACCTTTATCTCTCGTTGAATACAAGAGATAAACATATGATTTTTCGGAATCATCTAAATAAAATTTGGTATGTTATCTTTAGTCTCGATAACTATTTTGTGTAGTTCACTACGATCCCTTTTTTTCACCTTTGCCACTTTATTGACAAAAAGGGGGGGAATTATTTAGTAGTACTCTACTAAACATATGAATTTTCGGATTATTATATAAGGGGGAGTAAATTACAAGCGTAGGTTTCACCTATTATGCAAAAGCGGTTAGTACAGACTAAGGGGAAGAACATATCACCATAGTATTGTTCCAAAGTTTTGGTACAATTGGACTTTGATGTAGGTAAAGATACTACGCACCAAACTAACAACCATTGAGTAGATTGACTTTGTCATTCTAGGAAAGCTCTAAACGATTATTCTCATAAGTTGTTATCGCTATGAATCTTCAAGAACAAAGGGTCATTATATGCAAAACCATAGAAGAACTTAAACAACAAAGAATTCAAGCAGATGTTGAAGATTCAAAAATCAAGCATGATGGATATTAAGTTGAAAGGTTTATTTTATTAAATCCATATGTAAATATCGTATTTTCTCTAAAATTGACAAATGGGAGATTGTTAGAGCACTACTCGGTCGAAATCGCAAGTTTTGTTATCTCAAGCTTGTTATCAATGTTAGTTCGACAAAACTAGATTTCCAGTATACTTAAGTCAAGTATCTATAATGACTCGTCCCTCCACCGATACTGTCCCCACTTATCCACTGCGGATATTCGGCAGTGTGGGGGTTTTCAACGGGCATCGCTGCGGTTATCCAGCAGCAACTTCCCGGGAGGTCGCCCATCCCTGGATTACTCCCGCCCGAGCACGCTTAACTGCAGAGTTTTCTGCCAACTCTAGAGCTAATTGTGCTGAAAAGGCCTCAGTATTAGGAAAGGACAAAGCATTACTTATATTCCATTCGGCCAACCATTGCCGAATATCGGGGTATTACAATACCACCACCTTAAATTTGAGTCGTCTCCGGCTCCAGAATATATTTGCAAGCCTAGATCTCCGACGTTCCCTGCCCCTCATGAGAAGCACCTGGACCAACCCCGTCCAGCGTACCTTCCCACCCTCGGCAGGTGACCCGTCGTCGGCTCTGATACCATTTATAATAACCCGTCCCTCCACCGATACTGTCCCCACTTATCCACTGCGGATATCCGGCAGTGTGGGGTTTTTAACGGGCATCGCTACGGTTATCCAGCAGCAACTTCCCGGGAGGTCACCCATCCCCGGATTGCTCCTGCCCGAGCACGCTTAACTGCAGAGTTTTCTGCCAACTCTGGAGCCAATTGTGCTGAAAAGGCCTCGGTGTTAGGAAAGGACAAACCATTACTTATATTCCATTCGGCCAACCACTGCCGAATATCGGGGTATTACAGTATCGAACTAGGATTAGAGCATAGTAGTTGAGTATCAGACACTACTGAATAACCCTCGGAGATTGAGGACTGAAGAGCAAACTAAGACATCAGCGAGAACTTCATCAAAAAAGAGGTATGTGAAGACTGAACCATCTTATTTGCTCACGCAATTTACCATTCTATGTTATGAAACTATGTCGTCTTATTTTAGTAGATTTAATATTGCAAATAAGACATTTCAAGTAAAGCTTGCCTTGATAAATCTCTGGAAATATGTTTCAAGGAATGGATGTTCTTATATCCTTAACACTCTTGGTTAAGTACAAGTAATTGTCCATGAACTATTTTTGTTTCAAGTTGATCATTTGGAAATTGCCCAAGCTTGTGTATGGCTATTGGGAATATTTCAAATCTTTTAATGAGAGTTTTCAGAATAATCTGAATTTCGCGAACAAGACTGGTACACATACCTGGTACGCAGTCACATACCTTGTTGACCTGAGTTCGGGAATGGGCGGATGTACGCATACCTAGTACGTGTACTCCTGGGATCTAACTTTGCGAACTGGCAAAGCTATACATACCTGGTACATGCACTATTAGAGCTTGAATTCGTGAACTGTCCATAGGTATGCATACCTACGCAGCTCTGATTTAAGCAGAAGCTCATGAACTAGTTTTATAAATATGTTCGACTTTGCTACAACTCTCATAGACACATCTAAGATAACTTATTTCAAAAAATATTTTGATCTTGTGGATCATGTTTTAAGTCTTGATTATTATTGAACACCACTTATGCTTATAAGTTCAATAGGCATACTTACCAACATGAACCGTCATTGTGCACAGTTCCAAAACCTGGACCATAGTGCATATTTCTCTGTGTAATTTCAAGGAAAATGATGCGTGTCTTAAGTGCAACAATTACTCAAGATATTTCCCACTAATTAACTAGTAATATAGTGGTAGTAAGGATCGTTCCCACATAGAGCTGTGTAATTGACAAATAATTTATATTATCAAAATTGTAATAAAAGTAAATAACTAAGGGGGATTGATTAATTAATTAACTAAAAAGAATAAACAATAAGAACAAAAGAGATGATTAATAAATTCTTCGCTATTACCAAGCATTAACCGATTAATATACTTATGTATCTTTCGTTAGAATAATTCATCACCAACCGTAGAATAATAGCTAGAACAGTGTTATCCCCAAAGTTCTTTGTGTAACCAGATACCGAAGCGCTCGCATATTAGGTTCTATCCAACCGAACCATCAAGTAGTAGCGCACTCAAGGTGTAACCCAATCGAAAGCTTTAAGTTATGTGAACTTAGGTTGATCCTAGCAGTTAGAATCTTAGCGCAAAGTCCACTTACAAGCGTTTTCGTCACACACGATTGCTTTACACAATCCTTTTACGAGGTATCGCGTTCTCTACTTACGTAGAAGGTTCTCATTAATTACGGATTTCTCAACTCTCCACTAGCAATAGAATGATCAATAGAATAGTCCAATTGTACACTTGAACTGATGTGCTTATGATAGTGGTAAAATGAAGTTCGTTTCTCAGACTTACAAAGATTTGATTTTAGACTTAAATTATAAAAATAACTAGAAAATTAACGAAAGATTGTAACAAAGTTGTGAGATACTGGGACTCAGGACTCCACCAAGGTTCATGTTCATGTGGTTCGAATATCAATTCTTAGACAATTATAGCTCCAAAAATAAAAATTATTGACTCTGAATTTTCGCCAAGGTAGATTTTGTAAAACATTAATTGTAATGGTAAGCATGGACTATCAAAACACTCAATCTTAGGATAACCCATCAAACTAAATCACAACTAATTAATAAAAATCATCATTCAATATAAATTAGTGCAAAAAGTCATAAAAATAATTGATATAATTATCACAGTGACAAAAAAATGGCGTCCTCCATTGTCCCAGTGATGGGGTTTAGCTCCACTTGCTCAAAACACACTCAAAGGATTGATTCATGGCTCAAAAAGGTGTTTTATTGAATAATAATAAAATAAAAGGAATAAAACAGTTACAAAAATCCTTTTTGCATAAGGATGGGGATAGTCTCTGAAAGCCTTTTGCCACTAAAAAAACAACGATACTATACTTCGGCTGTTGAATATACGACTGTTCTTCTTCGTTTTCTTCCTTCCGAAACTTGCCTGCACTTCTTGTTCTTCGACTCTGAGCTCGACCCAACCTCCAAAACTACTCGATAGCCCCTTTGTGAGTTCCAAACCCCTTTTATACACACAAGCTCCCATAATCCCGAGAATTTCTTTTCATTAACTTTGTTTTTTTCTTTGACCAAAAGTTACGGAAATATCTTCTGTAAAAAAATTTACGCGTCTCTAGATGGTTAAAACTTCTCTTAATACTTCAAGTAGTTGATAGAGTCGAATCTTAGGGTAATATCTTCCTATATTCATCACATAATTACCAAACTCTGAGATATTCTTTCCTCCCCTGTTTCATCGAGAAAATAAGAATTTTTCCCTTTTAATCGAAACCAACTCCAATACCTTCCCTGTTTCGATTTACTGGTTCATTCCCAACCAATTCTGCAAAAAATATTGCCCAAATCTTTCTCAGAAGCTCACGTACTTTCCAAAACCAAAACCGAGAGCTTTTATTTTCCTGTTTAACTTCAAACCGATGATTGAGCCAAATTTAACCGAATCAAACACTTATATGATTCTTGTTTAGGCCTAATGAGTAAGCCCAAACAAAATAGTCACTTTAGTCTCCTTTAATCCCTCTGAAATCTCAACCCTGATTCTGTTCTTCCGCTGCCAAAGTTTGCCACCAATTTCTGGATTCAAAATGTTGAAGAAGATGGGTGCCACTTAACAAAGATTGGGGTCCATTTAGCACTTGTCATGGGGTGCCCAAATCCGATTTTTGGGCTCTTTTAGTAAATTTTTGGGATGCAAATATCACTTTTTGGGGGGTCTCCAACATACTTCTGGGGTTCCTTTAGTACATCTTCTGGGTGCCTTTAGTAATTCTCTCTTGGGACTTCAATCACCACTTTTCGAGTCAATTTCGCCGCAAAAGCTTATTTCTCCAAAAACACCTACAAAGACAAAAAAAGCCATAGTAAATACAAAATCGAGCGCTATCAATACATAGAATTGAGATCATATCAGACACATAAATGTGTCTATCAAATACTCCCAAACTTATTATTTGCTAGTCCTCGAGAAAATCTAATCTAGAAAATAAAATCATAACTCACTATCGCAGACATCGCGATTGCACGTAGCGTGTGTAACAAACCTTTAAACCCCTAGGTGGCCCTAGTGGCCGAGTTATAGTATCGGGAAGGTTTACTAGAGATATACCCGCAAAACCTTTACTCCAGATATCTATGCAGAACCTTGGAACGGCACTAAAGAATCTCCTTGGTTGGCATACTCTCATTGACTACAGGAGGATAGAGCTCTACTCAGATAGTCGCACTACGAACATCAATATCTAGAGTCAACGAACCACAGTCACATGTTAATAGATTAAGAAGTTGTATATGGATATAATAGATGGTTTTTAATGATGTTGACTAAGGTGAACGATGTTTCCCATATCTGTCTGAAGGCCACTGCCAAGATGAACCTATCTTAATAGACTGAGATACTGGTCTGAACTAATATCAACGCAACTGACATATACAAGGGAACCAGTGATCGATAATCATAATTCTAAATCAACTCAGCGGGCATATACAAGGGAACCAATGGTCGATATATTAATTCAACAATAACAAACTTTTTTATTTTTATTTTATTACTTTCATTCCGTCTGGTCTCTTTATTTTATTTTTAGCAATTCAATCACTCTACTTCAACCCAACGGTGGTAACAATTCAATGCGTGTGCCCCACCAAATCATTTAGAAAAACATATAAGTTTTCAAAAAAAAATATAAATAAAATTAAAACAGAAAGTGATATGGTGACGACTCCGAGATAAGGAGAAATTACCATGTTATTTCTAACACCTGAGCTTTGTGCTTTTGATAGACTCTATTGTTGGGTTCCTCAACTCCTACAACCAAGATGCTTTCGTCCACTTAGATTGGTTAGCGTTGTCCTTAATTGGCACAAATTTCTAGGCTCTGGAGTTTATTTATGCAACTAAAATGTTTCTCCCATACCCCCAAACTTAAATCTAACATTGTCCTCAATGTCGTGGATCAACAAAACCAAATAAAACTGCCATAATTTTGAGACAACTGCACCGGATTAGATAAATAAATAAATATAACACAAACTGATCTAAAACTTCTTGCAAGACAACTAGGTTTATCTTCGGCGCCCACTTCGGCTTCATATGAGTGTTTTAACAGGCAGATTCTTATGAACTATGGGTTTGTATTTCCTGAATTTTCTCCTGGATAGTAACATGAGGACCGGGTTGTGGAGTCGGAAGAGACTCAAGTAATACCTCAGGCACACTAGGCTCGATTCCCAAGTTAGGGACTTCTAATGGGGATACTTGACCATCACTACCCCCAAACTTAGGGTAGTCAGTATTCTCAGACAAATCTCTAATTATTGCTTGAATTTCCGGATCCTCGGAGTCTTTAAAATACTCAAGAGCTTCTTCTAGATCATTACCCCCAAACTTAGGGGTCATCATTACTTTCTGTAATACCTAGCATTATGGCTTGAATTTCAGGGTCCTTGGAATCTTTAAAGTATTCGAGAGCTTCTTCTAGTTCTACAGTTGGGTCACCTATCTGACTCTCATCAAATTCATCCAAATAATCACCCATTAATATTCACTTCCTGTGAGTTATCAGAAATTTGCCTAGTAAAATTAAATACATTTAGTTCAATGGTCATATTCCCAAAGGATATGTTCATAAGTTCGGTCCTACAGTTGATGACAGCATTAGCTGTGGCTAAAAATGGGATACCCAAAATCACCAGTATTTGAGCACTAGGGTCCTGAATAGGCTGAGTTGTAAACGTGATACAGTCATTTTTTCCGGTCCTATCAGCTAATTATAGGGTTATTTTAGTCGGTTTCAATTTACCAAGACCTAGATGGTTGTAAACATGATATGGGAGTAAGTTTACACTGGCTCCTAAGTCAAGCAATGCCTTCTCAACTGAATGATTACATGTCACATAAGATATAGTGGGGCATCCAGGATCTTTATACTTAGGGGATGTTTGGTTCAGAAGGATTGCACTTACCTGACCAGCTAAAAAGGCTTTCTTATGACATTAAGCTTACACTTTCGTGTACACAGATCCTTAAGGAACTTGGCGTAAGCAGTCATTTGCCTAATTTCTTCTAATAATGGGATGTTAATGTTCATCTACTTAAATATTTCCATTATCTCATTGAAAATCGACTCTCTCTTTGTAGGAGCTAACAACTGTGAATATGGGGCTCTAGGCATAAAGTCAGACCTATCAGGAACCGCATTGGAATCACTAGAAACTTTTTCAGTCTCTTCAGTTAGTGAATCCTCATGGGAACTAGAAGGTGGATCTAAAGTATGTCCACAATTAGGTTTGGCTACCTTGTTGTGTACCGTTGTTTTTTTCGCTCATAAGGGTAGTGACAGAATTCACTTGACTGTATGTTTTATCTCCCTTGGGATTAGGATTGGTTTGACTGGGAACTTTCCATTCTCTCTCTCACTTAGAATCTGAGCTATTTGACCTATTTGAAGTTCCAACTTAGCAAGATTCTTGGCATTAGTTTGAAAATTTTCCTCGGTTTCCTTTTGAAAACTAATATGTCTCGTTGCTAACATGTCTTGGGTCTTTATTAACGTACCAAAATATTCCTCTAAGCGAGTCATTCTATTCTCGAGAGGGTTATGAGAGTAAGTTGGCTCTAATGGGTTCTTAGAATAACTAAACCCTGGTGGATCTTGGAAATTACTAGTCTGACCTTTATTTTGACCCTGGACCTTGATGAATTCGGGTGCTTCTTCCAACAGGGATTGTATGCCTCTAAATATGGATCAAACTTTTGACGGTTATCAAATCTAGAGTTATTATAAAGAGCATGGGCTTTCTCTTCACTAATTTGTCCTTACCAAAGTGAGTTATTTGGTTATATTCCATAATAGAGATTTGAGAGTTTTTAATCCTATCATCAGTTTCAACAAAAGACTTATGTTTAGACTGACTCAATTCCAAAGCTTCTAACCGTCTAGATAAGGCAGCTAACTTAGCATCCGACCCAAAGTTTGAGTCTACCATATTGGTACTGTTTCTATTTACAAAAAGTCTCTTAGGGGGTTCTACACATGATTCCCAATGTTGGAATTTGTCAGCTATTTTTTCTGAAAAGGAATATGCTTGATCCGTAGTTTGTTCAAGAACCCATCAGCACATAATGACTCAATCATGGATTTGGTCGAGTAGTCTAACCCACACTGCGCTAAGAGATCATTGAATCTTTCTAAAAACCTATAAAGAGATTCCCCTTCTTGTTGCATACTGGCACTAATTTTCTGCCTAATAGACGCGGTTTTATGTTTTGGGTAAAACTTTTGGAAGAAAGCAGCAGTAAGTTCATCCCATGTTGTTATGGACTCTGATGGTAAATTATGAAGCCATGACTTAGCTTTATCTTTTAAAGAAAAAGGGAACAATCTAAGTTTTAAATTTTCTTCACTAAGGTCTTTAATCCTAATTGTTCCACAAATTTCTTCAAAATCCGTTACATGAAAGTATGGGTTCTCATCATCTCTCCTAAGAATATAGGGATCATTGAATAATACCAGGTTTCAACTCATAATTTTTCGTAATAGAAGGTAACTTTATACACGATGGTCGGTTGGACCTAGTTGGGTACATATAATCTCTCATAGTTGTCATTGCTGGCACTATAGGATTACTAATGATATTTTCCTCACTGTGAGAAGAACTTCCAAAAATAGGACTCTCTATATTAAGGTAATCAAGATTCTTGTTTCCTAAAACAGAAAATCTAGGTTTCTCACGCATAAACTGACCTAGAGCGTCTCTCTTACGTTCTGGCATACAATAATTCAACAAAAATTGTGCACATGCAAATATACCCTAAGGTACGAGGCTGAGGTTTGTGGACTTTCAGCTGGTAACTCCCATAAGGCCCAAGGCACGGGTTCAGCTTACTAATCCACGAGTTTTCCTAAACTCGGTAGTCTGAAGAGGATGCAATTGGTGTGTGCACTTTTTTTTTTTCTTTTTTTAATAAATAAAATACTAACAAAAATAAACCAAAAATAAAAGAAAATTACAAGTAAAAAAAATAAAGAAAAAATAAAGAAACTAATAAAAATAAAAGTCCAAAAATAACCTGGCGAGATTGGGGTATACCCAAACTAATTGGGGTATACCCAATTTTAAGTGGACATGTGACCTTACTAAGGGGAGGTCAAATTTAGTTGAAGTTACAATACTACCCTTTCCCTTTATAATTCTATTACCATAATCAGTTTTTTGTTTATTTCATTTCATCTTCCTTCTTCTCTTCTTCTTCTTTTCCATAACCACACCGGCTCCTCCCCCACCACCACCACCACCAAAACTCGTCGATTAATTCGTTAACATCGTCGATTCGAAAACTCCGAGTAATCTTCATCAATGGAACCACCACGGCGTAAGGGAACTCGTATGAAAGGCGCCAATCGAAAACCCAATCAATACAACCCTGGAATTGCAAAATTAGTTCAACAAAAAGAGAAGAAAAAAATCATCGAAGAAGAAGAGATTGAACCCGCTCAAAACGAAAAAATGGTGCGATTAAGAAAGTAAAGGCCTACTTAAACTCACTCTAGTACTTCGATTTCATGTTTGCATGTCAAATTAGGTCAGAAAAATCGAATCTTTGAATTTGCAGTTATTTCGCCGGAAATGTGTTTGTTTCACGACCCTGCCGGGATTTCATATTTAGTGTTCCGCCGGGATGCTCGTTGGTTGAATATCTTGCCAGCGGTTTAGTTTTTGTAACTGCTTTCACAGGGTCGGGATGTTATTCAACGTATAATCTTGCCGGCGCTTTTTTTTAAGCCGGGTTGGTTATAAACTTTTAACTTGCCGGTGGGATTTCAGTTTTTTAGCGCCTCCTGATGCCTTGAATTATAAAGGTCGGAATGGTATCTAAATAATACCACGCCGGCGTTATGTTAGCCGGTGTTGTTTTTATTATAGACGTTGCCGACTTTTGTAGTTGAAAACCCAGTCATAGTTGTTAAAAACCGGCAGGTTATTGGAATAAAAGCCTCCCGAACCTTGTTTAGCCGGCTTGCTGTTTAGATATCGACCCTTCTGACATTATTCCGCCGGAATGGTTATATATGTTAAGCCTTCCGACTTATAATTTTTTTCTTAATTGTTCTTGTTCAGGTTGCAAAAGGCAAACAAGAAAGCTCTGAAAGCTCTTAGTCCTCCTTCAAGACCTCCTTGTGTTGGTGACAAACTCTTGACTTCAAGGCATCGAGGGGCATACGTTGTGGCGGGAACGACAAAGATCCGTGTACCGAATGATGATTATCAACCACCATCGGAACCCAGTGATTCAGACGAGACTCCAGATGAAGACCAATCAATTCCATCTGGTAGAAGAGGTGACGATGATGATGGTGATGAAAGAAATCCGGCTGCTGGAGGAGGTAACAATGATGATGATGATGGTGATCAAGACATGCCTAGTTTATTTCTTTATGTTGGGTTGGACAAATGTTAAGGTTAATGGTTGGACAAATGGTTTTTTAAGGTTTATGGGACATGTTTTCTTATTTTGTACAACAAGTGTTTGATTTCTAATTGTTGAATGAAAGGTTTGTTTAGCTACGTAAAGTTTCAAGACAAATAGCCGGCATGTTTTTTTTAAGTTACATTGCCGAACAAATCACGCCCGGCAAGGTTTTGAAGTATCAGACTGCCAGCCCTAACAGCAGAAAATGCTTGCATACCAGGGTCGACAAGTGAGTCAGATCATTACCAAGCCGGCGAAGATACAGCCGGCAGTGTATTATGTTTTCGAACACGCCGGCGATTTGTTACAGAAAATACCTTCTCCTGATGCCTAAAACCATCATAACGCCGGCATGGTTTTAAATTTATACCTTGCCGACAATATCATAGCCGGCAGTCAAATTTCAAAATACATTGCCGGCGTATTGACAAAAGAAAATGATTTACTGATGCCAAAACCATCATAACGCCGGCATGGTTTTAAATTTATACCATGCCGACCATATCATAGCCGGCATACTGAGAAAAAACAATCTCGCCGGAAAATTCAAAATTCAAATTTTTGACAAGTACAATTCATTGATTGACTTGTACTTGGGCAATATAACGGCCAAATTTGGGTACAATCCTATAAATACACTACTTCTCTCTACAAAACAACATACAAATAGTTCCATTTACTATCCAAAGCTCATATCATCATACAATCCATCAAACTCACCCAATAACTAAACAACAATGGCATCATTTGATTCAAATGAAGATTTGGCAATCACCAAAGCATGGTACGCGGAAAATCGACTTAGAAGGCAATCCTCCGAAAGGGAGGATTCCACAACCTTTTGGTCTAGGGTACACAACAAATTTTGCGGCGAGTTTGGGAATCCTAATGCAAGAAGTATTCAAAAAGTCCACGCTAGGCACCTAGTAATCGAAAATGCGATACTTGCTTTTTTAGTGCTCCAACCTCGGATTTTTAACACTCTCCCCTTCACCTTGTCCATTGCACAATTTGTAAGTAATTTTGTGGTTATTTTTTACGCAACCCATGTTGTTTTATCTTCTAATGAAACACCACTAACAAATGTAAGTTTGTTTTTTTGTTTTTGTAGCATGAAGTCGTGAAAGCGCGCTACTTGGAGGAAAAGGGAGAAGCATTTGCGTTCGATGCAAGCTATCACTTCTTGGCACAAAGAATCCCGAAGGATAACCCGGAATACTTGGATGTCGTATTGGTAGGAGCTTAAAAGCGTATTTCCTACGTCTTATCTGCAAGTGCACAGAGCCTTTGGAGGCAGTGACAAGCACAGGTCATTCCACAGAGAACTAATGTGTGCAAAGTTATTCTAAGGCTTCTTAACTGATTTCTATGGAAAGGGACACAATTTTATGAGTTTGTTTAATGTCTTTACGACAAGATGGAGTTGTGACAGTGAACTCAAGATAAACTAAAAGTGGTAAGGTTTAAGGCACTAGGATTATCAAATCCACCCTATCTCAGATTATGGGATTCAACTAGTATGAATGCTATTGTTCCTGTGGCAAATAAGGATAGTATGTCAACTCTATCACTTACCTAGGAGGTTTCACCAGGGGATAACTCAATTACAACTAATGTACTAACCTAGAGCACTAGTTGTCTAATCAAGCACAACTAGTCAAGAGAATTAGCAATAAAACATAAAGCTTGAGCTGAAACACACTCAATATAATGTTAACCTAACTACAATGAATACAAGGCATTCATTGTGAGAGCATGATATTGAGATGTTAGAATTGAGCTTCACTTATAATTTAAAGCATACAAAAACAATTCAATTCAAGTTGAACCACGAGACACGAGTTAGGGTTTCATTTTTAATCCTAGCAAAGTTGTTTAGAACATCATGAACATGATACAAAAGCAGAGTAAAATTGAAAATGTAAAACTAAACTATGAACCCTAAAACATGCTGCTTTTCTATTACATCCAAAAATAACCATTTATATCTCTCACCATTCCCTCAAACTTGATTACACACCAACCCAAACCTGATTTCTGCCTTGTCTTGCCTCTGAATCGCCCATGCGGGGTGGTTGGTGAAAACCCTAACTCCAATCATCTCAACCCTAGCTTCTAGGGTAAGTGAGAAGCTATGGATGGAGATGAGTGATGTGAGGGTGGCGGAGAAAGAGCTAGAGGAGTTGTTGGTGATAGCGTAGACAGGAGATGGAGTGGTGATGATGGAGGTGGCTCTGAAACAAGGCATGGAGAAGAAGGAGAAGGGATGGGTTCTGCAGGTGCGGGAGAGGAAGAAAGAGAAGATGGAAGAGAAAATAGATTTGGTTCGATAGGGGTATAGGTGTAGGGAACTTTGCTATGAAGCAGGCACATCAAGTGTTGATGGGAAGGATGCAACGAGCGTAGGATGTGGCTGGAGAAGATCTGAATGGCTGAGGAAGTATTGGGTTGATTTGGTGTTGAGCGGAGCATCGAGAAATAGATGTGAGCGAAGGAGCGACCGTAGGATGCATCTGGGTGAGATCTCAACGGCTCGGGATGAGCGGGTTCGGATCCGGGTCACGGGTCGGGTCTAGCTCAAGCCCATGTCTTGTAGATGAGTTGCTACTTGTTGGGTTGCAACTGTTGCGCGCGCGGGCTTTGGCTTTCTGCTCCATAGACGCTTGACTCCAAATCTTCGCTCTTTTGGCTCCTCAGTTTCTCCGAACTTTATTTATTACCTAAAAACACAAAATTAATTAGTACAACTATTTATTCTTGAAAACAAAGAAAATACAGAATTTGGGATAATATCTGATTTCTGAGTACAAAAGATGAGTTAAATGCCAAAAAATAGATGTATAAATATGCAATATTTAGCACTCATCAAATACCCCCAAACCTGAATTTTACTTGTCCTCAAGTGAAACAGAAATTAAGAAATCCTAACTATACCCCTGTCGCAGGTCTCTCGAATGCATTTAGCGTATGCACTAAGCCTTTAAACCCCTAGGTGTCCCTAGTGGACGAGTTGTAGTCTCGTGAGGGTTTACCATAGGTGTACCCACAAAACCTTCTCCAACTTCAGAGTGTAAAAGAGTCTCAAGCATCCAAGAAGCTATGAGGACATAGAGTTTCTGCATGCTAGTAACACGAAGTTAGAACTACCAAAGAACGCATTCTCATCCTTAAGTCCGAGCGAGAAGTAACCATACCATATGAAAGAATTCGGGTTCGATTGTGATCATAAGCCTCGACTTCTGCCTCACCATTAGGGTTTTATGATAATTGCACTCAAAAAGATTGCTTTTTTAGTCTCTCATGTGTGCAGGTAGGAATAAAGAGAGAAATCCTACACACGTTGTAGGTAAGAAGGATAACCTTCCGAAATAAAATCTGGAGACTCCACAGAAATGTGGACAAAAAGAATCTTTTCTGATGATCTCTAAGGAAGGAAATCAACCATTAGCAAGGGTGGGAGTACTCACTTACCTTCTCACCCGATCGGCAATTAATATCACTCTCTCAGCATTCATAGAAACGTCTTCAATCTTCGGTCTTCGGTCTTCAAATGTTGATGACGAACTTCTGAATTTCACAAAAACTTGACAAACATTTTTTTTTTTTTTTTTTTTTTTTTTTTTTTTTTTGAACATAACTTGGAATGAAAATAACAATAAAACAATAAGACTCAATTTTTCACACTTGTATTGTCTTGACTTTATAAACTTCATTAATTCTCATCATATTCTCTTTTCTTTCCTTTGTTGCACGTAACCTTGGACTATATCAACTTTTCTTCAAATATTCTGATGATGCTCCGCTTGCTGACGATGATGTGTTTCTATGAATCTATTGATTGAGAGGGGGAGAGTGATGCTAACTGCAAATCGGTATTTAGAAGAAGTTTTCATCTTTAGACGTCACCCTCATGATTGACGGAATTAGCACTCAAGAGATCAAAAATAGTCTTTGAAAGTGGTGCGAAGTTGGGTAGCTCACCATTCCTACCCGGAATTGACGTACGGTGACACACACTCTAAAAGCTTTTCTAGAAAGTCACAAAGAGTGAAGGTCGGTACCTCGCTTGATGTAAAATGGGTAGTCTCCACTATGGGTGATCACAATTCTACTACCGAATATCTAAACAACACCTAATTCTCCCTCTGGTATGGTTAAATCCAACTTTAACGCTCTAATCAACTAAGGAACCCGATTGCGTTCTCCAGTACTTCCAAGTTATGTTATTTCGGTCAGACTCTCTATGTAAACATAGCTAGAAGCATGCTAGTGACTCTAAAATCTCTAAAAGTTGGAGGTTTTTATGCAAATTTTTGAGTTTTTTCGATTTTTTTTTTTTTTTTTTTTTAAAAAGAAGTAAAACAAAAAGACTAAAAACTCTATATGCAAATCACACCCCCAAACCTAAATCAAACATTGTCCTCAATGTGTCGACGGATACAAAGAATTTAAACAGTCACATACCAAGATCACTATGTTGAGAGGAGAAAAGGGAAGAGATTACCGGATGCAAGAGGGTGTTGCTAAACCATAGAAAGATGAATGCTTTGAAAGCAAACAATCACGAGCGCAAGACAAAAAGGTTGGTTAGCACACATCAAAAATATGCAAAAAGAAAAATAAAAGGGAAAGAGAATGGATTTTTAGTCCATATGTATGTACAAAAGTGAACTAGTCTAGTCCACATAGATGGGGTCTTCCAAGTCAACGGTCTCAACTTCGGTGGAAGATGCTCCAGAAATGGTTTCAATCTCTGACCATTGACTTTGAAAATGTTCTTGTTTGCTGGGTTTTCAACTTCTACAGCTCCATGGGGAAAGATGGTACGTACCAAGAATGGTCCTGACCATCGAGAACGTAGCTTTCCTAGAAGCAAATGCAATCTAGTGTTGTACAATAAAACTTTCTGTCCTGGGGTGAAAGACTTGCGCAGAATGCGCTTGTCGTGAAACACTTTCATCCTATGTTTGTACGTTTTGGCACTATCATATGCATCATTTCTCAATTCTTCTAACTCATTGAGTTGAAGTTTTCTACGGGTTCCAGCCTTATCAAGATCAAAATTCAACTTCTTCACAGCCCAATATGCACGGTGTTCTAACTCAATAGGTAAATGACATGCTTTCCCGTACACAAGTCTGTAAGGAGACATCCCTATGGGAGTCTTGTATGCAGTCTTATAGGCCCATAAAGCATCGTTTAAGCGCAAAGACCAATCTTTCCTAGAAGGATTGACGGTCTTCTCAAGGATATGCTTAATTTCCCTATTAGAAACTTCTACTTGGCCACTGGTCTGAGGATGGTAAGGTGTTGCGACCTTGTGAGTGATTCCATACTTGCGCACTAGTGATTCAAAGGGTCTATTGCAAAAATGACTACCTCCATCACTGATTATTGCCCTAGGGGTTCCAAAACGGGAGAAAATGTTCTCCTTAAGAAAAGAAAGAACAACTTTATGGTCGTTGGTTTTGGATGCAATGGCCTCTACCCACTTAGAGACATAATCAACAGCAACAAGAATGTATAACTTACCTTCGAGTTAGGAAATGGTCCCATGAAATCAATACCCCAAACATCAAACAGCTCAACAATCAAAATAGGTTGTAAGGGCATCATGTTTCTCTTAGAGATACTTCCTAATTTCTGGCATCGGTTACAAGCAACACAAAATGCATGGCAATCCTTAAACAGTGTTGGCCAATAGAAACCACTTTGCAAGATCTTTGCAGCAGTTTTCTTGGCACTAAAGTGGCCTTCATATGCATGGTCATGACAGAAAGAGATGACGTCCCTTTGTTCAGAATTGGGGACACATCTCCTAATGATTTGGTCTTGGCAGTACTTAAACAAATATGGGTCATCCCAAAGGAAGTGTTTAACTTCAGCCAAGAACTTAGAACGGTCTTGTTTAGACCAATGCAAGGGCATTCTACCTGTAGCAAGGTAGTTCACGATATCAGCAAACCAAGGCATTTCAGACACAAGCATCAATTGCTCATCAGGGAATGATTCCCTAATTATGAGACTCATCACCGATTCAACATTCAACCTAGACAAGTGATCGGCAACAACATTCTCTGACCCTTTCTTATCTCGAATTTCGAGGTTAAACTCTTGTAGCAAGAGTATCCATCGAATTAGACGAGCCTTAGCATCTTTCTTAGACAAAAGATATCTCAATGCAGCATGATCAGAATAAATGATGACCTTAGACCCTATCAAATAGGATCTAAACTTGTCTAATGCAAACACAACAGCTAGCAACTCTTTCTCAGTTGTGGAATAATTCAGTTAAGCATCATTAAGTGTTTTACTAGCATAGTAGATCACATAAGGGAGTTTGTCTACTCTTTGGCCCAAAACAGCTCCTACAGCATAGTCAGACGCATCACACATAATCTCAAATGGTAATGACCAATCAGGTGGTCTGACTATAGGGGCAGATGTAAGGAGAGCCTTCAATTGCTCCCATGCTTCCTTACATGCATCATCAAAGACAAATGCAACATCTTTTGCAAGAAGATTGCACAAAGGTCATGAAATTTTACTAAAGTCTTTGATGAATCGGCGGTAAAAACCCGCATGGCCTAGAAATGATCTGATGTCCCTCACAGAACGAGGTTGGGGCAAGTGTTGAATGAGATCTACCTTGGCTTTGTCTACTTCTATGCCTTTTTCCGAGATAATATGCCCTAGGACTATGCCTGAGTTAACCATGAAATGACATTTTTCCCAATTCAAGACCAAACTCTTTTCCTTACACCTAATCAGCACACAAGTGAGGTGATGCAGACACTCATCAAAAGAAGAACCAAACACAGAAAAATCATCCATAAAAATCTCAAGAAACTTATCTACCATGTCGGAAAATATGCTCATCATGCAACGTTGAAAAGTAGCGGGTGCATTACACAGCCCAAAAGGCATACGACGATAAGCAAAAGTTCCATAAGGACATGTAAATGTGGTCTTTTGTTGGTCTTCGGGTGCTATGTGAATTTGGTTGTAGCAGAATAGCCATCTAAGAAGAAAGTAGTGACTATGTTTTGCTAACCTTTCCAGCATTTGGTCAATGAAGGGAAGGGGAAAATGGTCTTTCTTGGTGACTGTGTTCAATTTTCTATAATCAATACAAACTCGCCACCCTGTGGTCACACGGGTGGGAACGAGTTCATTCATCTCATTTTGAACTACAGTGATGCCAGACTTCTTGGGTACTACCTGAATGGGGCTGACCCACTGGCTATCAGGGACGGGGTAAATGATACCCGCATCAAGCAATTTCAGAATCTCACCCTTGACAACATCTCTCATGTTGGGGTTAAGTCTGCTTTGCATTTTCCTAGATGGTTTGGTGTTCTCTTCAAGGTTTATGTGATGCATGCAAATTGTGGGACTTATACCCTTAAGGTCGGAGATGGTCCAACCTAATGCTCCTTTATGTTCTTGAAGTACTTCTAAAAGTCGACTTTCCTGTTCCGTGTCTAAACATGATGCAATAATCACAGGTAAAGTGTCAGAAGGACCTAAGAAAGCATACTTCAAGGTATCAGGTAATGGTTTCAAATCAAGCTTAGGTGGTGTATCAAGAGGTGGGGCAGATGTGGTATCAGAGAGTGGAAGAGGTTCCACTGCATTCTGCCATTTAGCAATATCCATGGGTGGCACAGACTCTAGCAAAGAGTGGACTTCACCAATGTACTCAGACTCAAAGAGATCTAGGTCAAAGTTATCTAAACATGCTTGCATTGGGGTCCACCGACAAAATGTCGGGCAATGAGTCTTGAATCGACTCTCAATCATGTTAACCTCGTGCAATTCATCATCATCACACTCTATGGGTTGTTGGTTCACACGAAAGACATTCAGTTCTACAGTCATGTTGCCAAAAGACAAATTCAATATCCCGCTACGACAATTTATGATAGCGTTTGACGTTGCCAAGAAGGGACGTCCTAAGATAACGGGAATATGATTTTCAGGATTATGCACAGGTTGTGTATATAACACAATGAAGTCTACAGGGAAATAAAATTTATCAACCTTGATTAGCACATCTTCAACGATTCCCCAAGGGACTTTCACAGATCTGTCCGCTAATTGTAGCGTGACAGGGGTGGGTTGCAATTCCCCAAGACCTAACCGCACATACACATAATATGGCGGTAGATTCACACTAGCTCCTAAGTCCAATAAAGCTTTTTTCGATTGTATGCTCACCTATAGTACAAGAGATAGTCGGGCTACCTGGGTCTTTAAACTTAGGTGGGGTTTTGTTTTGAATAATTGAACTTACTTGCTCGGTGAGAAAGGCACGCTTATGCACATGAAGCTTTCGCTTTTGTGTGCACTTTGGTCCTTCAAAAACTTAGCATAGGCGGTATTTGCCTCGATTGCTTCGAGAAATGGAATGTTTATGTTAACTCTTTTGAACAATTCCAACATCTCGTTGTATTGGGTACCCCATTCGTTGCACCAACCGTTGTGGAAATGGAGCAACAGAACATGACTTGGCACGGGAACATCTATATTAGTAGGACTCTTGGTTTTCTCAATGGGCTCGATTCTTTCTCTACGGTAGATGTTTTAGGTGGTGTTGTGTGTACTTGGGAGTCCGATGTAGACTCGCTTGAAGGTGGTACACCTACATGGTTCTCAACAATTCTACCACTACGGAGAGTGGTGACAAAGCATTTGCTTGACTATGTGAAGTTTCATTGCAGGTAGAGGAGCCCGCTTGAAACACGATCTTTGGATTTTGTTGGGGTTGACTAGGGAATTTTCCTTTCTCTCTCTCATTCAATGCATCACAGATTTGCCCTATCTTAAGATCTAGGTTTGTGAGACGTTGGTCGGTAGTTTTCTCAAGTTTTGAAAGACCTTGGGTTAGCAGAACGACACAGTCTTCCAAGCTAGTCTTTTTCTCTACAGGGTACTGAGGGTGTGGTGGTACTTGGGGGTTTCTAGGATATGAGTATCCTTGGTTGTTATTTGTTGGTCCCCCTTGTACCGGTCCCTTAGATCATGAGAAGTTAGGGTGGTTCCTCCACCCTGGGTTGTAGGTTTGAGAATAAGGGTTGTTCTCTTGCCTCTGGTATAATGCATTGGCTTGCTCGGCTTTAGACTCTTGAAATGCATGTAAGTCTAGACAGCTGTCCACTAAGTGGTCAGAGCTATGGCATGCGGCACAAGTGGCCATATCAATTTGGTCACGGAGAGTAGGGGCATTAGATTTTACATTCTTTTCCAACTCAAGCACTTCTATTCTCCGGGCCAAAGATGCCATTTTTGCATTTCCCTCAAAGTCAGACTCGATTCTATGAACATTTTATGCAGGGGTAGTCCGTTTCGGTTCTCGGATGGACTCCCATTGTTGAGTCTTTTCAGCGACTTCGATTAAGAAAGTCCAAGCGTCATCAGCACTCTTGTCAATAAATGCACCATTGCACATTGACTCGACTGTGGTACGGGTTCTAACATCTAGACCCTCATACAAGATTTGGACGAGTCTCCATTTTTCAAAACCATGGTGGGGACATTGGAGTAATACTTCATTGAATCTCTCCAAGTATTTTGCTAGAGTTTCGTCTTCTAATTGCACAAAACCATTTAGACTTTGGCGAATTGTCGCCGTCTTATGGTTGGGGAAAACTTTTGAAAAACTCTTTTGTGAGGTCATCCCAGGTTCTAATGGATTTGTGGTTGTAGGGCGTGAAGCCAAGACTTGGCCTTGTCTTTGAGAGAAAAAGGAAACAATCTCAATTTGAGGGACTCCTCGGCATTTGGTTAAAACGCGAGTCCCATAAATATCCTCAAAGTCTCTCACGTGATGGTAGGGGTTTTCAAAGATCGACCCCTCTAAACACGGGTAGCATATGAATGGTGCTTGCTTTCGGTTCAAACCGACAAGCATCACCTGTGAGAATGATGCAAGAGGGCTGGCTTGCCCTAGTTGGGTACATGTAGTCCTTGAGACTACGGGGTGGGTTTGGTTCATCACCCATGGTCTCTGTTTCGGATAGGTGCGGGCTTGGGTTTTCGGTTGAAGAACTGGGTATGCTCACGATTTCGTCCGGGCGGATTCTAACTAGTCGATTTGTTTGGTCTCTAAAAGACACAATCATAGCCTAGCTAGCGCATCTAGCATGTTAACATATAATCAAGTTCAACACAGAAAAGCAAAAACTCAAAAATAACATACTAAACAAAACTCAAGCCCAAAAGATGGCTTGTTGATGTTGTGAAGCCCAACTGAATAGGTGGGTAGTAGCCCAGAAAATGTGGGCTCAGTTTTTGTTTGTACGACCCAGGTTATGTGGTTCTGGGTTTGCAGATTTATAGCCCAGGTTTGTGGGCTGAAAGTTCAGTGGTAAAGGCAGGCCTAGTTTTGGTCTCAGACTTAGTGAAACTGGTTCTAGCCCAGTTGATTTGGCACAGGGTTCTGATGGTGTAGAGATTGGCAAGTTCAAGCACTGGCTGTATGCACAGCCTGGTAAGGCACAGGTTGCAATTGAGCACAACACAGGCTTGAGTGCAACTTCAGCTTAGCAAGCTGGTGCAATTTGGCAAGGAATTACAACACACAGTACCACAAAATCTCAAAAGAAATGACAACTAATTTGTCAAACTTAAACACAGCACAAGAAACTTATGAGCAGCTCAGCATAGTTGGTGACTACACAGCACAGCTTAGGATGGCTGTGCAGGAGAACAAAGAAAGTTAAAAGCTGTGTGGTGCACTGGGTTGAGGTTGTGCTCACTCAATGGTGAAGCATGTGCCAGGGTAGTGTGTTTGAAAAACAATCTAAATGTTAATGCTACTCAAACTCTGCTACTTAACATTCATTCAATCACCACAGAATCATACAACTTGCAGAAGCTATTGCAATCAATTGTCAAAGATCAGGTACACAAGAGTGTAAATACTAGCAAGGTATATAAAAACTTTACAACATGCTCAGGTTAATCAGCAGACAAGTCAAGCTTGCACTTTACACATACCACAAGATCATACACAGATTGCAAAAATTGATGCTAACAGTTCATGACAACTGGGTCAGTTGACCTCAGTTGTTAGAGATCAAAATCACAAGGGTACAAATTAGCAGAGTGTATAAGTTTCACAGCATTAGCAGGTTATCAAATTAGCTCAGATGGAAGCATGGACTTTACAGATGTGGCAAGTGAGTCAGCTCATGAACAAAGGCTCAGAAGAGTTTGTGGCATCAACTCAGTTAGTTGATGTCAACAGTATGAGTTGATGTCAAACTCACAGCTCAGGGGATGTTTATGCACCACAGAATACAGGCTTACAAATGCTCAGATGCACAGGGTATGGGAACAAGTAGGCTCTACAGCTTCAGGGGGCTGGAGCTCAGGGCAGATGGTTGTGGTCAGGCACTACAAGGTTCAACAGATAATAAGTGAAAATGACAGTGTAAGGGGCTGGATCTGATGGTTACTTGTAAGCTCAGATTAAGGCTTGCCAGAGTAAGGCTTGCCAAATAGGTTATGCTCAGCTAACTTGGATTTCCAAGTTGGAACTTAAAACTTGCGGCTTGTGGGGCTAGCAAGTTAATAAGTCTGTCATGCACTCGGTCAGTAATGGCTTACGTGGTTTATGCACAAGGTGACCAAATGCTCATATTATAATTTTTTCATTCATTCATGCAAGGTTAGAGATACATTACCACCAAGTGCAACACTGGGTTTAGGCAAATCCACCCGATTCTGTTCCTTTCTCCTCTCTTCCTTGGGTTATGTCTCAGCTTGCTCCAAAAGTACCTGTTACTCAACAATCAATTTCAGTTCCCAAAGTTACACAGTCAAAGCAAAAGAGCAAGAATGTTATGGCAGAGCTTAGAGCTATGCCTGAGCTAAAGATTGAGCCACAGTGTGGAATAGCTTGGTGGACTGGTGTGGGCTAAATGCAAAATTTATACACAGATGGTTAACTAAGCTATACTATAAGGTTGTATGCAATTGTAATTGAATATATGCAAGGAAAGATGCAAGGAAGGAAACTACAGCTAATGAAAGTAAGCTACAACAGATTAAGTTACAGAGATGCAAATGTTGGCAAATATACAAGGTTAAAAATGAAAGTCAGTGAAGATGCAAAACAACAGAAGATAGCACAGATGGTTCAAAGCATAAATGTACAGGGATGTGTAGAAAACAGTAAAATGAAGCTTTAAAGAACTAATAGCACACTACCAGTTCCCCGGCAACGGCGCCAAAAACTTGGTAGGAGCTTAAAAGCGTATTTCCTACGTCTTATCTGCAAGTGCACAGAGCCTTTGGAGGCAGTGGCAAGCACAGGTCATTCCACAGAGAACTAATGTGTGCAAAGTTGTTCTAAGGCTTCTTAACTGATTTCTATGGAAAGGGACACAATTTTATGAGTTTGTTTAATGTCTTTACGACAAGATGGAGTTGTGACAGTGAACTCAAGATAAACTAAAAGTGGTAAGGTTTAAGGCACTAGGATTATCAAATCCACCCTATCTCAGATTATGGGATTCAACTAGTTTGAATGCTATTGTTCCTGTGGCAAATAAGGATAGTATGTCAACTCTATCACTTACCTAGGAGGTTTCACCAGGGGATAACTCAATTACAGCTAATGTACTAACCTAGAGCACTAGTTGTCTAATCAAGCACAACTAGTCAAGAGAATTAGCAAGAAAACATAAAGCTTGAGCTGAAACACACTCAATATAATGTTAACCTAACTACAATGAATACAAGGCATTCATTGTGAGAGCATGATATTGAGATGTTAGAATTGAGCTTCACTTATAATTTAAAGCATACAAAAACAATTCTGTAGTTGCAGGAAATCCTACACTACACCCCTCATAATATTTTGTAGATCTAAATCTTATTAATCACCTAAATTTCAAATATAAGTACTAGAAATATAAATTGACACAAGGATTTTTTACATGGTTCGATCAATATGATCTACATCCATGGTTCTTCACTATGATTTTTGAAGTTACATAAGAATTACATTTACAATCTCCATTAATGGATATTTTGTAGAGCTCTAGATCTAATTATTTGGGGAAGAAGATGATAAAGAAAATAAATCTCTCCCTAAAAATATCTCTCTCCAAAATATCTCTCTCTCTCCTACCAAAATTATCCTCCCCTTCTCTCTCCTGCTCTCCTCTTTATATAGTATTTACATGATGGATGACAGCTCATGTACAACTAATATTTCCCTTAATTTCGGATTTACCTTGCGACATCCTCGCGAGAGTATAAATGTTAAATCTCGCAAACATTATAGTATTCGCAAGATCTTCGCACTTTCTTCATGTTTACGTTATCGTCATTTGTTATGTCATTTCTGAAATCACTTTGCGACGGTTTCGCGACGTTGTTAATGAAGATTCCGCAAGTGTGTTGTTGTTGCGATATTTGGATCCTACATCTTGCCTCTTTTTTCTTGAATATTGCTTGAAGAGCGATCTTTAAAAAAAAACCTGTTGTTGTAGTAGTCTTTGATCTTTGTTGATGAAGGAACGAGCGAAAGAATACTGGACTTGAAAAGTACGTACTTGCCTCTATTCTTTTGCGAAGTTCCGAAGCTTTGCGAAAATAAGAAGTATTATCTCTTGAAGTATGCGAAGTATAAAGTATCTTTGAAGAGGTATATGAAGTATGAAGTATCCTTGAAGAAATATAAGAAATATCCATCCTTGATTGTGAATAAGAAGTATTGCGAAATTATTACTCCATGCTCTCTGCCTCATGTAATGCTCTATTCTTTTGCGAAGTTCCGTAACTTTGCGAAGTGAATAAGAAGTATTAATCATTGAAGTATAAGAAGTATTGCCTCTGTTCATGCGAAGTTATTATTCCATTTTTGGTGAGGATTCTTGTTGTTCATTGGTGAATATCTTCTTTGGAAGTGATTCTTGTCGAGAAGATAAAGTACATAAAATGTTTTCTTGGTTATCCATAATTGCCTCTGTTCTTTATCTATAAGGGTATAATCATTGAAAAAGTGTTGAATGAGCGAGTTATTTCTTCATTCTTATCTTGCCTCTGTCTCATACTTTGTTCTCATGCGATAGTATAATCTCTTCAAGTTGCTTATAATTGTGAGAAATAATTGTGCGAAATAATCACATCTTGTGAAATAATCACATCCTGCGAAATTCTGACTCATTCTGCGAAATTAAGAATACTTCTTCGAAATTATGAATACCTCTGCGAAATTCTGAATAATACCTTGAGAGATTCTAAATAATATTACTGAGAAATTCTGAATAATTCTGCGAAATTCTGAATAATTCTGTAAAATTTTGTAAAATACTTGTGCGAGTATAATGCTTATGTAATGATTTTGTTATGCAATGTTTATGTCATGAAATGCTTATGCGATGCTTTCATGATGCGAGTATGATGCTTGTATGATGAGAATGCTTATCTACTGCAATGTATAGCTAATGTTTGTGTTACTTATCTCATTCTGCCGCTTTAAAATTGATGTAGCTTTAAATCGCTTCCATTCCTCATTTCTCTGATTTTGTCTCTAGTATATGCATTCCTCTTTGCGTATTTGTTGTTCCTCGCGAGTTCTTTTGCTTGTGCTTCATTTTTTCTTATTCCTGCACTATTAGTATCGCATAATAATATGATCATAATATCAAGTATGTGGCATTTGCATTGCCTCAGTCTCATTATTATGTACATGTTCGCAAGTTTATCATTTAATCATTTTATCAAGTTCGCAAGCTTATCATGTAATCTTTTTTGCAATGAAAGATCTCTGTTACTTACATTCAAAATGTTTATGTTGAATTTTGTCATGGCGACAAGATCGCAGGACGTCTTTACATTTTCATGTAATGACCCATTGGTCTTGCCTTATCAGTTTTCTTGTGTGGTCTTATTTCGCCTTCCTAGTTAAAGGTCTTATTATGCCACTCCTCATTATTGCGACAATATGACAGGCCTAAATATTCTTGCGAAAATAAAGCCCCATGACATTGCCGTCTTGCGACAAAATCGCAGGACGTCGTTACACTTTCATGTAAAGACCCATTGATCTTGTCTTATCATTTCTTTAGTATTTTTGCCTCTGCAGGATGTTTTTCTTGCGACAATATGACGGGTCTAGAAATTCTCGCGAATTTGAAGTCCCATGACATTGCCGTCTTGCGACGAAATCGCAGGACGTCCTTACACTTGCATGTAAAGACCCATTGATCTCGTCTTACCCTCGCGTTAGTATTATTGCCTCTTCAGGATCATCGCACAAATATGACAAGCCTAAATTTTCTTGCGAAAATAGAGCCTCATGACATTTGCGTCTGTTTTGACACTCTCCCTAATGGAGGTGTCGCCCTTATCATCTCCCTGGTTGCCCCTTCAAGGAGGCGTACATCGGCCATACAAGACTAGCTCCTCCCATCCGGTCTTAACAAAGAAGCGGTTGTTTTCGCAGCCTCTTATCCCTTATACCTATAGGGCTTATGGTTACGAGACTGCACCCTAAGTGGAGTTTTCTTCGGGCCGGGTGCAGCATGTGCCAAGACTTGTCAAGAGTGGTAAGGAAGTTCCATGCTCCCCGCACTCTTGACTAAACCGTGTACCTCGGCGCCTTGGTCATACGCTGACTCCTTGGAAGAGACCCTCGGTCGTCCAACCGTGGTATAACCTTATATAGTTGGAAATCCAAGGTATCTCTCCCGGATGGATGTTATTATCCCCAATCTCCATGACTCAGGTTCCAGGAGCGGTGTAACCTTTTCCCTGAGCCAGGTTAAGAGATACCCCCTTATATGACGCACTTTAGGTCTTACATTTGCCTCTTATGAAATATCATTCGCGAACTAGGGTGTACGCCATAAAGGTTCGTCCCATTCACTCACTCATTCATTTTTGTCAATTTGTTCAATCATTCATTTTTGATTATCTCTTCTCATTATCTTTGCGAAATTATCGCGTTTCCATTATTTCTGCGAAATTATCGCATGTCTTCATTCTTTTATTCATCCTTTCATTCATTCCTTCATTTCTGTCATTTCTTTCATTCTTTCTCATAATATCATATCATTTGAAACAAAGTAAATATTCAAGAGAAATTCTAATACATTATAGTCCTGAAATCTTTGTAGTTATGAAAATATTTATAATTCTGCGATCGTATCGCATTTTGTGATTTAAATCAAAAATCTTTTATTGTCTATAAAAGAAATATTCTAGAGAAATATATAAATTGAATTTTCAGTTTTTTTTTTTTTTTTTTTTTTTTTTTTTTTTTATAATTTTGAAATCTAGAAATCTTTGTAATTTTGAAGTCTTTATAATCTTCAAATCTTAGTAATATTTGTAATCTTGCGATTAACTCGGTTTTTTGTAATCAAATCAAAAATCTTTTATTTTCTGTAGAAGTAAAATGTTCAAGGAATGAGATACTTAGCTTTTATGGTTTGCTGTTGTTGTTGTCTCTTGCGAAGTATATGATTTGCTTGCGAAGATCTTGCGAAGCTATCATCCTTGAAGTGTATAAATGTCGCACAAAACATAATTATCTCGCAGCAAAAATAAGTGTGAGAAATGAGATTTGAACCCTTGACTTGCTTCTTGCATATTCTCGCAGTATACCAACTGTTCTAACCCTTTCTTGCGAAATTAATTTGCGAGATAGTCATCAACTTTCTTCTTTGAGAAATAGGCAAAGTCCTTGTGAAATTTCGCATAACAAAAATAAATATGCGAGAAGCAAGAATTGATCCCGCGACCTTCTGCTTGCATTGATGCCTCCTAACCAACTGTGCTAGCCTTGCCTCTACGAAGTGTTTCTGAGAAATAATCACCTACTTTCTTCTTGCGAGATACCCTTGCGAGATTATCAAAGACTGTGCGAAGTAAACATTTGTATGAAACAAACAAACATCTGCGAAGTGTTCATGCTGCGAACTTTCGCAAGGTAAACATTTGCGAAGTGCAAAAACTCTTTGCGAATGGGGAGATTCGAACCCTAGACATCAAACTCCTTCCCTTTACTGCTTACCATCCGAGCTAGCTTCAAACTTGCGAAAGAAACGAAAGAAACACATATTGCCACTCTATTATTCTTCCTTTCTTTTCAGTAGTTCCAAAAAGTGTGAAAAATATTGAGCTTTGCGAGAATTGATCATGCGAACTCTAACCCATACTCCTAATCCCTGACCATCTGCGCTACTTGTTGTTTGCGAAAGAAACACATAATTTCATAACCTTATTCCATTTCTTCTCATTTGAAAGTTCAAAAAATATGTGAAAATTCGCGAGAGGTGGGAATTGAACTTGCGACCTCAAGCTCATTGTCTTTACCTCTAACCAACTTTGCTGACTTCTGTTTGCGAACTATCTCTGCGAAATAATAACTTACTTTCTTCTGTGCGAAATACTCTTGCGAAAAATCCATGCGAAAAATACACGTTCATTGAGATTTGAACTCGCGACCATGAACTCATTAACCTCGCAGGTGACCAACTGTGCTGCCTCTTGCTTGCGAAATAATGAAACAACCTTGCGAAATTATCCATTTTTTCCCCTCTTTGCGAAGCAAAAAATTCTTTGCGAGGAGGGAGATTCGAACCCACGACCTCTGGTTTGCATACTTCTTCTCTGACCATCTGGTCTGCTTGCTGCTTGCGAAATAATGAAACAATATTGCGAATATACTCATTTTCTCCTCTCTAGGCTGTAGAAAAAATGTGAAAAAATATGATTGTGGCGAGATTCGATCTTGCGACATCAAGCTTCTTCGCTCCAACTCAAACCATCTGTGCGAGCTTCTGTTTGTGATAAAATTCATAGCGTTTTGTTCTTATCCTTTTCTTCATTCTTCCTTTATTTCCTTCAACAATTTTCCTCTTTTCTTTTTCTCCTGAATATGAAATCTTCCATTAAAAAATTAGCTTTCTTCCTTGAATTTCATCACAGCAACCTATTTTTTTCTCTTCCTCTTTTCATGTTCTTGAATTGTTGACGGTGTTTTCTCCCTGAAAGTGTGATTTCGTTTGTAGATCTAGAAAAATATGAACAATAGCTAATCTTCATGGAAATTTCTTGAACCAACAAGCTACAGGAAGGATAAAATCCATTATTCTCTCCCTGTTTCTAGCGCATATGTAGTTGCAGGAAATCCTACACTACACCCCTCATAATATTTTGTAGATCTAAATCTTATTAATCACCTAAATTTCAAATATAAGTACTAGAAATATAAATTGACACAAGGATTTTTTACATGGTTCGATCAATATGATCTACATCCATGGTTCTTCACTATGATTTTTGAAGTTACATAAGAATTACATTTACAATCTCCATTAATGGATATTTTGTAGAGCTCTAGATCTAATTATTTGGGGAAGAAGATGATAAAGAAAATAAATCTCTCCCTAAAAATATCTCTCTCCAAAATATCTCTCTCTCCTACCAAAATTATCCTCCCCTTCTCTCTCCTGCTCTCCTCTTTATATAGTATTTACATGATGGATGACAGCTCATGTACAACTAATATTTCCCTTAATTTCGGATTTACCTTGCGACATCCTCGCGAGAGTATAAATGTTAAATCTCGCAAACATTATAGTATTCGCAAGATCTTCGCACTTTCTTCATGTTTACGTTATCGTCATTTGTTATGTCATTTCTGAAATCACTTTGCGACGGTTTCGCGACGTTGTTAATGAAGATTCCGCAAGTGTGTTGTTGTTGCGATATTTGGATCCTACAAATTCAATTCAAGTTGAACCACAGACACAGAGTTAGGGTTTCATTTTTAATCCTAGCAAAGTTGTTTAGAACATCATGAACATGATACAAAAGCAGAGTAAAATGGAAAATGTAAAACTAAACTATGAACCCTAAAACATGCTGCTTTTCTCTTACATCCAAAAATAACCATTTATATCTCTCACCATTCCCTCAAACTTGATTACACACCAACCCAAACCTGATTTCTGCCTTGTCTTGCCTCTGAATCGCCCATGCGGGGTGGTTGGTGAAAACCCTAACTCCAATCATCTCAACCCTAGCTTCTAGGGTAAGTGAGAAGCTATGGATGGAGATGAGTGATGTGAGGGTGGCGGAGAAAGAGCTAGAGGAGTTGTTGGTGATAGCGTAGACAGGAGATGGAGTGGTGATGATGGAGGTGGCTCTGAAACAAGGCATGGAGAAGAAGGAGAAGGGATGGGTTCTGCAGGTGCGGGAGAGGAAGAAAGAGAAGATGGAAGATAAAATAGATTTGGTTCGATAGGGGTATAGGTGTAGGGAACTTTGCTGTGAAGCAGGCACATCAAGTGTTAATGGGAAGGATGCAACGAGCGTAGGATGTGGCTGGAGAAGATCTGAACGGTTGAGGAAGTATTGGGTTGATTTGGTGTTGAGCGGAGCATCGAGAAATAGATGTGAGCGAAGGAGCGACCGTAGGATGCATCTGGGTGAGATCTCAACGGCTCGGGATGAGCGGGTTCGGATCCGGGTCACGGGTCGGGTCTAGCTCAAGCCCATGTCTTGTAGATGAGTTGCTACTTGTTGGGTTGCAACTGTTGCGCGCGCGGGCTTTGGCTTTCTGCTCCATAGACGCTTGACTCCAAATCTTCGCTCTTTTGGCTCCTCAGTTTCTCCGAACTTTATTTATTACCTAAAAACACAAAATTAATTAGTACAACTATTTATTCTTGAAAACAAGGAAAATACAGAATTTGGGATAATATCTGATTTCTGAGTATAAAAGATGAGTTAAATGCCAAAAAATAGATGTATAAATATGCAATATTTAGCACTCATCACGTATCGTCTTCGGATGAGGAAGAATGTTTGCTTTAGCAGTTTTTGTATAGGTTTTGTGGGTAGACCTCTATGTAAACCCTCCGTTTCAATCAATGTAGTAACAAAAATTGCATGAATAAAGTGAATTAGATCTTCCGATATTCTGTTTTCTGTTTGGTATATGTAAATGTCGGCAGGGTTATAAATCCTTAACATGCCGGCTACACATACGCCGGCGCTGTCATAAATTACATGCATGCCGACTATATTATAGCCGGCGTTATAGGAGATATTTACATGTCGACCGTAAGAAAGTCGGCATAATCATCATTCAAAGACCCTTCCGGCCACAAAACGGTCGGCGTTTTATTCATCCAAGTACCATGCTGGCTAAAATTGGTCGGCATTTTATTCAAACAAATACTATGCCGGCTATATTATAGCCGGTACCTTATTCAAACCTGGACCCTGCCGACCTTTCATATTTTCAAAACAAAATTTTTTGATCGAAATCAAACTCATAAGGCAGATAAAAGATTTAATCTACTGAATTCATAATTTCAAAATTTTAATCTAAACTTAATTAATTAACCTAATCAATTTTTTAGTGTTAATTAAACAAGGGCATATTAGCCATTTTGAAAATACAAGGTTAAGGGGTGGCTTGGATTTACTTCAAAATGACCCTATTTTGTCTCATTGGGTATACCCCAATTAGTTTGGGTATACCCCAATCAAGCCAGGAAAAATAATATCTTTGGTTTTCTCCTTTTTTTGGCAAGTTTGACTTTCCACCTTTAGCTTCGAGTCAATCCTGCACAACAAAAACAAAACTACCGAAGACGTAAAATAAAATAAAAAATCTAAAATAAAGTAAAATAATAATAATAATAATAATAATAAGTCAGGCGATGAGCTCCGATGTTCAACTTTGGCGATTGAAAGTCAGGATTTTTTACTGGATTGGTCTCATCCGTAACTTCTTTCTGATTTGATTTTTCCTTTTGTTTTTTGTTATTTTGTGATTGCTTCACCGTGTTTTTGTTTTTCTTCCTCGGTTTATATTTTCTTTCTCGTCCTAGGGTTTAGTTTTGAACGCGCAATTAGGGGATATCAAAACTAATTGGGGGATATGAATTACTTCCCCCAACCAAAGGTGTCTGCTAAGGGGTGTGTTTGGGGCCGAAAATACTAAAACACCCTTAGATTAATTAAAAAACATTATGAAAAGACTGTTATACCCTTTCAACTAAAACATAAAATCAAAAACCAAATAAAATATCCCCCATTTCTCTATCAGTTCCGGCATTCTCAGTTAGGGTTAGGTTTCGATTTTTTTTTCTTCATCTTCTTCATCGTTCTTCATCGACGATTAATCGTTAAATCAAAAATTTCTTCGTCGATTAACCTACCCGAATCAAAACCATGCCTCCAAGAAAGAAATCAGATGCCCAATCGAAGTCAAAAATTGGTGAAGAGAAATTAAAATCAAGACTTGCTAAAATTGCTCAAGAGCTAGAAGAAGAACAACAAGAGTTATCGGACGATCAACTACTCAGAAATATGGCTTTTGTGAGAAGGTAAGTCATTTAAAATTATTTAATTAGTGTTTCAATCGATTTGTAGCTATGGGTTTAGGTCAAAATCGCGAAACCCTAACTGGAACTATTTAGTTTCAGTAATTCCTGCATTCAATTTAGTATGAATGTCACACCGGAAGCAAGTACCGACATTCGATCTAGGATGAATACCACACCGGAATCGCCTCCCGGCATTCAATTTAGTATGAATACCACACCGGGAACGAATATCGGCATTCAATCTAGGATGAAGACCACACCATCAGTCTATACCGGCATTTAATTTAGGTTGAATACAACGCCAGAACTTAGTTTCAGAAAATCCTAGGATTTTGTCATTTGTACCGGCATACATTGTAGTTTAGATTCCATGCCGGCGCTGAAGTTTTAGTATTCAGGAACTTCAGAATTATTACCGGCATCTTCGATATTTTTTTTTCAATGCCGGTATTAAGTCCCGGCATGGGTTTTTGTTTTATGTTTATGCTGGTACTAGTATTTTGTATTCCAGGAATTTCCCAAAGTGTACCTGCATCCTCGAAAACTCTTTTTCAATGCCGGTACTACTTCCCGGCATGTTCGATACCTTTTTCTGTATGCCGGTAGTGATGATTCTATGTCGTAATATGGTGTATCTATGCCGGTATTATAAATGAAAGTTAGTTGTCTTATATTTATTTCGTGCTTCTTTTGAAATAGATCTACAGCAAAGGAAGCCAAAGCAAAGGAGGCTAACAAAGGAAAAATTAAAGCTGTTGTCACTAAGAAAAAAAGGAAGGATGGTCTTGATACTCCTCAGTCTCTGCCTCCTCGAGGGAATAACAAAAAGCGTTTGGTGCTGAGACAAGAGGGGATATTTGGGAGAGTGGTCGTGATCGTAGTAAAATCGTAATTCGTGAATCAACCAGAGCTGTTGAGGAGGAAGATGAACAAGATGAGCAAGATGAAGAGGAAAGTGAGGAGGATGACAATGAGATTGATCCAACTCAATTAGCAAACCAAAGCCAAGGGGTAGTGGAACAAGGTGGTCCAAGTCAACAACCTACACAAGGCAAGGGGAAAGGCAAAGGCAAAGGCAAAGGCAAAGTAAAAGTTAAAGGTTCGCACCTTCCTCATATTGATGACATGATACCCGACCTTGAACGTGGTAAATTTTGGGGCGCATCTTCTTTTGATCCGGAGTATCTTTTTGGCTACAAGGACTCATGGGCCCGTACTATATATCATACCTATGTAAGAATTTCTATCTCATGCATATGTATTGTTTTGTATTTATGCAAAATCTCTTAATCATATTATCTCCTAATTGTAGGATCATACGAAGGCTGTGCGTGTTTGCCGAAACAAAGCCGCGGCTCATTGGGATTTGTCTTTGGAGCATGAAGAGGTCCAAGAAATAGTAAAGGATTCTGGTCTATATCCTTTGGTTGAAAATTATGTGAAGCCAGATATTGTGACAGTCAATTGCTTCGTCGAAAGGTATCATAGTGAAACTGATACCATGCACTTCCCGTTTGGAGAGATGACCTTGATCCCTGAAGATGCTCAGAACATTCTAGGCTTGGAAGTTATCGGCAAATCAATTGCATAACGAGATAATCATTCTTTTGAGCTAGAATGGACGAAGTTGCACGAGCTTACTAACAAGTTGTTTGGTTGGGACTATAAAACTTCTTTGGAAAGATTTTATGTATCTAAGGCTAGTAGGACAAATACCATCAAGCTGAACCTTCTTAAGGAGAAGTTTGAGAAGACGAAGGCAAGAAGTTTGAAGGATGGATGGGATCCCACACAGATTCATTATACAGCCGCTGCGTACCTGTTATTCATCTTGGGCACTAGGGTATTCCCTAACACTAGTAGCAACAGGGTCAGTGCAAACTACCTTCAGTACTTGATAACGGTTCCTTCCTCGGCCTACCTCTTTTGTTTGGAACTGGCGCTTCCGCGAATCTTGCTTCCGAAATCTCACTTGCGGATAGATCTTGTTTCTTAGTTGTCGCGAGTTTTTCTTCACGTAGAGTCATTTCTTTCAATTATTTCCTTTTTTTTCTCCTTGCAATTTTAGTTTGTGGTCTACCAGGAGGATTTCCCTTTCTTGGCTCTTCACTTTGTGCTTTCCATGGCCGTGTCATTATCCTTAGTTGGCTCAACAAGACTTGCCGGCTAGCCGAGTTGCCACGTGAGTAAGCTTCGAAGAATTCCTTTTCTTCGTTCGTATCCCATGGTGATTGCCCGGGATCTCCCGAAGGGGGAGGTTCGAAAGATAGTTGCTTCCAAAATGGATCAATAACCCCAATAGGTATCACTTCTTCATACTTCACAAGCATATGATGACAAGGAAGCCCCAATAAAGACATGTCGGGACAAATACACACATCACCCGGTTTTCCGTAATTTTTCTCATATTGCATTTCTCTCATCATATGTTTTATTGCCCAATGAGAGATGTTGAATTCTATTCCTTGGATAAACTTACCATATTGAAGAAATTTAGTCATCCTTTCCATTGAGCTTTTCTCAAAAGCCTTCTTGATCCTATCGATATCAGCTTTAAAGTATTGCTCCATTGCCTCGGTGACCGTAACCACGTTGCCTTGTCCGGATTGGATGAGATCTTTAAATCTCCCATGAGCGGATTCCGTTGCACTAGTTGCTTCAGTTTTGAAGTGTCTATACCGGTTTGTCCATGCACGCATAAAATTTTCCTTGTACTTATCCAACAACTTATCCTGACAATTTGAGACGACACTTGGATACACTTCGTTATATTTGGCACTAAACATGTTCAATCTCTTTTCATATATATCCTCGGTAAGAGACCAATAAACTTTCTCCCAATCCTTTAGAAATTCCAACCACTTTTTATGATTTTCATCGTGTTCTTTGTCCACTCGCTCTTTAATATTTCCTCTTTCATCTTATTCTTCTTCGGGTGATAGTTTCTTCTTGCGAACATCTTCCTCTAGTTGACTAATCATTCTCTTCTTAATATCCTCCTTAGAGGGTTCAAACAAAGCATGACAATGTTTTGTCACATTTTGACCTATATGATACGTACATAGGAAATTTTGTGCATCCAGAAATACGTCGGTGTTTGTGGGTGAAAATGGTTTTTGCTGATTTCGGTAACTTCGGGTGTGTGGGTGAGAAACAAATTTAAACCCTAAACAATGTACTGCAAGGGAGTACTTTAGATTTGAGAGATCAATCTGTACAAGTCTGGCCTAAACTAAGAAATGGCCGTTCCAGACTTGCTTCGGTCACAAAGTGGAGGAGAATGGGTTGGTTTTGGGGAGGGAAGCAAGGAAAGTGATGAGACCAGAATAGTTGATTCTGGAAGAGTAGTTGTGTTACGACTTGTATCAATAAGTGGGAAGCTAACAGATGGGAAAGCTAGCTAATGTTTTGTGGTGTATCCTCCTGACTGAACTTGTTGTTCGGTGGAAATAGGTAAGACCTATTTATACAAGTCGAAGTGAAACGTACTCCGGTCTCATTAAGGAATGGACAAATGGGTGAATAAATGGGAGGAGGTGGTAACGTTAAAGCATGTAATTGATGTTTCATAAAACCGTTAACGCATGGAATTGATGTTCCGTAAAAAGAACATTTCACCATTAACTCCCTGTATTTACTAACCGCCTCATCCTTATGACACTTCTTTATGACGGGCGTAGTGTACGCCGTGCGCTGTAAACCGCCAAACCAATACCCAAAGAGGATCCCCCAGTTTGTGATATGTGTTGATGTCTCGAATGTTTTTGTGGAAAACATGTAGCATGTTGTTGTTGCCTGGCAAGTCGCACTGGGGAGACTTGCTAGCTTGGTGACCTTCGACGGTCGAGATTTTGCATCTTAAGAGGAAAGATAGTCGTTGATCGTTGCACGCTTTCGTTTTGGTAGCCGCGTAGGGAAGGCCAGCATGGTGGCGCGGCTAGGTTGGCATGCTGTTGGCATGGCATGGTTTGGCGTGGCCGAACTTAGGTTTTCGGGCCAAAGGTTACCATGCGTCGTCTGGTAACCTTGGATGGCTAGGATTTGCTCCTAGGATTGAAGGGGGGCCGTGGATCGTCGCACGCCTTCATTTTTGGTAGCCGCGTAGGGAAGGCCAGTATGGTGGCGCGGCTAGGTTGGCATGCCGTTGGCATGGCATGGTTTGGCGTGGCCAAACTTAGGTTTTCGGGCCAAAGGTTACCATGCGTCTTCTGGTAACCTTGGATCGCTCGGATTCGCTCCTGGGATTGAAGGGGGACCGTTGATCGTCGCACGCCTTCGTTTTTGGTAGCCGCATATGAAAGGCCAGCATGGTGGCGCGGCTAGGTTGGCATGCCGTTGGCATGGCATGGTTTGGCGAGGCCAAACTTAGGTTTTCGGGCCAAAGGTTACCATGCGTCGTCTGGTAACCTTGGATGGCTAGGATTTGCTCCTGAGATTGAAGGGGGACCGTTGATCGTCGCACGCCTTCGTTTTTGGTAGCCGCATATGGAAGGCCAGCATGGTGGCGCGGCTAGGTTGGCATGCCATTGGCATGGCATGGTTTGGCGTGGCCAAACTTAGGTTTTCGGTCCAAAGGTTACCATGCGTCGTCTGGTAACCTTGGATGGCTAGGATTTGCCCCTGGGATTAAAGGGGGACCGTTGATCGTCGCACGCCTTCGTTTTTGGTAGCCGCGTAGGGAAGGCCAGCATGGTGGCGCGGCTAGGTGTGTTTGGCATGTGAGGCCAAGGGATTAGCATGCCGTTGGCACATGGCGCGGCTAGCACGGCTAGGACCAAGGAAATATGCGGTTTGGCTTGGCATGTGGGGCCAATGGTTTGGCGTGAATGGTTTGGCTTGGCATGGTGGGGCCAAGGGCTTGGCATGCCATGGGCGCATGGTGTGTCTAGCACAGCTAGGTCCAAGGCAAGGTGCGGTTTGGCTTGGCATGGTAGGGCCAAGGGTTTGTCATGCCATTGGCACATGGCGCGGCTAGCATAGCTAGGGCCAAGGCAAGGTGCGATTTGGCTTGGCATGGTGGGGCCAAGGGTTTGGCATGTCGTTGGCACATGGCGCGGCTAGCATGGCTAGGTCCAAGGCAAGGTGAGGTTTGGCTTGGCATATAGGGCCAAGGGTTTGGCATGCCGTTGGCACATGGCGCGGCTAGCATGGCTAGGGCCAAGGCAAGGTACGGTTTGGCTTGGCATGTGGGGCCAAGGGCTTGGTAGATGCGGATGGCATGGTTGGCATGCCTTGGCGTGGTGGGTGTGGCTGGCACGGTTTGCCATTGGCACAAGAGTGCGGCTAGCATGGTTGGCATGCCTTGGCGGTGGGTGGGTGTGGCTGGCACGGTTTGCCATTGGCACAAGGGTGCGGCTAGCATGGTTGGCATGCCTTGGCGCGGTAGGTGTGGCTGGCACGGTTTGCCATTGGCACGAGGGTGCGGATATCATGATTAGCATGCCTTGGCACGGTGGTTGTGGCTGGAACGGTTTGCCGTTGGCACAAGAGTGCGGCTAGCATGGTTGGCATGCCTTGGCGCGGTTGGTGTGGCTGGCACGGTTTTCCATTGGCACAAGGGTGCGGCTAGCATGGTTGGCATGCCTTGGCGCGGTAGGTGTGGATGGCATGGTTTGCCGTTGGCACTAGGGTGCGGCTAGCATGGTTGGCATGCCTTGGCGCGGTGGGTGTGGCTGGCACGGTTTGTCGTTGGCACAAGGGTGCGGCTAGCATGGTTGGCATGCCTTGGCGCGGTGGGTGTGGCGGGCACGGTTTGCCATTGGCACAAGGGTGCGGCTAGCATGGTTGGCATGCCTTGGCGCGGTGGCTGTGGATGGCACGGTTTGCCGTTGGCACAAGGGTGCGGCTAGCATGGCTGGCATGCCTTGGCGCGGTGGGTATGGCTGGCACGGTTTGCCATTGGCACAAGGGTGCGGCTAACATGGTTGGCATGCCTTGGCGCGGTGGGTGTGGCTGGCACGGGTTTCCATTGGCACAAGGGTGCGGCTAGAATGGTTGGCATGCCTTGGCGCGGTGGGTGTGGCTGGCACGGTTTGCCATTGGCACAAGTGGCGTGGGAATTAGGGTTTTGGCCTATCGAACCCTAATTAGTAATTAATTAGAAAAAAAGGTACCCTGGTAATTTTCTCGCAAACAAATTAAAGGGTTCAATAAATGTGCTTGGTTTGGACATTATTACTCAAGTTCTGTGACGTCACTGTCTGACTAGGGTTTTACGACTTTACCCTTAAGTTAAAAACCACCATCAACATTAAGTCCCCTGCTTAGCTCGGAACAGGTGTCTTGTTGCGAGGTAAGCATATGATGGTGACAGACGAAGACAGAATCGAAAAGTTGGACATGCAAGATGGTCAGGAAAGTCCGACTAGTGTTCGGCAGTCTTGCATAGATTCTATTTTTGGCGTAGACCGTGAAGTGGTGAGATGAGGATCGTCGGTTTGGTCTGGCTACGCATCATCTTGACTGGGTTTGGGAACGTCATAAGGCTGGCTTGGCAGGTCTATTGGTATTGGCAAGTCACGGCGCAGACGGCTTGGAGAGGCAAAACACGTGGGAACGGTTTTGAGAGGCAAAGCATGGTAGACGGTTTTGGCATGATGAGGCCACGACAATGGAACATACAACTTGGCGCGGTGTGGTCATGGTACGGTGCGATTCGGTGAGGTTTGTACGAACGACGCAGTGGTGATTTGTCTTTGCGGGCCCGATTGCCTCTCTTCTTATGTAGCTTGAACTGGGAACTTTTCTTTTTAAAAAAAAAAAATAAAATCCGAGAGTGCTATGCCCATAAAAGGGGCGTTACTCCTTCTTCTCAGGTTACGTTGTCGGTTTTGTTCCCGAATTTCGATGCTGGTGGTCAGAGAAGCAAAACGCGAGCAAGCACGTCTCAAACACATACTTCCGCGTTTTCTCACCAAGCACTTATTATCTCGCATAGCCAGGCACGAGACTTTCCCCTTTTATTTGCTTGGTAGAATAGGTTTTAATTAAGACCGGACATTACGCCTTAATTCTCAATTAGTAGAAAGCTTTCCTTTTTGGGGATTGCATTATCCTGCCGATAAGAGATGACCTTGGATCCTTCATTCGCATAGTTTGTCTTGAAATCGTGCTCGCCCTCCTTGCAGGTATCGTCTCGTGTTTTCTGGTTTCCGTTTTGTCTTCTTCCTTATGTATGCTGCCGGTGTAAAATAGGGTAAAAACTTGCCTACTTTCTCTGGTTTTGTAGTGCACAATGAGATCTTCCGGTGGAAGCCGTACCTCTAACCTTTCGGAGAGAAGCTTTGGAATCGGCAAAAGCCAGTTTTCTTCTTATGAGGAGGCGTTAGATAGAATTGAATCTATGTTCCATGAAGCTTGCAGAATTATTCAGGGCCTACCTTCCACCCATCTAGGTGAAGTGTGGGTGCGTGTTCAGACCTTCTTGGATTCAGTGGACATGGAGGAGGAATGGGAGAATAACGAAGCGCCTTGGTGTGCTGAGAGACCTCGGTGTAGTAAGACTTCTTCACGACCCAATGCTAGGGCGGTACAGCCCGCTTCTGGGTTGAAACGACATAAAACTGAGCCTGGGAAACTTTCAGGGGAAAGCCGACGTAACTTCTTTGTTCAGGGTGGTGTCACAATTCTCGATTCGATTGCGGATGAATTGGGAAATTCGCCTCATAAGGTTGCTGAGAAAACCCTCAAGGAATACGACTTTGATGAAACTGAGACAGCCTTCGGGGTAGGTGCCGAGGCTGTTGTTGGCGACATCGGGCGGGTCATGGTGGCATATGCTGGACCGGTTGTTGATGTGAGCGTCGGGAAAGAGACGAGTGTTGTTGCTGCTGAGGCAGCTTTCGGATGGGATGTTGAGGTTGCTACTGTTGATGCGGCCGTCGGATGGAACCTTTGTTGCCCGAGAGAGTGTTGGGGAAAGTGCTTGAAAGGATTTTTGACTGAGCCGACTCGTGTGTCAACTTTCGATGACTAGCTTCTCCTTTTATTGTTTCTATCTATTGTGTAGTCATCCTGATGCTTTGCAAACTCGTCTTTACCTTCTTTCTATTCGTGGCGAAGTTAGGGCTTCGCCAATTAGCATCCCGTTTGCAATTTCTTATTTTCGAATGATTGAATAGGGTATTTCTGACACGGCTTTGGCTTTCTGGTTGTGATATGATGGTTAATGGCTTCTCAATGATTTTGGATTGGTTTGGTATATTTTTCTGAAATTTGGGAAAACCCACTCGGAAGGAAATGCATGGTTTTTTTTTTTTTTTTTTTTTTTTTGAACGAAAAAACGAAGCTCCGGAGAAGAATACAAACGGTGTATTCATCTAGGGGAAATACAAATATCAAGAGAAACTGTTGAAGGAAATACTAAAGGGAGAGTGGCTGGGAAAAGTACAGCGTTTTAGGGATAGGAAATCTTGAGCCATCGCGAGTGAACTATCACACCTTCCGGCTTGTCTGCGTTGATGAGCTTGCAGTATCCTCCTAAAAGAACGTCTGCCACCAGATAAGGTTCGTCTTCTTTTTCCTCAGGCAAACCAATCCGAATAGCTATCTTTACCGTCATGAGGATTTTTATAATCAAGATTACGAGGTTAGAATTGGTAACATACTTGTTTAGATGAGGTTCAACCATTTTCATGTTATGATTATGATAAGGATAGTGTTGATGAAGAATTTGAAATAAATAGGCATAGTGATCAGGAACTTTCTACTCCAATTGAGCTTTATAATAATAGGGTTATTTCTGGTTCAGATCCTAATAATTTTAAAAATTATTCACCTATTCAAGAGGACGAGGATTTGACTAGAGATACTTTTTTTAGACGATGTAGTATTTCTGTTTACGAAGTCGATAATGGTTTAGAGGAACGGGTTTATCCTGAGAATATTATTTTAGAGTCTAACGATTTAAAAACAATAGTCTTAGACGAAGAAGATGAACTCGTAGAGCTTTTAAATATGAGTGAGGAGGCATCACCTGAGTATACTTTACATGAAGCAATTGACCATTTTTAGGATTTTGATGATCTAGAAATTAGGGAAATTGTAGCTAGTCTATCTAGAGACACCCAAAATTCTAAGTTTGGGGCTGATTATCATTCTCCTTGTGCCTTACCTTTAGCTCTTACAGAGATCCCTCACTTGGGACTTGATATATGTGCCTCAACCATTGTGCCAGATTACCTTCATGCTAGCTCTCCAGAACCTAATAATGTCCAGGAAGAAGTTCGGTTGTTAGAAACCCATCCTCTGGTTGATGTGGTTAACCCAGGCTATGATACCAAAATTGACTTTGTTTTCCCACCAAAAACTTTTCTTTCAATTGTGGGAACATATGAGTTACAAATGTGTCAGTTATTAAGTTTTGAGACTAAACCTAATTACTTTAGGATATTAGGGTCGACACATTTGCTTAAGGAAGACCACCAATCTTATTGTGGACAACTGTGTAAATCAAAACTGATTGACTTAGAGGATCCCCAGTTATTCAGGTTAATGTTATGTGCTTCTAAGTTCTTATTCGAGTTTTTCCAGACTCTAGGACCTGAACATTCGGATCTAACTTTTGAGGAAATGCAACCCATGAAAATATGTTATCTAGACCCAGTTATAGAACCTGAACCTGAACCATAGCTATTTGTAGTTGTCTTAAACAGGAAACTAGACAAGGGTGTGCTTTATTTGCTAATTTTCTTGGGATGTTGTAGATTCCTTTTACTTGTGATAGCCCTATTTGGTTTTGGTGATCCGCAGTTATTCCGGCTATTACTTTATGATTCTATGAGGTGATTAATTCCTTCTGATGTCTGGCTGAAGACTTTAAACTTAGCACTTCTTGGGAGGTAACCCATGCTCTTGCAACACGGTAATATCTTTCCTTAACTCTTTTGCTCCAAGTGGTAACAGTTTCTCATTGTTCATGCTTTTAATTTCATCTTTAGAACATTGAGGACAATGTTAGATTTAAGTTTGGGGGTATGGGAGAAACTTTTTAGTTGCAATAAATAAACTCCAGAGCCTAGAAATTTAAGTTTATTAAGGTCGGCACTAACCAATCTAAGTGGATGGAAACATGTTGATTGTAGGAGTTGAGGAACCAATCTGATTAGATGGAAACGTCTAGAAGAGTCTATTCATAAAAGCACAGAGCTCAGGTGTTAGAATAGAAAACATGATAGTTTCGCCATATCCGCGTGATGGAAACATCGAAAGAATCCTGATCACTTCTTTTTCTTTTTCTTTTTATTTTTATTTTTACCATTGCTAGGGTGAAATAGAGTGACTGAGATACCAAAAAAAAAAAAAAAAAAAATTGAGACCAGACCACTAGACCAACCGGAATAAATACAATAAAGTCGACCACTGGTACCCTTGTATATGCCAGCTGAGTTTACCTAGAGTTAGGTTTATCGACCACTGGTTCCCTTGTATATGCCAGTATGTTGATATTAGTCCAGACCAGTATCTCAGTACATTAGGATAGGTTCACCTTAGTCAACATCATCCACGTTTTTCTCTACATCCATCTTCTTAATCTATCCATGTGATTGGTTGACTCCGGTTTATGATGTCCAGAAACTATCTGAGTAGAGATCTGTCTTTTTATATGAATTTTAGTATGCTTGAGTGCAAACTCGTGTACAACAATTGGAATTTCGCATCAGGGTACTTCCTCCTGCAGTCAATAAGTATGCCAACCAAGGAGATTCTTTAGTGCCTTCCAAGGTTCTGCGTAGATAGCTAGGGTCTGGAGTAAAGGTTTTGTGGGTACACCTCTGGTAAACCCTCCGGAGACAACACTCCGCCACTAGGGCCACCTAGCGGTTTAACGGCTTGTTGCACGTGCTAAGTGTAGTCATTTTATTTTCTAGATTAGATTTGCTCGGGACTAGCAAATAATAAGTTTGGGGGTATTTGATTGACACATTTTTGTGTCTGGTTTGTCCTCAGTGTCTCTATTGTTAGTCTCGATTTTTGTACTAATTTTGGTGTTTTTATGTTTGTTTAGGTGTTATTGGAGAGTTACACTTATGCGGAAAAAGTTGCTCGAAAAGTGCTTTTTGGACCTCGGAGGACAATTGCTATACGGACCCTCACTTTTGCTAAGGGGCACCCACGGCTATATATAGCCCATTTATCCATCGCACCCATCTTCAACATTTTGAATTTCATTTTTGGCGGGAAAACAAGTTTCCTTCCTGGCAGATTAATCGATCGGATTTTGGAGGGGTTATAATGCGATTCAATAGCTAAAATTTCATGGGATGACTTAACTAGGCGTAACAGGCGTGATATGGGTCGATTCGTCGTCCAACTTTGGCTAGATAACTCGTGTTGGAGCAAAACAGAAAAGAAGATATTCACGGGATTGCGTGAATTACAGGGAGTTCTACACGTGCTTGGAAGATTTGAGCCATCATTTGGAGCATGCAGAAGATAAATAAGGCGATTTGACAGCTTCATAGCGTGTGAAAATCAAAATCAGAGCTGAAAAAGGAAAAAAATATCCCGTATCTTGCATGGAGAATAATCAAAAATATGTGGCAATTAATCGAGAGATTTGGAGTTGCTGTGGCTTATAAATAGGTGCTGGGATATCAGTGAGAGTTTACGGAGAGTTTGGGAGGTTTTAGAACACTACAAGAGCAATAAAAATCGAGTTGCAAAAACTGCCATTGCTGCTGCTGCCAAGAACACGAAGAACATCAACACACAGGGAACTGTCGTTTTTCAACAGTGACAACGACACTTAACCGTGGGTCGTAATACGGAAGGCAGACTTAAAAGCAACAGTAACAGTCCTTTGTAACAGTGGTTGCAACACTTATAATCGTTGCAAACACCCGATTTTATCATTTTCTCCATTTTATCATTTGTACACCTCCTTTGAGCAATGAAAAAAATCCTTTGAGAGTGTTTTCACCATGCGGAGCTAGAACCCATCACTGGGACGACGGAGGAAGCTGTTTTGCACCCATGTGGTAATTCTATTTAATTCCTTTGTGATTATTTGCACTATTATAATTGATTTATGATTTTTCTTGATTATTTGTGAATTCGTTAGATGTCGCATGCTTAGTCTTAGGTACTTTAGATGCGTCATGCTTGTGAATTACATATAATTCTTTATAAAATCTACCTTGGCAAAGAATTAGAGTCGATCTTTGTTATTTTATGAGCTTTAATTGTCCGGAATTAATAGATGAACCGCATGAATGTGAGAATTGGTAGAATCCCGAGTCCCAGTAACTCTCTTCGTCTTGTGACATAAATTGTATATATTCTCTATTTTTATTATTTTTCTTTATTAAACCCTAAAATCGATTTCAACAAGTTCGAGTGAACGACAACCTTACTACCACTTTCTACAACATCATTGAAAAAAACCATCAATTTTTGGCGCCGCCGACGCGGACTTGTGTATAGATTTGTTTTTAGGTTTTATTTTTCTTTTTATTATTTTTGTTCTTTTTTACGCGTTTTGGCATTTCTGTTTGCTTTCAGATTTGGAGTGGAGCGAAAGAAAAAGAGAAAGTGCTGAAAAGAAAAGCAAAGCAAAAATAGGAAAGAAAAGAGAGATCCGAACGGAGTGAAGAAGAAAATTTTGTATATAGTGTAATTATTTTTTTTATTTTTTTTTAGAAACTGTAATTAGGTAATTATTTTTGTAATTTTAATTTTTGGACTTTATTTTTGGACTTTTGGACATTATTTTAAAACCCTAAGGAAGGGTTAGTTTAAATATAAACTGCACAGGGAAGGACGGTGATTACGATATCACCTCGGCCCCTCGGGTTCGTACATGACATAGGAGTTGTGGCCCGAGTCGACCTCAACGGTTCATCCCCGTCCGGGAACGGGAGGTAAGAATTTTAAACACCCGCGAATCCCCGTCGGCGGGTTCTTGGATGATTTCGTGTGAATATATGTCGAGGAACTGAATCCGGCTGCTTTAAATTCCTAGTAAAGGGCAAGGACTGGCCATACAAGATAAGGGTTCGGATTTCATCACCGTTCTCTTCTTGCCCGCCTTAGGAAAAAGAAACCAAACACGAACCTAAGCCTAAAATTTTGACTAGAACGAGACCGATAGGGTAACGATCTTAATAGGAAAGTCATTAGAAAAATATTGGTTACTCTTTAAGCATACTTCGAAGTTCATGATGGTTTATGTGAGTTGAATGCGTGACTGCACCGCCTTGTGATGCGGTGAGGCCTTGGGTATCAAAGCTCCACGCAGCTTCCCTCGCCTCTATTCAACTTACTTTAACTCGGATTGATTCCAGAGAGGTTTGCTCAGATTGTAACGAGTTCCTTTTCGAAAGATTAGAAGCTAGTCTAGAAACAATCTAAGTGGAGCCATCATGCTTTTTGTTTGCTAGAAATCAGTAGGTTTGTTGTGGTCGAGTCAGCCTTGTATGTGCTTGTGTAGAATTCCCTTGCAGTTAGGATGTCAAACTGGTATTATAAAAGCCATCACAATGAATATGAATATCAAACTGAACAATATGGACATCACTCTTTTTATGACCATAGTATGAATAGTGGTTGGGAGCATCCACCTTTTCAAGGTTATGGTTCATACCATGGTGAGCCCAATTACTATTCGCATACTCACCAGTCATATGAGCAAAACAATCCCTCTATTTCTCTAGAAGAGGCTTTCAAGAGTCATTCCTTATTTGTGAAGGAAACCTTAAATATTCCAGATGAGTCCCCAGAGCAGTCAACTAGGATGTCTTTAGAGGAGACTCTTAAGCAATTTACTGAAAGTACAAATAGGATTGTCGAAAAACTTGCTCGAAATAATCTTAATTTCCAATACAGTGTTTACAATAATACCCATGAAAATGAGGATTTTTATAATCAAGATGACGAGGTTAGAATTGGTAACACTACTTGTTTAGATGAGGTTCAACCATTTTCATGTTATGATTATGATGAGGATAGTGTTGATGAAGAATTTGAAATAAATAGGCATAGTGATCAGGAACTTTCTACTCCAATTGAGCTTTATAATAATAGGGTTATTTCTGGTTCAGATCCTAATAATTTTAAAAATTATTCACCTATTCAAGAGGACGAGGATTTGACTAGAGATACTGTTTTAGACGATGTAGTATTTCCTGTTTACGAAGTCGATAATGGTTTAGAGGAACGGGTTTATCCTGAGAATATTATTTTAGAGTCTAACGATTTAAAAACAATAGTCTTAGACGAAGAAGATGAACTCGTAGAGCTTTTAAATATGAGTGAGGAGGCATCACCTGAGTATACTTTACATGAAGCAATTGACCATTTTCAGGATTTTGATGATCTAGAAATTAGGGAAATTGTAGCTAGTCTATCTAGAGACACCCAAAATTCTAAGTTTGGGGGTGATTATCATTCTCCTTATGCCTTACCTTTAGCTCTTACAGAGATCCCTCACTTGGGACTTGATATATGTGCCTCAACCATTGTGCCAGATTACCTTCATGCTAGCTCTCCAGAACCTAATAATGTCCAGGAAGAAGTTCAGTTGTTAGAAACCCATCCTCTGGTTGATGTGGTTAAACCAGGCTATGATACCAAAATTGACTTTGTTTTCCCACCAAAAACTTTTCTTTCAATTGTGGGAACATATGAGTTACAAATGTGTCAGTTATTAAGTTTTGAGACTAAACCTAATTACTTTAGGATATTAGGGTCGACACATTTGCTTAAGGAAGACCACCAATCTTATTGTGGACAGCTGTGTAAATCAAAACTGATTGACTTAGAGGATCCCCAGTTATTCAGGTTAATGTTATGTGCTTCTAAGTTCTTATTCGAGTTTTTCCAGACTCTAGGACCTGAACATTCGGATCTAACTTTTGAGGAAATGTAACCCATGAAAATATGTTATGTAGACCCAGTTATAGAACCTGAACCTGAACCACAGCTATTTGTAGTTGTCTTAAACAGGAAACTAGACAAGGGTGTGCTTTATTTGCTAATTTTCTTGGGATGTTGTAGATTCCTTTTACTTGTGATAGCCCTATTTGGTTTTGGTGATCCGCAGTTATTCCGGCTATTACTTTATGATTCTATGAGGTGATTAATTCCTTCTGATGTCTGGCTGAAGACTTTAAACTTAGCACTTCTTGGGAGGTAACCCATGCTCTTGCAACACGGTAATATCTTTCCTTAACTCTTTTGCTCCAAGTGGTAACAGTTTCTCATTGTTCATGCTTTTAATTTCATCTTTAGAACATTGAGGACAATGTTAGATTTAAGTTTGGGGGTATGGGAGAAACTTTTTAGTTGCAATAAATAAACTCCAGAGCCTAGAAATTTAAGTTTATTAAGGTCGGCACTAACCAATCTAAGTGGATGGAAACATGTTGATTGTAGGAGTTGAGGAACCAATCTGATTAGATGGAAACGTCTAGAAGAGTCTATTCATAAAAGCACAGAGCTCAGGTGTTAGAATAGAAAACATGATAGTTTCGCCATATCCGCGTGATGGAAACATCGAAAGAATCCTGATCACTTCTTTTTACTTTTATTTTTATTTTTACCATTGCTAGGGTAAAATAGAGTGACTGAGATACCAAAAAAAAAAAAATTTGAGACCAGACCACTAGACCAACTGGAATAAATACAATAAAGTCGACCACTGGTACCCTTGTATATGCCAGCTGAGTTGACCTAGAGTTAGGTTTATCGACCCTTTGGTTCCCTTGTATATGCCGGTGTGTTGATATTAGTCCGCACCAAGTATCTCAGTCCATTAGGATAGGTTCACCGTAGTCAACATCATCCACGTTTTTCTCTACATCCATCTTCTTAATCTATCTATGTGATTGGTTGACTCCGGTTTATGATGTCCAGAAACTATCTGAGTAGAGCTCTGTCTCTTTATATGAATTTTAGTATGCTTGAGTGCAAACTCGTGTACAACAATTGGAATTTCGCATCAGGGTACTTCCTCCTGCAGTCAATAAGTATGCCAACCAAGGAGATTCTTTAGTGCCTTCCAAGGTTCTGCGTAGATAGCTAGGGTCTGGAGTAAAGGTTTTGTGGGTACACCTCTGGTAAACCCTCCGGAGACAACACTCCGCCACTAGGGCCACCTAGCGGTTTAACGGCTTGCTGCACGTGCTAAGTGTAGTCATTTTATTTTCTAGATTAGATTTGCTCGGGACTAGCAAATAATAAGTTTGGGGGTATTTGATTGACACATTTTTGTGTCTGGTTTGTCCTCAGTGTCTCTATTGTTAGTCTCGATTTTTGTACTAATTTTGGTGTTTTTATGTTTGTTTAGGTGTTATTGGAGAGTTACACTTATGCGGAAAAAGTTGCTCGAAAAGTGCTTTTTGGACCCCGGAGGACAATTGCTATACGGACCCTCACTTTTTCTAAGGGGCACCCATGGCTATATATAGCCCATTTATCCATCGCACCCATCTTCAACATTTTGAATTTCATTTTTGGGGGGGAAAACAAGTTTCCTTCCTGGAAGATTAATCGATCGGATTTTGGAGGGGTTATAATGCGATTCAATAGCTAAAATTTCATGGGATGACTTAACTAAGCGTAACAGGCGTGATATGGGTCGATTCGTCGTCCAACTTTGGCTAGATAACTCGTGTTGGAGCAAAACAGAAAAGAAGATATTCACGGGATTGCGTGAATTACAGGGAGTTCTACACGTGCTTGGAAGATTTGAGCCATCATTTGGAGCATGCAGAAGATAAATAAGGCGATTTGATAGCTTCATAGCGTGTGAAAATCAAAATCAGAGGTGAAAAAGGAAATAAATATCCCGTATCTTGCATGGAGAATAATCAAAAATATGTGGCAATTACTCGAGAGATTTGGAGTTGTTGTGGCTTATAAATAGGTGCTGGGATATCAGTGAGAGTTTACGGAGAGTTTGGGAGGTTTTAGAGCAATAAAAATCGAGTTGCAAAAACTGTCATTGCTGCTGCTGCCAAAAACACGAAGAACATCAACGCACAGGGAACCGTCGTTTTTCAACAGTGACAACGACACTTAACCGTGGGTCGTAATACGGAAGGCAGACTTAAAAGCAACAGTAACAGTCCTTTGTAACAGTGGTTGCAACACTTATAATCTTTGCAAACACCCGATTTTATCATTTTCTCCATTTTATCATTTGTACACCTCCTTTGAGCAATGAAAAAATCATTTGAGAGTGTTTTCACCATGCGGAGCTAGAACCCATCACTGGGATGACGGAGGAAGCTGTTTTGCACCCATGTGGTAATTCTATTTAATTCCTTTATGACTATTTGCACTATTATAATTGATTTATGATTTTTCTTGATTATTTGTGAATTCGTTAGATGTCGCATGCTTAGTCTTAGGTACTTTAGATGCGTCATGCTTGTGAATTACATATAATTCTTTATAAAATCTACCTTGGCAAAGAATTAGAGTCGATCTTTGTTATTTTATAAGCTTTAATTGTCCGGAATTAATAGATGAACCGCATGAATGTGAGAATTGGTGGAATCCCGAGTCCCAGTAACTCTCTTCGTCTTGTGACATAAATTGTATATATTCTCTATTTTTATTATTTTTCTTTATTAAACCCTAAAATCGATTTCAACAAGTTCGAGTGAACGACAACCTTACTACCACTTTCTACAACATCATTGAAAAAAACCATCACGCTGCACCTTGGAAAGGTAGAGAATTTCACATACGTGTTGCATCGTGGACTGTACAGTCTCATGCACGGAGTCCCCAGAGACCCCATAATTCCTTACTGGAAGTGGGTCTCGATGTACTCCCTCGTTTCCTAGTTGGAGTTCCCCTGCTTCTATATTTTCTTTAAAGATATGTTTTAGCCTGTTGCAATCACTGGTTGGGCGGTGAACAAATCTGTGGTAGTGGCAGTATTTGGGGTTTGCCATCTCGGCCTCAGTCAGTGGGTGTCTGGGAGATGGTAGTTTGATAACATCGTCTTGAATTAATGCTTCTAAGAGATCGATCACCTCCTCAATGGGAAACGGTAAATCCAAGGTATTTCCTTAAGTTTCGTGATGACGCATGGGAGCTTTAGCGGCGGCCTTCCGTGGCGGAGTTCCCCGTCGTGCTGGTGCTTCACGTTTAGGCTGCTGGTCTGCAGCTGGGGTTTTCCTTTTCCCTCATTCGTTTACTACGCTTACATAGGAGGGGCCGGTGTTTAATTTTTTGCTGATAAGACGTCTATTTCCGCGAGCTTCACGCATGTCTTCGGTTCTGGTCGGTCTAGCCCTTTCCAATAACGCTGGTGCTGTCGTTGCGGATCGTCTTGCAGCTTCATGGATTTCGGAGAATGTCTGAAAACGCAGGTTCTCTAGCAAGGAGCGGTAGATGGGAGCCATACCATTGATGCATGTATTCACCAGCTGTTACTCGGTCACGTTTGGGTCATGACAGTCTAGTGCTTGAACCCTGAATCTCTTAACAAAATCATTCGGATGTTCGTTATCCCGCTGGTACATTCTTCCTAAATCCGAGAAGGTAACTTGTTAAGACACGAAGAAGTACTTCTTGTAAAATGCGGTAACCATGCTACCCCATGCTGTTTGGCGTGATGCTGTTGTACCATGTGTACGCTTTTCCGGTAAGAGATTTCGAAAACTCCCTCAGACGGAGAACGTGATTGTATTCGTGTTCGCCCAGGGATTCGAGGAAGCGAGAGACGTGTTCCATTTCCAGTTCCATCATACAGGGTGAATTGAGGAGGGGAGTATCCTCTTGAGAGAGGAATTCTTTGTATTTCAGATGGGTAAGGAGGTTGATGCTGATGCATGTCTATTTCATCATTCTTGACTCGATTCTGGAAAAGTTGTTCCAGATCCTCTCGTGTGACAAAATTGGATGGCTGACTTCTTTCCGATGAGGGTCTGGCATGAGTCTCGTCGTCCGCGGAGACGCGTTCTGCCGAGGCGCTAGCATCGGGGGTGTTGGAGGCGTTTCTAAATGGCTCTGGATGGCATGAATCACGCAGCAGCCGCTCTGTCAGGGCTTTGAGAAAGACGAGTACTTCTTTCTGCGTCGAAACCATATTCGTCTGGGCTCTGGCGAGAACCTCCTGCCGTTCCATCAAATCAATGATGGTGATATAGGGTCGGCTTCCTATGGTTCCTCCGGTTTCTCGTCCCATTGGTGGGGTAGTTGGAGTCTTAGTGGCGGTTGGAGGCGTCATGCTTGACGAAGCGTTAGGAACGGTAGCGGCAGCTCTGGCCCTGGTGACTGGCGGCGTTACACCTAAAGGAGCGCCTTCAGTACTGCCAGGATTAGCGAGTTGCGCATGGACGTTAGAGTCGGCAGCGGTTATGGCCCTGGTGATCGGCGGCGTTACACCCGAAGGAGTGCCTTCGGTGCTACTAGGGTCAGTAGATGGCATAGTGATATTGTTGGAAGTAGCGTTAACACCAGGGACAGATTCTGCGTTGGTGTTCTCGGTAGTTGATCCGGATCTGAGTTCCACCATGTTGGAGTTGTAAGTGAAAGGTGATATCGGAAATTTGAAAATCGATATTGCAACCGATAGATTGATCTCCTACTGTGGTCGCCAATTGTTTGTGGGTGAAAATGGTTTCTGCTGATTTCGGTAACTTCGGATGTGTGGGTGAGAAACAAATTTAAATCTTAAACAATGTACTGCAAGGGAGTACTTTAGATTCGAGAGATCAATCTGTACAAGTCCGGCCTAAACCAAGAAATGGTCGTTCCAGACTTGCTTCGGTCACAAAGTGGAGGAGAATGGGTTGGTTTTGGGGAGGGAAGCAAGGAAGGTGATGAGACCAGAATAGTTGATTCTGGAAGAGTAGTTGTGTTACGACTTGTATACGAAAGTGGGAAACTAACAGATGGGAAAGCTAGCCAATGTTTTGTGGTGTATCCTCCTGACTGAACTTGTTGTTCGGTGGAAATAGGTAATACCTATTTATACAAGTCGAAGTGAAACGTACTCCGGTCTCATTAAGGAATGGAAAAATGGGTGAATAAATGGGATGAGGTGGTAATGTTAACGCATGGAATTGATGTTCCATAAAACCGTTAACGCATGGAATTGATGTTCCATAAAAAGAACGTTTCACCATTAACTCCCTGTATTTACTAATTACCTCATCCGTATGACACTTCCTTATGACGGGCGTAGTGTACGCCGCGCGCTGTAAACCGCCAAACCAATACCCAAAGAGGATCCCCCAGTTTGTGATATTTGTTGATGTCTCGAATATTTTTGTGGAAAACATGTAGCATGTTGTTGTTGCCTGGCAAGACGCACTGGGGAGACTTGCTAGCTTGGTGACCTTCGACGGTCGAGATTTTGCATATCAAGAGGAAAGATAGCCGTTGATCGTTGCACGCTTTCGTTTTGGTAGCCGCGTAGGGAAGGCCAGCATGGTGGCACGGCTAGGTTGGCATGCTGTTGGCATGGCATGGTGTGGCGTGGCCAAACTTAGGTTTTCGGGCCAAAGGTTACCATGCGTCGTCTGGTAACCTTGGATGGCTAGGATTTGCTCCTGGGATTGAAGGGGGACTGTGGATTGTCGCACGCCTTCGTTTTTGGTAGCCGCGTAGGGAAGGTCAGCATGATGGCGCGGCTAGGTTGGCATGGCATGGTTTGGCGTGGCCAAACTTAGGTTTTTGGGCCAAAGGTTACCATGCATCGTTTAGTAACCTTGGATGGCTAGGATTTGCTCCTGGGATTGAAGGGGGGCCGTTGATCGTCGCACGCCTTCTTTTTGGTAGCCGTGTATGGAAGGCCAGCATAGTGACGTGGCTAGGTTGGCATGCCGTTGGCATGGCATGCTTTGGCGTGGCCAAACTTAGGTTTTCGGGCCAAAGGTTACCATGCGTCGTCTGGTAACCTTGGATGGATAGGATTTACTCCTGGGATTGAAGGGGGACCGTTGATCGTCGTACGCCTTCGTTTTTGGTAGCCGCGTAGGGAAGGCCAGCATGGTGGCGCGGCTAGGTGTGTTTGGCATGTGGGGCCAAGGGCTTAGCATGTCGTTGGCACATGGCGCGGGTAGCACGGCTAGGGCCAAGGCAAGGTGCGGTTTGGCTTGGCATGTGGGGCCAAGGGTTAGGCGTGAATGGTTTGGCTTGGCATGGCGGGGCCAAGGGATTGGCATGCCATGGGCGCATGGTGCGGCTAGCATGGCTAGGGCCAAGGCAAGGTGCGGTTTGGCTTGGCATGGTGGGGCCAAGGGTTTGGCATGCCATTGGCACATGGCGCGACTAGCATGGCTAGGGCCAACACAAGGTGCGGTTTGGCTTGGCATGGTGGGGCCAAGGGTTTGGCATGTCGTTGGCACATGGCGCGGCTAGCATGGCTAGGGCCAAGGCAAGGTGCGGTTTGTCTTGGCATATGGGGCCAAGGGTTTGGCATGTTGTTGGCACATGGCGCGGCTAGCATGGCTAGGGCCAAGGCAAGGTGCGGTTTGGCTTTGCATGTGGGTCCAAGGGTTTGGTAGGTGCGGCTGGCATGGTGGGCATGCCTTGGCATGGTGGGTGTGGCTGGCACGGTTTTCCATTGGCACAAGAGTGCGGCTAGCATGGTTGGCATGCCTTGTCGTGGTGGGTGCGGCTGGCACGGTTTGCCATTGGCACAAGGGTGCGGCTAGCATGGTTGGCATGTCTTGGCGTGGTGGGTATGGCTGGCACGGTTTTCCATTGGCACAAGGGTGTGGCTAGCATGGTTGGCATGCCTTGGCGCGCTGGGTGTGGCTGGCACGGTTTGCCGTTGGCACAAGAGTGCGGCTAGCATGGTTGGCATGACTTGGCGTGGTGGGTGTGGCTTGAACGGTTTGCCATTGGCACAAGGGTGCGGCTAGCATGGTTGGCATGCCTTGGCGCGATGGGTGTGGCTGGCACGGGTTTCCGTTGGCACAAGGGTGCGGCTAGCATGGTTGGCATGCCTTGGCGCGGTGGGTGTGGCTGGCACGGTTTGCCGTTGACACAAGGGTGCGGATAGCATGGTTGGCATGCCTTGGCGCGGTGGGTGTGGCTGGCACGGATTGCCATTGGCACAAGAGTGCGGCTAGCGTGGTTGGCATGCCTTGGCGCGGTGGGTGTGGCTGGCACGGTTTGCCGTTGGCATAAGGGTGCGTCTAGCATGGTTGGCATGCCTTGGCGCGGTGGGTGTGGCTGGCACGGTTTTCCATTGGCATAAGGGTGCGGCTAGCATGGTTGGCATGCCTTGGCGCGGTGGGTGTGGCTGGAACAGTTTTCCGTTGGCACAAGGGTGCGGCTAGCATGGTTGGCATGCCTTGGCGCGGTGGGTGTGGCTGGAACAGTTTTCCGTTGGCACAAGGGTGCGGCTAGCATGGTTGGCATGCCTTGGCGCGGTGGGTGTGGCTGGCACGGTTTGCTATTGGCACAAGTGGCGTGGGAATTAGGGCTTTGGCCTATCGAAACCCTAATTAGTAATTAATTAGAAAAAAAGGTACCCTGGTAATTTTGTCGCAGACAAATTAAAGGGTTCAATAAATGTGCTTGGTTTGGACATTATTACTCAAGTTCTGTGACGTCACTGTCTGACTACGGTTTTACGACTTTACCCTTAAGTTAAAAACCACCATCAACGGTCGGATATATCACTCATTAGTGCGTCTTCTTGATCGGTTATGATGACCCTCGGAAATTGATTTTCCGGGAACAATAATTTCAATTGTCGTAATGCCCAATGATAATTGTAGTCCCTCTCGTTTTCCATTAAACACCAAGCCAATGTGAATGTTACCTTGTCCGATATTTGCCCCACGATGTTGAACAACGACATGTTGTATTTGTTTGTCTTGTAGGTGCAATCCATCATAAGAACACCACAACATGTATGAGCCAATTGTGAAAGCAAAGGATGCGCAATGAATATTTGAAGGGGTTTGTTTTCCGGTCCTCTTTTAATGATACGCGTGTAGCTGTGATCCCAAACTATCTTCTCAAATTCTTGCATAACGGTCCTCCCTTCCCATTCCACCCTTCTAATGGTTGCTTGTGCGCTATAAATTGTACTTAGAGAAGAAACGTTCTGATTATCCTTTTCCTTGAAGCCTCTGAGAATCACTCTTGGTTTGATACATGCTTTGGTCATTATCTTTATATCCTCAAATTCACGAGGTTTTAGCCTCGCACCTAGGGAGTGACCAACAAAATCTTTCGGATCCCGGTGGTTATGTTGGCCAAACCACACCGTACAATCCCATTCCTTTTCTTTGTCTCTTAAATCGAATACAAGCTTAAAGGGGCAATTATCCTTCCTCGTACGAGTCTTGTATACCCTATTAGTCTTCTTTGGATATACGTAACCCTTTCTCTTATGTCTATCCTTCTTCTTGTATTGCCCACTTCTCTCGCAAACCATTTCAAAACGATTATATGCATGTTGGGTATTCCTCACCAACACACACATGTTCTTAAGAGCCGTATGTTTTGCATAAGCAATTGCTTCCTATGGAGATTTTATTCCCTACATTAGGACAACAATGGAAGATTATAAGGTTCATTACAAGCAATCCCCACATAAAGTTCTAAAAACTAGGTGAAAAGTATTGTTTGGTAACATACCGGAGGCATTTTATAGTATTCAGACGTATCCGGACCAAGCGGTTTGGAATTTGTTGGATCAATATATGTCACAATCTAAGGAATAAATGAAAAGCAAATTGAATTAGTTCAAAAATAAATAAATTACTATGCCGGGTACTATTTCCGGCATGCTCGACGACAGTTCCGCCAAAACAACCAAAGATGGAAACAAGTGCCGGCATTCCATAATAATGTTCCGGCATTTTGGAACTGCACTTGAAAAAGAGGAACTAATTTTAAACAGTACCTACATTGTATTTTCTTGCAAATCAATGCCGGAATACGCAATACCGGCATGCTTGTTACACAAGGTTCAAAGCCGGAAATGGGAGCCGGCATGCTCGATATGTAAGGTTTCAAGCCGGTATTCAGTGCCGGCTTTGTCCATATTTCAAAGTCCACGCCGGTATACGCTGCCGGCGTGCTTGGTAATTTATATGCCACGCCGGTATTTAAGTTCAAAAATCTTTAACTCCTGGATGTTTTTCTTGCGGTACCGGCATGGTAAAGTTAGGAGTGAACCATGTCGGTTTGGATATTCCATGGAATATTCGGTGGTAGGTAAAAAGTTAACTGCGTGCCGGCATGGATTTGCTTAGTTGAAGACCACGCCTGTATTTGTCTCAAAATGGGGGATAATGTAAGCCGGCATGGAATTAGCATGAATACCATGCCGGTTCTAGCGGTTCCGGCGTGGTATTCATACTACGAGTATGCCGTCACCAAGCTTTTTCAGAGAAACTATGGCGGCTTCAGGAAAAAAAAATCAAATTTTTGAACTCTTAGCAGCATTACCTATGTGTTGGGGATGCTTGTATATTGAACTTGTTTACTTTCTTGGGTTGGTTCTTCAAAAAACACTTCATGCTCATGAAAATCAAGATCCAAGGGTGTTGGTTCATCATATAATTCCAATTGTGAGTTGTTATCATTAACCAAAGATTGAAGATATGATTGTTGGTGTAGTTGAGCTAAAGATTCAGCAGCAGCTGCAATTCTCTCCTCACAATCATCTTCCATTTACACAAAAAAATTTCCACCCAAAAATATTTTCCCTCCTTCTACTCTCACCTCACTCACATAAATTCAAATAAAAATACACACTAATCTATCCCCCAAATACTTAAGATTTTCCTAATTATTATTAACCACTAAACCTGATTAGTGAGGGCTAGATTAGGAATTAAAAAAATAATTACATAAGGGGTGACCCAGATTTGATATATGGATCCAGTTTTTGTCATGTAGCTACATCCCCCAATTAGTTTTGATATCCCCCAATTGCGCGTTCTTAGTTTTTCCTTTTTAGGATTTTTGGAGAACTCTCTATCATGCCTGCACCTACACGATCATCTGCTACTCGCTCCCTTCAGCTACCTCCTCCTTCACCTCAGATATCTCATCCCTTACCGCAGCTGGCCGAGCTTCAGTATATATCTCCATCTCCAATCACAAAGGATGTTGTTTTGCAGAATGGATATTTTCATTTTCCGTTCAAAATTGTTGACTGCTGCCATGATGGGGTGAATGGCAGAGGCTATGCCAGGGGTTCTATCCTCTGTCATTTGCAGGACATGCACTTCTTCTCGGAAGATAATAAGAACGTTTGCAAAGCTACGATCACCACTGACCTGCAAGTATACCTTGATTGTGAAAGAGTCATCCTCCAAATGCAGGAATTGCATGAACCTGTATGCTTAGAGGACTCCTTGTAAAGGCCAGGAAGGGGTTCATTGTATTATTGCTAGTCATTCAACAGAACATCTGCAAATTTTCTTATACATGGAGTGGACATGCCAGATAATGCAGACATACCTGTACTAAACAAGCCAGCTGTTTCAGGGGTAGAAGTGTCTACAGAAAAGTGTGATGATATTTCCATTGAGGACGAGTCCTTTTCCCTGTCACCTGAGCTGCTCAATGCTGCTTTCCAACGACAGTTTACCATTGCATCCAGTTGTTTATGGGTGAAAACTATTTCTGCCAGTTTTGGTAATTTGGGGTGTGTGGATGAGAAATGAGTCTAAACCTTAAACAAATGCACTGCACGGGAGTGCTTGTAGATTCGAGAAATCAATATGTGCAAATCCGGCCTAAACCAAGAAATGGCCGTTCCAAACTTGTTTCGGTCACAAAGTGAAGGAGATGGGGTTGATCTTAGGGAGGGAAGCGAAGAAAGTGTTGAGATTGTGAAGGTGTTGGCTATGTATGACTTGTATCAGAAAGTTGAACTGGCTTGCAGGATATAAGCTATCGGATTAGGTGTTTGAATACGATGGTATCAACACTTGCCCTCGTTGTCCTGGACTTGTTACGGTTATTTTTGGAAATAGGGAGGAGAACCTATTTATACAAGTCATTTGAGCCTTATTCACGTCTCTCGTGGGAAGTGGAGGAAGTGGAGTGATGGAGTAGTGGAGTTGTGTTATGGTGTTACACGACCAGTCTTGCCCACTTCTCCGGTCATATCTAATCGTCCATGACTTCCTGACACGTTCTTGTGATGGCGCGTTGCACGCTGCACGCTGTAAACCGCCAGACCAATACCCCAGTATGTATCCCCAGTTTGTGACATGATTGATGTCTCGAGTGTGTGGATTGTGGGACCCACAGAAAGTAGCATGTAGTGCTCGATTAAATAACTAAGTTATTTAGGAAGTCGATACCTGTGAAGTACCGTGTGTATTCTATGCATGTACTGCATCATGGTGTGGTAAAGTGACGGGTGGTGATCACCATGATGCCTCACTGACCAATTAACTCATGACCAGGGTTGTATAACCAAGCCGGTGAAGTTGGACGGACGAGATGATCTTTGAGACACTCATCTGCGACCGTTGATGGAATTAGGGTTTTTGAAGAGGTGCGCAAGCATCACTCTTCAGCTTGGTCGAATCCAAGCTTGGGATACAATTTTGACAGGTCCGATCGTGCATGTGTGTATACGACATGACGGTGTAGGCGCCCATATCTCATTGTCTCGTGAAAGTATGATCTGGGCCACTCAATTTGTCCGGCGAAGTTGAGTGGTCGAGATCAATTTGCAACAGAAATTTGGTGCCGCAAAAGCCGCGCATCATCTCAATTTTGGGCGCGCGTTCCAAGACGACCAAGCTTGGTCGGTCTTGGCCGATCAGCCCGGCGTGCATACGGTGGGATGGTGGATATACCTGTACTTCATCGCCCCATAGAAACGTGATCTAAGCCACTCAATTTGTCCGGTAAACTTGAGCGGTCGAGATCAGTTTGTGGTTGGGAAGTGTGACCACGCCTAGCTTGGGCGCGCGAATCAAGGTTTACAGCCAAGTTTGGTCTTAACCGATCGGGTGTGGAGATAGGTGGGCCCGCAGTGACCATGTTGATACTTACCGGACCTGCTTAGTCTATTCCTGGACCCTTCATCCGAGCAGGAGAAAATGGACGCTCGTGATTGTTCAAACCCTAATTAGGGTTTCACCGGTCGTGCGTCATGCCTTGTTTGGGAGCACGAACTGGAACGACCAACTATAGTTGGTCCTGACCGATTGGTCATGTATGTAGGCGGGCCCACGGTGTTTGTGTTGACATGCTCTGGGCCCTTTGAATCTACATCTACACCCTCCATCTATGCCTGCGAAGATGGACGGTTGAGATTGTTTTGCGATACATGTAATGTGCCGCAAACCCTAATTTAGGGTTTTTCGTCCATACTGCTTTGGCTTGGACGGTTTGGCAATCTATGCCACCCTTTTGGGGAGACCGACCATGCGGGGCCCACGTTGGGTCGGTGGTGAATATTCCAATACCTGCTTGGGGTCATGGATTTAATCTAAGCCATCCAATCATGTTGGTGAAGTTGGATGTTCGTGATCGTTTCTGAGACTGATATGGTCAGTCCAGGTTCAAATATGCTCAATCGGGCTAGTATAATACACCAAGAGTTGTAGCCTGTATGGGTATTTCGTACATGCTTCATTATTAATGCTTAGAGATTCGTGTTGCTCTGCTGAGAACAACACTCAGTCGTCATGCCGCACCGGTAATGAATACAGGAAATACAAGGCTGGATATGCATTAATTAATAATATTGTAAATTCACAGGGTATATGGGATTGTTGCTACATGCTCCAACCTGGATGAATTTCGTGTATTTAACTGGGATTGTTGCCACATGCTTCATTCTAGGTGAATTAGTAAAGTGAAGAAGTATTCATCACTTATTAATGGCTTTATCTTTTGCAAGATGTTAGCGCATAATTTTGGCTTTTACAATTTCAGCCCTTAAATGAAAATCCACCATCAACATTAAGTCCCCTGCCTAGCGCATAATGGTTGCGCTATTGTGGGGTAGGCATAAGATGGTGACAAGTTTGTATACAGAAATGACCAAGCTAAGGTGAATATACATTTACCGCATAAGTCGACATCGTCAGGTGTTGTCCCAGAACTGGTCGGTCCTGATTAGGATGGTGGAATGAGCAGGACTTGATCTGGCGAGTCGCTTTGGTTCCCTCCGCACTATCTGGACAGAGCTTGGCCCCTTTCTTAGACTAGGTGCACCCCCCTTCGTTACACGGCAGCTTTCCTCAGATATATCCGATAAGCATCATTGATCGTTATCTTGAATCGGTAGCTTTATAGGTGGTAAGTAGAGACTCCTTTTCTCCTGGGATTCTGTTGACTTGCTAGATTATAAAGAAAAAATTCTAAGGATTCTTCTCATCACATAGTCGTCCCTTTTGTATCTCAGGTATTGCTCCGTACTCATCTGATCTTCTGACTGATGATGATGATACATACATTTTTGTGTGTGCTCATAACTTCTTCTTCTTTGCAGCTTATCATGGAAGCAGCGGGTGATGATCATTCTGTAACTTCCCCAGAAAAAAGTTTCGAAGTTGACAAACCCGAAACTAATGCGCACGAAGAGGTAATGGCTAAAATTGACCTCCCACTTCGCGAAGTCGGTCGTGCCATACAGGGGATGTCCATTCTGCACCTGTGTATTGCCAGGGGATGCATATGTACCCTTTCAGCTGCGATCGACATGGAAGAACGGTGGAGGCATGAGGAAGAGTTGCGAGCACCAGTAAGCGCAAGGGCAGAAAGATTTGCAGCGCAGTTAAAGAGGCGGAGAGTGGAGCATAAACGTCCTCCGGATGAAGATAAGCGTGATTATCCAATCCAGGACGGTGTGATAATCCTTGATTCTGACACAGATGGACCTGAGTGTTCAAAGGCAATCAGCACAAACCCTAATGCTGTTGTGGGCTTTGAGGAATACTTGGAAGTTGTTCTTACCGATGATGTTAGGACGGAGAGAGTTGCTGCAGAAACATCTGAAATGGAAGCTGAGGCTCTGAATGGAGAAGCGGTAGAAGGTGATGGCGTTGAAGCAGGACCCAGCAGTGGTGCAGGCGCGGTCATTCTTCCTGACGGCTAAACCTCTTCGCTTCTTTTTCTCTTTTCAAGTGTATTCCTGTAAATTTTTGAACCTCTTTCTTGTACTCAGTGGCGGCTGAGTTTAAGATCTTTTCTTCTGTTTGCTTATCATTGAATAAAGGTTTATAACCCCTCATTAAGATTGCATCTGTATGTGCTCCTGACGTGAGATCTCCTTGGTCTTACTGGGGCAGATGGCTCAAATCATTTTCCTTTTATGCACACATTCTATTTCCTTCTTCCCATGAGATGTTTGCTTAGGGTTTCCTTCCTTGCTCTAGTGGGTTGATTTAGGCTGACTCAGGACTTTGTGTTTTTTAGGGGTAGAGAGGTTCTCAGATGGAAATAACGCTTCAATTAAATTGAAAATTGAAAATTGAAAATTGAAACCCTAACTATGAATGCAAGTATTGCAATCATTTTCTGGAGGAATTACAAATATGACATGAAATTGTAAAGGGGAACACGTTGGAGGAACTAGCACAGCGAGGACGCTGGAAAGTGGTAGCACAACGTCTTAAGTTCGGTAGGGTTTGAGCCATTGTGAGTGAATTGTTATGCCTTCTAGTTTATCAGCGTTGATGAGCTTGCAGTAGCCTCCTAGGATAACATCTGCTACCAGGTATGGTTCATCTTCTCTTTCGGTGAGTGAGTCAGGTGGAGTGGTTATTTTCACCATCATGCTCCCAACCTTGAATGTAGTCGTCTTCGTCACCAGATCTCCAATTCTAAATGGGTTTGGGCGTGCAGATACCTGGACCTTGGTCTTATCGTCTTTGACCAAGATAGCCTCTACGCTTTTGATAAAGCGTTTGAAAGGGCCGGCTTCCCATTCACATCTCTTAGCCGGGGTTGGTTTGTTGGTTGGAGCCAGTCCCCAGGATTTATCAGAGTGAGGAGTGATTGGTTGCAAGAAGAGTTGCGTGATGAGACTTACTTGAGCTCAGAACCTCTCAATGTATGCTGATGGGCTCTCTCCAGGGAGTTGTGTCACATTGGAAATCTGCATGCGCGGCAACGGACAGTTTTCAGGTCCAGACTGCTTGTTGGAGATCCTTTCGGGTGTCGTAGCTGGTAGAGGGCAAACTCCCAGTGTTGTCTTGTTGTCGTGTACCCAAGAGCGTCCTAGGATCATGTCGTAATTCGAATGCTCTCTGACTATGTAGAACCTTGCTTGTGTCGAGGCATCGCCCAATTTTACTTCAATATCGATATATCCATATGCATCTCTGAGTTCTCCTTCTTGAGTCTTAATCACAATTGGCTTGCGAGTAGCCTCCTGTTTTGAAATCTTTGCTGCTTTTAAGGTCTGGAGAGTGATGATGTTGAATTCAGAGGCCGTATCGATCAATGTGTTATCGAACTCGATATCCTTCAAACGGGCAACGGTTAAGAGTCCCCAATTTCCCTTGCTTGCATCTTCCAGCAAGGACTGAGGTTTCGAGACCGCTTCCTCTTCCAGATACAAGCGTTTTCCTGAGAAAACACGGTTGAGGGATGCAAATATGTCTTGACGTTGTGCTTTGGAGAAGTACAAGATCTCGCATAAATGTTCCATCATAGATTGTACAGTCCTGCGAACGGAATCCCCAGAAAGCATGCAGTTCCTGACAGGAAGAGGGTCTCTACGAACACCTTTGTTTCCAAGATGGAGTTCTCCCGTCTCTATCTTTTCTTTGAAGATTTGTTTCAGCCTGTTGCAGTCTTTGGTTGGATGGTGAACGAACCTATGGTAGCGACAGTACTTAGGATCCGACATATCTTTCTCAGTTGGTGGACGTCTGATAGGAGGCAGCTGGATGGCATCGTCTTGAATCAACGCCTCCAAGAGTTCCACTACTTCAATCATGGGGAACGGGAAACCTGTATCTTCGGTGTCTTGTGCAGGAGTCTTGCCCGCTCCCTTTTGAGAAGAAGTCATGTATGCTGGAGCCGCACGCTTGGGTTGTTGTTCTGTTGCTGAAGCTTTCCTTTTTCCTCCTTCGCCAACCACGCTCACAGAAGGACCTTTGTGTATTATTTATTGGTGAGACACCTGCTTCCTCGACTCTCACGTGGATCTTCGTTTCGAACAACCCTGGTTCTTTCTAGCAATGCTGGGGCAGTTGTGGCCAAACGTTTGGCAGCTTCATGGAGTTCGGAGAACGTCTGAAAGCCCAAATTCTCTAGTAAAGCGCGATATATGGGTATCATCTCGTTGACGCACAGCTCTACCAGCTGACGTTCAGTAATGTTCAGATCATGACAATCTAGTGCTTGAGTTCTGAACCTCTTAACGAAGTCGTTCGGATGCTCGTTATTCCGCTGAGAGACTCTCCCTAGATCTGAAAAGGTGATCTGCTCAGATACGAAGAAATACTTCCTGTAGAAAGCACCGACCATCTCCCCCCAATTGGATATGTTGTCAGGTGTGATGTTGTTATACCAGGTGTACGCCCTTCCCGTAAGTGATTTCGAGAACTCTTTCAGGCGGAGAACATGATTGTACTCATGCTCCCCCAAGGATTCCAAAAATCGAGAAACGTGTTCACGAGCGTTACCAGTACCATCGTAGAGGGAGAACTGAGGAGAGGTGTATCCTCTTGGAAGAGGGATTCGTTGCATATCTTGAGGGTACGACGGCTGATGTTGGTGTGCATCCATCAGATTTCCTTTGCCTCGGTTTTGGAGAAGTCGTTCTAGGTCCTCACGTGTGATGAAGTTGGATGGCTGGTCCCTCTCTCTTGGGCGTTCAAGAGCAACACGAGCTTCTTCACTCATGTAGGTCTGAGTGGAAATGCCTGCTCCGAGTGTATTGAAGGCATCCCTTGCTGGCTCCAAGGGTTGTCGTGAATCTTGTGGCAATTGTTCGGTTAAAGCTTTAAGGAAAGTGAGTACCTCTTTCTGAGTTGCGGCCATATCCGTTTGAGTCTTAGCAAGAATCTCCTGCTTCTCCATCAAGTCTGCAATGGTAATGGGCGGTGGTCCTCCTCTCGTCCCTCCGGCTCCTCGTCCCGATGAAGGAGTGAAAGTTGTTGCTCTGGTGACCACTGGAGGCGTTACACTTGAGGAGATGCCGGGATTCGCGACTGCTCTGGCTCTGGTGATGGGAGGCGTTACACCTACTGGAATGTCTCCTGCTCCGCTAGCGTTGGGGATAGAAGTGACGGCTCCACGAGATATATTGACCACGATAGCTCCACTGACAGGTACATCGACACCGGGAGTGTTATCCGTACTAACTCTATCAGGATTGATTGCTGATCCAGACCTGATGTTGATGGTGGTTTTTAAACAAGGGGTAAAATCGTAAAACCCCATGACCTAGTGTTACCCGCAACACATTAACTATGAGCATTTAACTCAGGTGTAAATAATTAATAGGGGTATTTTTTCAAAATACCAGATTAGGGTTTTGACATAGAACCCTAATTCCAAAACCAAGCCGCACACCGCGCACCATGGCAACAATGCCAAACCAAGCCGCACACCGCACCATGGCAACAATGCCAAACCAAGCCGCACACAGCGCACCATGGAAACAATGCCAAACCAAGCCGCACACTGCGCACCATGGCAACAATGCCAAACCAAGCCGCACACTGCGCACCATGGCAACAATGCCAAACCAAGCCGCACACTGCGCACCATGGCAACAATGCCCAAACCAAGCCGCACACTGCGCACCATGGCAACGATGCCAAACCAAGCCGCACACTGCGCACCATGGCAACAATGCCAAACCAAGCCGCACACTGCGCACCATGGCAACAATGCCAAACCAAGCCGCACACTACGAACGATGCCAAACCAAGCCGCACACTGCGCACCATGGCAACAATGCCAAACCAAGCCGCACACTGCGCATCATGGCAACAATGCCAAACCAAGCCGCACACTGCGCACCATGGAAACAATGCCAAACCAAGCCGCACACTGCAACAACGCCAAAACCAAGCCGCACACTGCGCACCATGGCAGCGACGCCAAAACCAAACTACATGTCGCACTCATTGGCAACCATGCCAAACTAAGCCGCTATGCCATTGGCACATGCCAAATATAGCGCCCTAGGCTTGCAAAACGTGCAACTAGGTCAACATGGCCGTACGTGCCATTGGCACATGCCAACACGTACCACAAGCCATATTTCCAAGCCGATATGCCATTGGCGCATGCCAAATATAGCGCCCTAGGCTTACAAACCATGCAACCTAGGCCAAGTCGGCCACGCATGCCATTGGCACATGCCAACATGCTCGCTGGTTGCTTTTCCTACCAAGGCCACGGCCCTAACGGCCACGCATGCCATTGGCACATGCCAACATGCTCGCTGGTAGCTTTTCTTACCAAGGCCACGGCCCTAACGGCCACGCATGCCATTGGAACATGCCAACATGCTCGCTGGTAGCTTTTCCTACCAAGGCCACGGCCCTAACGGCCACGCATGCCATTGGCACATGCCAACATGCTCGTTGGTAGCTTTTCTTACCAAAGCCACGGCCCTAACGGCCACGCATGCCATTGGCACATGCCAACATGCTCGCTGGTAGCTTTTCTTACCAAGGCCACGGCCCTAACGGCCATGCATGCCATCCGCACATGCCAAACACACATGCTGGTAGCCTAACTTGCAAACCATGCAACCTACCACCAAGGCATTCCGCACATGCCATTGGCACATGCCAAACACACATGATGGTAGCCTAACTTGCAAACCGTGCAACCTACCACCAAGGCATTCCGCACATGCCATTGGCACATGCCAAACACACAAGCTGGTAGCCTAACTTGCAAACCGTGCAACCTACCACCAAGGCATTCCGCACATGCCATTGGCACATGCCAAACACACATGCTGGTAGCCTAACTTGCAAACCGTGCAACCTACCACCAAGGCATTCCGCACATGCCATTGGCACATGCCAAACACACACGCCTGGTAGCCTAACTTGCAAACCGTGCAACCTACCACCAAGGCATTCCACACACGTCATTGGCACATGCCACATGCGCCCTAGCAGCACCACTTGCACTCAAGATGCAACCAACACTCGAGACATCAACACAAACCGGGGATGCTTTCCGGGGTTTTGGTTTGGCGGTCTGACTTGCGGCGTACACTACGCTCACATTAAGAAAGCGTGAAAAGGAATAAAGCGGTCAAATAAATGAGGAAATAATGGTGAAAACGTTTTCACCCATTAACACCATGCGGTTACCACCTCCTCTCATTATTTCACCCTTTACTCTCTTCCTTCATGAGACCAGGGTACGTTTCAATCTCGACTTGTATAAATTGGTCTTACCTATTTCCACCAGACAACAAGTCTCGGTCAGGAGAAAAATACTACACTCTCAGAAAAGGCAACTTTGCAAGCTCTCCAAAAAAGCTTTCATCTCTTGCAAGCTTCCCAAAGCTTTTACTTTCTGATACAAGTCGAGATACTACTCTCCCGCACTATTCTCGGTCTCAACACCTTTCTTGGCTTCCCTCCCCAAATCAACCCTTCTCTTCCACTTTGTGACCGAAGCAAGTCTGGAACGGCCATTTCTTGGTTTAGGCCGGACTTGTACAGATTGATCTCTCGAATCTATAAAGTGCTCACGTGCAGCACATTTGTTTAGGGTTTGAACCAGTTTCTCACTCACCTACCGAATTTACCGAAATCGGCAGAAACGATTTTTACCCATAAACAATTAGCGACCATAGCGGGAGGATTGATCTATCGGCTATAATGTCAGACTGTCGATCTCGTTCTTCGACCCAGATATCAAGATGGTAGGGGAAGACGACTCAATTCGACTCAAGCGCGGATGCCCCAATTACCGGTTGTAAAATTACACAAAACCGGGGACTCGTTGAAGATGCTACCAAGCAATTGGGGACTTGTGACTCGGTCCGACTCAACTGTCGGACAACCCGGTTATCGGTTGTTAAAACTACACCGAGTAAAACCGGAGACTCGCTGAATACGCTGCCAGCAATTGGGGACTAACTGGCGATGCTACCAGCAAAGCCGCCTTTACACGGAGAGGGGCGTGTTCACAAAACCTATGAAGTGAGTAAATTTAGACTGCACAAGATATACGATCTATTTTTAGGTTCTTAGTAAAACCGTCATACTACTGAGTCTTGTGCCTATTGCTAGCACACACTTTCATAAAAGCAATATTCCTTTCCCAAAACATAATCAGAGTCATATTATCAAAACCATTCATCCAGAAATAATCCAATACCCTAAAAAGCTACCAGCTGCCTATCAAAGGTCAAGCTTTGAACCAGACATCCAATATGTCTTTCAAAAAAAAAAAAAAAAAAAAAAAAAGAACCTAAATGAAAGTTTAGCAGAGAAACGTTCAAGGAAAATTATCTAACATAAGTCTGCTCTTCTTGGAGAAAGTCAACTTTGCATCTTCAAGAGCCGCTCTCTTCATAGTCAACATCTTGGAAAGCTCTTCGAGTTCCACCTCCTGTCGTGCAATCTCCTCGGCGGAAAGGCTTTCGATTGCCGCATCTTTCAACTTTTGGATCTCAGCAAGGCCTTCGACAAACCACGAAGTGTTGAACTCCTTTTCTACGCACACGTCGCGATGGTGCTCCCAGTCGGCAATAACGTCTTCAGAAACGGTGTGACCAGTCACCTCACGCATATCCTCGATGGAAGATAAAGCCTCTTCCACACGCTTAACCAGTGCAAATCGACTAGTGACTTTCTTGGTTGTGGCCATATGTCCGTATTTCTCCCAGATTCTGGTGTACAACGCCTCGTGCTTAGCCGGCACGCTGAAGCCGCCAACCAGCACATGACCTGGATAAGGAACCAAGTACGGAGGATCAAAATGGCGCCTGCACCTGGCCTCACGACTCGCAGAGGGTCTTCCTCCATGTCTACGGCAACAACCATCGAGAGAATCATCCGCCGTTTGAGCCACATCTCGTGCCGAGCAATTGGCTAACGCCCATCTCCAAGTCACCAGCGGTGGTCACCAAAGGCAAGTTTTCGTGTGCCTCTACCCCAGAATCATCCTCCGAATCGGATTCCTCCTGCGAACTCGAGTTAGACATTTTTCAAAAAGAAGAAACAGAAGAAGAGAGAAAAGAAGCGCGAAACTCACCGAACCACTTCCCGAAAAAGAACCGGTCTTTTGGAGGAATCACTCTCACTTGTCGAACTTTCTTCTTTCTCCGACTCATCATCGCTATGAGAAGGCTCGGTCTTCTTTGGAATTCTTTGAAGGAATTGTTGTCTCCGGCAACGTGCAAGGGGCGAAAGCATTAACACTACCGAAGCCCTGGAGGAAACAAGACACATGTTTTCAGCAGAAATTCACGTGTTTTGAGACAAACCAAAGAAGAGGCGACACATACCTGGTTATTGGAAGAACTGAAAGACACGGGAGATGAGGGAGGGTCTTTTGAAACCGTCCGGAACCCGCCAGCACGTTTCTTCGTTCTCCGTTCCTTGACCTGGGGACTTTCCGAGTTGCTAGGCAATTTTCGCTTGAGATCTCTCAACATTGGATACTTCTTAAAAACTGCTGGGGAAGGTTTGCAACGAACGTTCTCCACCACGCTATTCACAAAATCTTGGATCATAATAAACTCGTCGCCCCAGAACTCGTTATAGCCGAAGGTCGTCGAAGTTACTCTTCCCGTTTGAAAGAAGGGAAGGCGGATACCAGGCTCAAGGGCACTGGCATTAAGGGCGGCACGCAATGAATCTTTAGGGATCACCGGCTGGTAAGCAAGAGGCACCCCTTGATCGAAACCCATGTGACGAGCAGCACGGTCAATATTGTAAGCAGCTATCTGGAAAGACCCCATGAAGAAAGACGGCATATAACCGGGCAAGCAGCTTTGAATGAACAAGTTTTTACCGGCGCTCAAATCGCCATCAGAAGACAAAGACATGAGCGGAGCAGAAGCAAAGGTGTCAATTTGAGTCACTGACCTATGGACCGTCTCCCATGGGCGAAAATTGATTTCATACGACTTATCAAGAAGACTAACCAAGCTCACGCCAACCTTTGGACGCCTGTTCACCCATCGAAGAATTCGGGAACCCCCCCAACTCGCGGGAATCGAAGGCATCGGTTTCGGAGCATACTTCTCAAAGTGCTCCCATAACCAGACTTGCAGAAAAGCAATGTGCACATATGAATTCACTTTCATGAAACCATTCGAAACTCGCATGTTCGCAACTAGGTGATCCAGATGCACATACAGGGAACCGAGGAATAGCTTGCCAATGGGAAGAACTTCACCTTTTGCTAACTTCACAAACAACCGCTAGCAACTCTGGTCTTATTTCCTTCTTGCCGAACTGTCGTCAAAAATGTCTCTAGACAACCAGAGAGCCAAAAATGCTGCAACATGAAGATCATCGTTTCGTTTCGGGGTTCCAGCTCGTCCGAAAACCACTGAGACATCCACCAGCTATAAAAGCACCTTTCATCCTCTTTCCGGACAGAATCCTTCGACTTCGCAGTGGAGTCTTTCCGAGCGTAATCTCCCAACTTAGCGGCAAGGTCATCCCGCATCTTCACCTCACTTTCAGATAATTGGATTTTAAGATTCCCGATTCTGGAAGATTCAAAGAAGAGAGCCACACTCTCCAAGGAGAAAGTTATCTCACCCCATCTACATATGATTGTATGGGTGTCCGAACACCATCTCGGAGATGAAAGCAACCAAGCCCGGGATATCCTTCCTAACGGAGGTTTATCAAGCTCGACAAACATCAATAATCTGCGCTCGAGTCGGGTTGGTGTTTATGTGCTCCTTACTCACCATGAACTCAACCCATCTATCAAAAGAACGCAATGGGCTTTGACACATCCCGAAATCAATGTTGGAAGAGGAATATACCCCTTTTTGAAGACAGGAACCGTATAGTGTTCTCTCAGGGCGAACCGAACGTGTCTTCCTTTCATCTTCACCACCGGTTAACAAAATTGGCACGAAACCCGGGTGATTTTTCCGAGCGGAGACGAGTTTTTGGCGAAGAACTCATCATCCGTGTTTGGTTTGGAATTATGGACATCCTTTGAGGAAGCGAAATTTTGTTCAGGTAACATCTTGTCGGATCTTTTAATAACAACTTAGTAACAAGATACCTGCACACACACAAAAAAAAAAAAAATTATCTCCCTGACACATAACCGCGCCCAACAAAAGGAAAACCCGGAATAAATAAAGAGGAGGGCGTATTCTCTACGGGTTCAAAACTATATATGCAGTATTTTCTTCGGGTTCAAAACTATATACGCAGTATTTTCTTCGGGTTCAAAACTATATACGCAGTATTTTCTTCGGGTTCAAAACTATATACGCAGTATTTTCTTCGGGTTCAAGACTATATACGCAGAATTTTCTTCGGGTTCAAGACTATATAAGCGGTATTTTATATGGGTTCAAGTGTGTCTACAATATCCTTCTTCGGGTTCAAAATTATATATGGAGCATTTTTCTACGGGTTCAAAACTGCACGCGCAGTATTTCTTTCGGGACCGAAAAATCATATATACAATATTTCCTGCGGGTTCGAAGTCATATGGAGCATATATACAGTATTCTTCTTTGGGATTCATATACAGTATTCTCTACGGGTTCAGGGCTGCACACGCAGTATTTTCTTCAGGGTTCAAAATTATATACGCGGTATTTTATACGGGCTCAAGTGCGTCTGCAGTAACCTTCTTCGGGTTCAAAATAATATATGAAGCACTTTCCTACGGGTTCGAATAATATACGCAGTATTTCCCTTGGTTGCATACATGCAATATTTTCTACAAGAGACACGTCAAGAAATTATATGCGCAATATATAAAAAGAAAACGCATACTCTTAGGGTTTACACCTACATAAAAAGGGAAACAAGAGAAATCTTGGAAGACATACACGGAAGCCTGGTTTTCTTTGTGACTCGCCGCTAGTAGGAAAGGATGAAAAGATGAAAGTGCAAGATGGGAGAAAGGGACTTTATATATATAGGCGTGAAGATTCCGAAATATGGAGGGATTTCCCTTTGCCAAAATCGTGCGTGTAAGAAACGGGCCCACAAGGGCGCAACTTCCCAATGTCGACCAAGCTCACCGGCCCTACCAATTGCACCGACTTCCCTATGACCGCCCAAGTCACGCCTGCAATCCCACACATCTTTCACATTGTGCCGGTCCCACCAGCTAAGCTAGCACACTCAGTTTCCCAATTGCGTCGGTCCCACCAGCTAAGGTAGCACACTCAGTTTCCCAAGTCACGCCTGCAAGCACGCACAGTTTCCACATTGCGCCGGTCCCACCAGCTAGCACACTCAGTTTCCTAACTCACGCCAACTTCCCAACGTCGCCCAAGCTGCACCGGCCCCACCAATTGTGCCAGCCTCCCGATTTGTGCAAAACTCCCAGAAGCAAGGATTCCAAATCCTATTTATAAAAGGTCAGACAAGCCTCATCATTTCTCTTTACGGTCTGTTGTTGATAGTTTGTCACCATCTTATGCTTACCCCGCAACAAAGCCCCTGTACCGAGCTAAGCAGGGGACTTAATGTTGATGGTGGTTTTTAAACAAGGGGTAAATCGTAAAACCCCATGATCTAGTGTTACCCGCAACACATTAACTATGAGCATTTAACTCAGGTGTAAATAATTAATAGGGGTATTTTTTCAAAATACCAGATTAGGGTTTTGACACAGAACCCTAATTCCAAAACCAAGCCGCACACCGCGCACCATGGCAACAATGCCAAACCAAGCCGCACACTGCGCACCATGGCAACAATGCCAAACCAATCCGCACACTGCGCACCATGGCAACAATGCCAAACCAAGCCGCACACAGCGCACCATGGCAACAATGCCAAACCAAGCCGCACACTGCGCACCAAGGCAACAATGCCAAACCAAGCCGCACACTGCGCACCATGGCAACAATGCCCAAACCAAGCCGCACACTGCGCACCATGGCAACGATGCCAAACCAAGCCGCACACTGCGCACCATGGAAACAATGCCAAACCAAGCCGCACACTGCGCACCATGGCAACAATGCTAAACCAAGCCGCACACTGCGAACGATGCCAAACCAAGCCGCACACTGCGCACCATGGCAACAATGCCAAACCAAGCCGCACACTGCGCAACATGGCAACAATGCCAAACCAAGCCGCACACTGCGCACCATGGCAACAATGCCAAACCAAGCCGCACACTGCAACAACGCCAAAACCAAGCCGCACACTGCGCACCATGGCAGCGACGCCAAAACCAAACTACATGTCGCACTAATTGGTAACCATGCCAAACTAAGCCGCTATGCCATTGGCACATGCCAAATATAGCGCCCTAGGCTTGCAAAACGTGCAACTAGGTCAACATGGCCGTACGTGCCATTGGCACATGCCAACACGTACCACAAGCCATATTTCCAAGCCGCTATGCCATTGGCGCATGCCAAATATAGCGCCCTAGGCTTACAAACCATGCAACCTAGGCCAAGTCGGCCACGCATGCCATTGGCACATGCCAACATGCTCATTGGTAGCTTTTCCTACCAAGGCCACGGCCCTAACGGCCACGCATGCCATTGGCACATGCCAACATGCTCATTGGTAGCTTTTCTTACCAAGGCCACGGCCCTAACGGCCACGCATGCCATTGGAACATGCCAACATGCTCATTGGTAGCTTTTCCTACCAAGGCCACGGCCCTAACGGCCACGCATGCAATTGGCACATGCCAACATGCTCGCTGGTAGCTTTTCTTACCAAAGCCACGGCCCTAACGGCCACGCATGCCATTGGCACATGCCAACATGCTCGCTGGTAGCTTTTCTTACCAAGGCCACGGCCCTAACGGCCACGCATGCCATCCGCACATGCCAAACACACATGCTGGTAGCCTAACTTGCAAACCGTGCAACCTACCACCAAGGCATTCCGCACATGCCATTGGCACATGCCAAACACACATGCTGGTAGCCTAACTTGAAAACCGTGCAACCTACCACCAAGGCATTCCGCACATGCCATTGGCACATGCCAAACACACACGCTGGTAGCCTAACTTGCAAACCGTGCAACCTACCACCAAGGCATTCCGCACATGCCGAACACACATGCTGGTAGCCTAACTTGCAAACCGTGCAACCTACCACCAAGGCATTCCGCACATGCCATTGGAACATGCCAAACACACACGCTGGTAGCCTAACTTGCAAACCGTGCAACCTACCACCAAGGCATTCCACACACGTCATTGGCACATGCCACATGCGCCCCTAGCAGCACCACTTGCACTCAAGATGCAACCAACACTCGAGACATCAACACAAACCGGGGGATGCTTTCCGGGGTTTTGGTTTGGCGATCATGACTTGCAGCGTACACTACGCTCACATTAAGAAAGCGTGAAAAGGAATAAAGCGGTCAAATAAATGAGGAAATAATGGTGAAAAAGTTTTCACCCATTAACACCATGCGGTTACCACCTCCTCTCATTATTTCACCCTTTACTCTCTTCCTTCATGAGACCAGGGTACGTTTCAATCTCGACTTGTATAAATAGTTCTTACCTATTTCCACCAGACAACAAGTCTCGGTCAGGAGAAAAATACTACACTCTCAGAAAAGGCAACTTTGCAAGCTCTCCAAAAAAGCTTTCATCTCTTGCATGCTTCCCAAAGCTTTTACTTTCTGATACAAGTCGAGATACTACTCTCCCAGAATTATTCTGGTCTCAACACCTTTCTTGGCTTCCCTCCCCAAATCAACCCTTCTCTTCCACTTTGTGACCGAAGCAAGTCTGGAACGGCCATTTCTTGGTTTAGGCCGGACTTGCAGATTGATCTCTCGAATCTATAAAGTGCTCACGTGCAGCACATTTGTTTAGGGTTTGAACCAGTTTCTCACTCACCTACCGAATTTACCGAAATCGGCAGAAACGATTTTTACCCATAAACACCTGAGTTCTACCATCTTGAAATGAATTGCTGATTGAATTGGTTTTAAGATCTACCTTTTTTTGAAATTGATGAAATTGAATCGGATTTCGAAGAAATTGACTTTACAACCGAGAGATTAACCTCCCGTTGTGGTCGCCAATTGTTTATGGGTGAAACTATTTCTGCCGGTTTTGGTAATTAGGGGTGTGTGGATAAGAAATGAGTCTAAACCTTAAAAAAATACACTGCACGGGAGTACTTGTAGATTCGAGAAATCAATCTGTGCAAATCCGGCCTAAACCAAGAAATGGCTGTTCCAGACTTGTTTCGGTCACAAAGTGAAGGAGATGGGGTTGATCTTAGGGAGGGAAGTGAAGAAGGTGTTGAGATTGTGAAGGTTTTGGCTATGTATGACTTGTATCAGAAAGCTGGGCGGCTTGCGGGATGTAAGCTATCGGTTCGGTGTTTGAATACGATGGTATCAACACTTGCCTCTCGTTGTCCTGGACTTGTTCTGTTGTTTTTGGAAATAGGGAGGAGAACCTATTTATACAAGTCATTTGAGCCTTATTCACGTCTCTCGTGGGAAGTCGAGGAAGTGGAGTGATGGAGTAGTGGAGTTGTGTGTTGGTGTTACACGACCAGTCTTTCCCACTTCTCTGGTCATCTCTAATCATCCATGACTTCCTGACACGTTCTTGTGATGGCGCGTTGGACGCTGTAAACCACCAGACCAATATACCCCAGTATGTATCCTCCAGTTTGTGACATGGTTGATGTCTCGAGTGTGTGGATCGTGGGACCCACAGAAAGTAGCATGTAATGCTCGATTAAATAACTAAGTTATTTAGGAAGTCGATACATGTGAAGTACCGTGTGTATTCTATGCAGGTACTGCATCATGGTGTGGTAAAGTGACGGGTGGTGATCACCATGACGCCTCACTGACCAATTAACTCCTGACCAGGGTTGTATAACCAAGCCGGTGAAGTTGGACGGACGAGATGATCTTTGAGACACTCATCTGCGACCGTTGATGGAATTAGGGTTTTTGAAGAGGTGCGCAAGAATCACTCTTCAGCTTGGTCGAATCCAAGCTTGGGATACAATTTTGACAGGGCCGATCGTGCATGTGTGTAGACGACATGACGGTGTAGGAGCCCATATCTCATTGTCTCGTGAAAGTGTGATCTGGGCCATTCAATTTGTCCGGCGAAGTTGAGTGGTCGAGATCAATTTGCAACAGAAATTTGGTGCCGCAAAAGCCACGCATCATGTCAATTTTGGGCGCACGTTCCAAGACGACCAAGCTTGGTCGGTCTTCGACGTGCATACGGTGGGATGGTGTATATACCTGTACTTCATCGTCCCATAGAAACGTGATCTAAGCCACTCAATTTGTCCGGTAAACTTGAGCGGTCGAGATCAGTTTGTGGTTGGGAAGTGTGACCACGCCTAGCTTGGGCGCGCGAATCAAGGTGTACAGCCAAGTTTGGTCTTGGCCAATCGGGCGTGGAGATAGGTGGGCCCATAGTGATCATGTTGATACTTATCGGACCTGCTTAGTCTATTCCTGAACCCTTCATCCGAGCAGGAGAAAATGGACACTCGTGATTGTTCAAACCCTAATTAGGGTTTCACCGGTCGTGCGTCATGCCTTGTTTGGGCGCACGAACTGGAACGACCAACTATAGTTGGTCCTGACCGATTGGTCATGTATGTAGGTGGGCCCACGGTGTTTGTGTTGACATGCTCTGGGCCCTTTGAATCTACATCTACACCCTCCATCTATGCCTGCGAAGATGGACGGTTGAGACTATTTTGCGATACATGTAATGTGCCGCAAACCCTAATTTAGGGTTTTTCGTCCATATTGCTTTGGCTTGGACGGTTTGGCAAGCTATGCCACCCTTTTGGGGAGACCACCATGCGGGGCCCGCGTTGGGTCGGTGGTGAATATTCCAATACCTGCTTGGGGTCATGGATTTAATCTAAGCCATCCAATCATGCTGGTGAAGTTGGATGGTCGTGATCGTTTCTGAGACTGATATGGTCAGTCCAGGTTCAAATATGCTCAATCGGGCTAGTATAACACACCGAGAGTTGTAGCCCGTATGGGTATTTCGTACATGCTTCATTATTAATGCTTGGAGATTCGTGTTGCTCTGCTGAGAACAACACTCAGTCGTCATGCCGCACCGGTAATGAATACAGGAAATACAAGGCTGGATATGCATTAATTAATAATGTTGTAAATTCACATGGTATATGGGATTGTTGCTACATGCTCCAACCTGGATGAATTTCGTGTATTTAATTCACATAATACTGGGATTGTTTCCACATGCTCCATTCTAGGTGAATTAGTAAAGTGAAGAAGTATTCATCACTAATCAATGGATTTATCTTTTGCGAGATGTTAGCGCATAATTTTGGCTTTTACAATTTCAGCCCTTAAATGAAAATCCACCATCAACACCAGTGTACTTCATCAGTGTAGGTTAAGCTTTTCTTGGACTTTGAAAGCTTTCCTTGACATTGTGCTTTGTAAACCATCTGACTTGACTGCTTGGATACGGATGCTTCTTCTTCCCATCTTCACATTGATGTTTTACAGGCCTAAACGTTCAGCTGAAGAGAAGTCGAGTAACATAAAGCGTCTTCAGGTCGCTGCTATTCAGCAAGCTCTTTCGGCTTAGAAAGCACCCAATGGCTGTTATGCGCTGATATCCAAGTTGTTGCACCTGCCATGCCAATAACACATTAAACATGCCAGTAAAAAGAACCTAGAAGTTGCGAATTTGAGTTCCTACCGGAAGAAGGTTGGTTACAGGCACTATGCAGGTAGAATTCGTGTTTTTTTGTCGAATGGTGGCCCCCCGCAACGAGTGCAGATGTCGGCAATGACCCCATCACGATTGATTCAAGGACGGTCTTTGGCGCCATCAAGAGTTTCACCAAAGGAACTTCTTGTGGTGGTGACGGCTTGCGCGCACAACATCTAATTGATGCGTCGAGTGGAGCCTCGATTACATGGGTTGTCAACCTTTGGTTGGCAGGTAAGTGACCTAATATTTTAGGTGAGCACATTCCTAGTGCACCCTTACACCCTTACTCAAACCCGGAGGTAGGCTTAGGCCTATTGCGGTTGGAACTATTTGGCGTCGATTGGTCTCTAAGGTGGCTGCCTTTTCCGTCGGTAAGGCTATGGCATCTTATTTAGGTGATCATCAATTTGGTGTTGGTCTTCGGTTGTGTGTGTGTGGGGGGGTGAAGTATTCTACATACTGTAAATATCTTGATGGAGTTGAAAGGTTACTCGGATAAGATGTCAATGTTGCTTATTGACTTCTCCAATGCGTTCAATATGGTGTGCAGATCTCATCTCATCAGGGAGGTCCGCCTTCATTGTTCACGTATTTCTCATTGGGTAGAATTCTGGTATGCCAGGCCTGCTAGACTTTGCTATGATCAATACATTTTTTCTTCTGCACTTGGTGTTCAGCAAGGTGATCCTCTCGATCCCATTCTGTTTGCTCGGACACTTCATCCTCTAGTGAAGTCCATTGCATCTCATTATAAACTTGATTTGCACGCCTGGTACCTTGATGATGGCACTATCATTTGTGATACGCTTAAGGTTTCCAAATCTTTGAGTATAATAGAATCTGAAGGATCGGGTAGGGGTCTACATCTCAATATTAAGAAAACTGAGGTATTTTGGCCTTCAGTTGATCCACGAAGCATTGTTGAAGTTTTTTTCCCCCAATGATATTGGTAGGCCTAGTAATGGCGTTAAAATTTTGTGGGAATGTTATAAATACCCTCCATTTTTGTTCACCTTGCACAAATAACCCTGAGGGATAAAAAATATTTTTTTTGTAGTCAACTTGTGCTAGTTGCGTCCACTTCTGAAAGCAACTTGTGCTAGTTGCTTCCACTTTTCAGAGGGTATGGGTATGTTTATAAATTGTATAAGGGTATAATTTAAGAAGCGAATTTTGTGGGGTATTTAAATAATGTTCCCTAAAATTTTAGGTGGACCTGTGAGTTTGGGTTTGAATATCATGAGTTACATGGTGTTGAGTAGGGTGAACAAGGTTATTCAGCTAATGTCCGCCATCAAAAAACTCAAGGACCCTCAAAGTGAGATGTTGTTACTTCGCAATTGCATTGGTGTGTCCAGATTATATTTTGTTATGCATACCACCAATCCTGCAACTCTACAACAAGCCACTGACCTCTTTGATGGCCATTTACTCAAGTATCTGAGACTTTTAATCACGGGAGATGGAGCTGGTTTTGGGCCTTTGCAACAGAGATTGGCTACCCTGCCCATAAAAGATGATGGTCTTAACATATATACTATGGCAGACACTCGCACATATTGTTATCTTGCCTCTCAGAGTCAGACTACTTCGGTGCGGAAGGTGATACTTGGTAGCTTATTCTTAACAGATAATGGTTCTTCTTATCAGTTGGATCTTCAGAACTTCATTCAAGTATGTGGTTTGCCTCCCACTTATTGCGTTGATGATATTGCCCCCCCTTCTATGCACTCCTTGGAAGTCACTTATTTTGATGCAGTTAAGAAGCAAATCTTTGTCCAATTTTCATTATCTACAAGAGATTCCATTATGTGGAAATGTAACTGGGTCAAACATGCTCAAGATTACCTTTTGGCTCTTCTTATTAGTGGGTTATATCAATGCATTGGGCTCAGACAGTTCAGAGCAGTAGTTTGTTATCGCCTTAGTATCCCCTTGTTTGTTGAAGATGGTTTGTGCACGTGTTGTAATAGACCTATGGATATTTTTGGTGATCATGCGTTACATTGTGCTAAGGATGTTGGACTTAAATTCCGCCATGACGTGGTTCATGAGGTAGTTGCGGATATTTATTACAAGGCTGGTGTTCCTGCGCGCAAATAAGTTGCTCTGGATTTTTGTCAGATAATAACAAGGATTTACCTCCAACGGATATCCTTTTTTTCAACAAATAAAATGTCCAAGACGTGTGTATGGATGTCACATGTGTATCACCCTTCACTGACGATGGGGTTCGTGCTTAGATTCCGGGCCAGACCATTTTGAAGGAAATTTTGCGTAAACGTACTAAATACTTGGATGAATGTGTTTCCATTGTTATGGTTTAGGTGTTTTAGCTTTCACTACTTTAGGGGAGCTTAGCGAGGATATTGTATGTTTTTTCAAGCGTTTGAAGAATTGTTTAGTTAGTAATGATGTTGGTAATGGTCTATGTAGCTTTATTTTTCATAGACTGGGTGTTGATATTCAAAAAGGGTTGGTGCCTAGCTTTTCGCTCGGTTGCCAATAATAATAATAATAATAGCAAAAATACGGGTATCTAGCTCAGCTGGTCATCCCCGTTCCTCAAAGGTTGATGCGCTCCAGGAGGTCCCAGGTTCGAGTCTCAAATGGCGCAATATTGCAGTATTTGACATGGAAGGTAGAGTTAGTTTTCCCCCATTGCGACATAATCATCCCCCTGTCTGCTTCGGATCCCTTGGATGGTTCCTCATGAGGCTCGCTGGTAGGCTATCATGGCAACCTGTTCAATTAATATAGTAGTACGTCGTTGGAGCTTAGCTTGTTAGGCGTCCAACTAGTTTCATGTAATATTAGTTATCCAATAATATAATTATTATTGTATTTATAAAAATACTACTAGTAAAATAAAACCTAAAAAATAAAAATAAAATATAACCTAAACCCTAAATCTAAATACAAGTTCGCTTCGGTGGCGCCAAAAATTGATGTGGTCGTGGTAGTGGTAAAAAAAAGTTCATTTCCCAGACTTATAGAGATTTTATTTTAGACTTAAATTATAGAAATAACTAGCAAATTAACGAAAGATTGTAACAAAGTTGTGAGATACCGGGACTCGGGACTCCACCAAAATTCATGTTCATGTGGTTAGAATATCAATTCTTAGACAATTATAGCTCCAAAAATAACAATTATTGACTTTGAATTTTTGCTAAGGTAGATTTTGTAAAACATTAATTGGAAATGGTACACTTAAGCTAAGCATAACCCATCAAACTAAATCAAAACTAATTAATAAAAGTCATGATTCAATATAAATTAGTGCAAAAAGTCATAAAAAGAATTGATATAATTACCACAGTGACGAAAAATGGCTTCCTCCATTGTCCCAGTGATGGGGTTTAGTTCCTCATGCTCAAAATACACTCAAAAGATTGATTCATGGCTCATAAAAGTGTTTTATTGAAGAATAATATGAGAACAAGAATAAAACAATTACAGAAAGCCTTTTTGTAGAGAGGCTGAGGATATTCGCTGAAAGCTTTTGCCACTAAACAGACAACGATATTGTACTTCTGTTGTTGAATATTCTTTTGCGTCAACTGTTCTTCTTCGTCTTCTTCCTTCTGAAACTTGCATAACTCGCCTGCACTTCTTGTTCTTCGACTCTGAGCTCGACCCAACCTCCAAAACTACTCGATATCCCATTTGTGAGTCCCATCAACCCCTTTTATACACACAATCTCCCATAATCCCGAGAATTTCTTTTCATTAACTCTGTTATTTTCTTTGACCAAAATTTACGGAAATACCTTCTGTAAATCTTTTTACACGTCTTTGGATGGTTAAAACTTCTCTTAATACTTCAAGTAGTTGATAGAGTCGAATCTTAGGGTAATATCTTCTTATATTCTTCACATAATTACCAAACTCTGAGATATTCTTTCCTCCCCTGTTTCATTGAGAAAATAAGAATTCTTCCTTTTTAATCGAAAGCAACTCCAATACAATCCCTGTTTCGATTTACTGGATCATTCCCAACCAAATCTGTAGAAAATATTGCCCAAATCTTTCACATACTTTCTTAAACCAAAACCGAGAACTTTTATTTCCAAGTTTAACTTCAAACCGATGATTGAGCCAAATTTAACCGAATCAAACACTTAGATTTTTGTTAGAAGGAGAGCAAAAACGGATCCGAGGAGCGCAAAAATCGTATTTGACTCGGTAGTCACAACCGGTTTTGTATATTTGTATAAATCGGACAAAATTATCCTCACTAGGTACATACAATTTTCAAAAACACTTTCTTGTTTCCAAACGGGTTAACCATGAACAATACACCAAAACTTGAACTTCCATTAATGGTGACGACTTATTTGTTTCGCCATTCTAATCAAAAGACGAATTGCAAAAACGGATATTAGAGATGATTTGTGTAATCAATCCATAAGTGTAGAATAAACCCTTAGCAACAAATAGGGAAATGATGAGTATCACCGGTAATTGCAGGGATTGATCGAGTAAGATACTTTTTTAAGATATTGCAGGGATTCCCTCATCTGCAACATAATCGAAACAAAACCCTCAATTGGGAAGATGCCAGATTGGCTGTAACAATTTATACTACTAATAGTTCCAATCATACTAAGAAAAAGAGAATAATAAATCATCATTCATTATAATAATACAACATCAATCAATATGAATAATTGGAAATCACTACTTAGTGGTGCCTGATGCATAGACTTCTATACAGGGTCAAAGTACATATGTTCTGATATTTTTAAGCAAGATATTTGTTAGTAGCGGAGAAGGTTACAGATTGGCAATGCAGTTTATGTTTTTTATTTAATAGCGGAGAGGATTAGGGTTTAGCGATGTAGTTTAATTCTTCTTTCGGTGTTGAATGGGTGAGCATTTTGTGTGGTCATAAAGGGTATCTCTGTCCAATTCATAAAAATATATATAAATCCACCTAATCACCGATTCAACTACGATTTTTGCACTCCTCGGATCCGTTTTTGCTCTCCCTCTAACAAAAATCAACACTTATATGATTCATGTTTAGGCCCAAAGAGTAAGCCCAAACAAAATCATCCCTTTAGTCTCCTTTAATCCCCTCCAAAATCTCAACTCTAATTTTGTTCTTCCACTGCAAAGTTTTCCGCCAATTTCTAGGTTCAAAATGTTCAAGAAGATGGGTGCCACTTAGCAGAGATGGGGGTCCCTTTAGCACTTTTCCTGGGATGCCCAAATCTGATTTTGGGGTGCCTTACGTAATTTTCTGGGATGCAAATAACACTTTTTTGGGGGGTCTCATGGGACTTCAATCACCACTTTGCGAGCCAATTTCGCCGTAAAAGCTTATTTCTCCAAAACACCTACAAAGACATAAAAAGTAAAAATAGATACAAAATCGAGCACTATCAATACATAAAATTGAAATCATATTGTTGATGGTGGATTTTAGTTCAGGGCTAAAATTGTAAAACCATTATTTTTACGTGTTGTCACCCTGCAAAGGGAAAGCTGATTAAGAAGTGATGAGTGCAAAAACCTCTTCACTTTATTTATTTGAAGCAATTCAATAAATACACAGAATTCACCCAGAATGGTGCGTGCAACAAACAATCCCAAATATTCGTGAATTTTACTAGCATTAACAATTAACGCATGATTTGCCTGGTATTTTCCATGATGTGTTCTCAGCCGAACTCTCATCATTGACATGACATGACGACTGAGTGCTCACTCTCAGCAGAGTAGCATGAATCTCCGTGCCAATATTGAGGCATGCATGAAATACCCACACATGCTACATCACTCTCTGACAGAGAGTCTTGCATCAACGCGCTTTGGTTAGCCGATCGAGCATGCTTAATTTCCTTAAGGAAAATTTAGATTGTCCAACTCAGTCTCAGAAACGATCACGACCACACAAGTTGGCCGCGCAATTTAGCCAGCCTAGACGATCCTCAGCAGGAGCAAGCTACCACCACAATGACCGCCAGCGGGCTCGTTTATGCCCTGGTCGGTCAAACACACGCCATGCTCCCAAACAACCACCGAACGCTAGACTGAAGTAGGATGGTTGGGCTGGTGTGGAGCATCTTGGAAAAGCTCGTGCGCACAAGACTGCCAATGTCGGTCTCAAACAGATCGCGGACGTCCAACTTCGCCAGCATGGTTGGACGGCATAGATCGTCCCATGACCGGTTGGACAAGCGTTGTCCTGCACACCGGCGGGCCCTCTTTCTACATACCTGACCGACCTTCTCACGACCTAGCCAGGGAGGATCAAACGCTTGCTCGAAGTTCGGCCGGCGTGATGCTTTAAGGGTCACAGGAAAGTCAACTAGTGTCTTAAATTGATCACGACCATCCAACTTCACCTGTATGTTTGGATGGCTTATATCAAGCCTATGACCGTGGGACAGGTACACACATGCTCACCACCGGCTCAATATGAGCCCCGCATGATCGGACTCCCCAAAGGAGGAGCATAGCTTGCCAAACCGTTAGGTTGAAGTCGTGTACACTCGACCGATCCAAAACCCTAATTAGGGTTTGCGGCATGTTACATGTGTCGCTAATCGATCACGAGCGTCCATCTTCACAAGCTTGGATGGAGGGTGTAGATGTAGACTTAAAAGGTCCCGAGCATGTCAACATGATCACCGTGGGCCCATCTACACGCATGACCGATCAACCAAGGCCAACCATGGCAGGACGTCTCGAAACGCGCGCCCGAAGTAGGCATGTCACGCGGTTTCCAACTCTTTTGCGGCATGGGATTTCTGTTACAAATCAATCTCAGCCGCTCCTCTTTGCCTGTCAAATTGAGTGGCTGAGATCACACTTTTATGGGACAGTGAGGTACAGATGTGTACACCGGCAAGCCGTCTACACGCATGCCCGGTCGAACCTGCCTAAAACACCTCCCATGCTTGGTTTCGACCAAGCTGAAGAGTGATGCTTGCACACCTTTTCAAAACCCTAAACTCTATCAACGGTCGCAGATGATCGTCACAAGATCATCTCATCCGTCTAACTCTACCAGCTTGATTGGTCAGCCCTGGCTAGGAGTTAAGTGACTAATAAAGCATCCCCATGATCATCGTCTGCCGCTCTTCCACATAGAGTGATCGGCCAAAGCAAGGCTCGCTCATGCAGCCTCCAAACGATCACTTGAAGATGGTTGGACGTGTTGCTATTTTAAGACGCTTGATCGTGACTTACTCCGTTAATCCTTAAAATAGCGAGGCTTCATACATGTTGAATATATTCGATGCATTACATGCATAGAATACACACGATATTTCATAAATATCGATTTCCCAAATAACTTAGTTATTTAACCTAACACCGTATGCTACCTTCTGTGGGTCCCACGATCCACACAATCGAGACATCAAGCATGTCACAAACTGGGGGATACTTACGGGGGTATTGGTCTGGCAGTTTACAACATGCAGCGTGCAACGCGCCATCACAAGAATGTGTCAGGAAGACATGGACGATTAGTGATGAGGGGAGAAGTGGGCCAAGACGTGATCGTGCAATCACCCACACGACCCCACTACTCCATCACTCAACTTCCTCCACTTCCTAAGAGATAAGGGTTTGCGCTCTATGACTTGTATAAATAGGTCATTTGCCTATTTTCCAAACAACACAGACGAACACAGAAAAAACTAAGTGTTGTCGTCAGTATCCAGAAATCACCATTCCGATACAAGTCATAAACAGCCAACACCTTCACAATCTCAACACCTTCTTCGCTTCCCTCCCTAAGATCAACCCCATCTCCTTCACTTTGTGACCGAAGCAAGTCTGGAAAGGCCATTTCATGGTTTAGGACTAGGGGTGCACAGGAACCGAGCCGGACCGACGGACCGTCCCGGAACCGGTGGAACCGTACCTATTTTTGTACCGAACCGAGGAAGGGGGTACAGGTACCGGTCCAAAAAATAGGAACCGAGGCTAGGGAGGTACAGGTACACGGTCCTATCCAAGTCCCGTACCGTCCCGGACCGAATGTACCGAGTAGTAATAGCCATTAGATTTAGGGGTAATAAACTAATAATAGCCATTAGATTTAGGGGTAATAAAATTAAGAAAAAAATACACAGAACTTGCATAGAACGAATTGAAGATCAGATAAACAAAAATACGGCTTGTGCAAAATGTAAAGGAGACGGACGTTAAGAAAAGAAACCCAATTTTGGTTTGTACTAGGAAACCAAAGACCCTCCAGTTGATGTTCCCAGAGGTGTTTAGCAATGAACTCAGCTAGCGTAACAAGATATGATTGCTCTTTCAAACGAAGCAAGCTCTGGAAATTTAAAATGAAGTTTATGATAAAAGTAAGACGATGTTTAGTAGAATAACGCGACGAACTAAGATGTTACAGAACAATAATTACTTGAATAATCAAGTTCTTGAGAAGCTTGGAGTAGGCATTCTTGTTATCAGCGACACGTAAAAGATCTTTGCTAGCGAGAATCCTTCATTTCATGCACCAAGTCATCTTGTGCTTGCAGAACCTTTATACGCGATGCATTCAGCTGCATGGAATACTCACTGTCCAAAATCCCATCATTAACAACGTAGGAGAAACACAAATTTCTGGAACCGAGACTAGTACCGGGAACCGTGCACAGTGCCGAGATCGATCCGAATAGTACCGGAACCGAGGTACAGGGTACATGTACCGGTCCAAAAAATAGGAACCGAGGCTAGGGAGGTACAGGTACTCGATCTCGGCAAGAACCGAGCCGAACCGTACCGTGTGCACCCTTATTTAGGACAGAATTATACAAATTGATCTCTCGAATCAAAATCACTCCCGTGCAGTGCATTTGTTTAGGGTTTAGATTCATTTCTCATCCACACACTTCAAATTACCAAAACCAGCAGAAATAGTTTTCACCCATAAAGAATTGGCGACCACAGTGGGAGATTAATCTCTCGGTTGCAATATTCAATTTCCAATTTCCAATTTCCAATTTCATTTTTCAATCTCGATTTCAAGATGGTGGAACTTAGGTATGGATTAGCAATCAATTCCGATGGAACTAGCGCTGACAACACTCTCGGTGTCGATGTCCCTGTCAGTGGAGCTACCGTGCAGAATGTGAGCAATACATCTCGTGGAGCCGCCTCCTCTACCACCAACACCAGCAGAGCGGGAGAGATTCCAGTAAGCGTGAGGCCCCCTATCACCAGAGCCAGAGCAGCCGCAAACCCCGGCATTTCTTCAAGTGTAACGCCTCCAGTCGTCACCAGGTCAACTGCCACACCTCCGTCAGGACGAGGGACTGGAGGAACAAGAGGAGGACAACCCCCTATTACCATTGTAGATTTGATGGAAAGGCAGGAAGTTATTGCTAGAGCCCAAACGGATATGGATGCAACTCAAAAGGTGGTACTTACTTTTCTCAAAACTTTAACTGAACGATTGTCGCAAGAGTCACAACAGCCCCTAGAGCCAACAAGGAACGTTTTCAGTACACCCGGAGCAGGCACTTCAACGGCGCGGGCCCACATGGATGAAGAAGCTCGTGACGCTCCTGAACGCCTAAGTTAAAGAGACCAGCCATCCAACTTCATTACACGTGAAGACCTGGAGCGACTCCTCCAAAACCGGGGCAAAGGAAATCATGCGGACATGCACCAGCATCAACCACCATACCCTCAGGATGTACAACGGATTCCCCTGCCAAGAGGATACACCTCTCCTCAGTTTACCCTTTATGATAGTACTGGTAACGCTCGTGAAGACATCTCCCGATTTTTGGAATCTTTAGGGGAACACGAATATAATCATGTTCTCCGCCTGAAAGAGTTCTCGAAATCACTTCTTTGGAAGAGCGTACACTGGTACAACAACATCGCGCCTGACAGCATATCCAATTGGAGCGAGATGGTCAGTGCCTTCTACAGAAAGTATTTCTTCGTGTCTGAGCAGATCACCTTTTCAGACTTAGGAAGAATGTTTCAACGAAACAACGAACATCCAAACGACTTCGTAAAGAGGTTCAGGATTCAAGCGTCGGATTGTCATGATCCGAATGTCACCCAGCTCCAATTGGTGGAGTCATGCATCAACAGAATGGTGCCCATATACCGTGCTTTTTTGGAGAATCTGGGCTTTCAAACATTTTCTGAGCTCCATGAAGCCGCTAAGCGTTCAGCCACAATGGCCCCAGCATTGTTGGAAAGAACCAGAATTGTTCGGAACGAAGATGCACGTGAGAGTCGAGAAAGCAGACGTCTCATCAACAAGCAATATAACACCGGTCCTTCTGTGAGTGTGGTGGGAGAAGGAGGAAAAAGGAAAGCCTCGACAGCAGAACAGCAACCTAAACGTGCAGCACCAGCGCAGACAACTCCGTCCCGAAAGAGCGCGGACAAAACTCCTGTGCAAGAAGCTGAAGACGCAGTCCTAGACTTCCCCTTCCCCATGAATGAAGTCATAGATCTCTTGAAAGCATGGATTCAAGACAACGCGATCAAGCTACCTCCTCTCAGACGTCCACCGACTGAGGAAGAAATGGCAAATCCCAGGTACTGGCGTTACCATAGATTCATCCATCACCCAACCAGCAATTGCAACAAATTGAAGCGCATTTTCAGAGAAAAGGTAGAAGCAGGGGAACTCCAATTAGGAAACAAATGTGTTCATAGAGATCCTCTTCCTATTAGAAGCTGCATGATCTCAGGGATTACGTCCACAAGGCATGCGATCTATGATGGAACATTTATGTGAAATCTTGTATTTCTCCAAGGCACAGTGTCAAGACATCTTCGCAGCCCTCAACCGCATTGTGTTAGGCCAACGCTTATATCCAGAAAGGGAAGCAACGAAAACTCAGTCTTTCCTGGAAAACACTGCTAGCAAGGGGAACTGGAGATTCTTGACCGTCACTCGTTTGAAGGATGCCGAGTTCGACAGCATATTGATTGATGCAGCCTCCGAATTCAACATCGTCACCGTCAAGACTTTAAGAGCCGCAAAGATTTCGAAATAGGAAGCTACTCGCAACCCAACCGTGATCAGGGGTTCAGAAGGAGAATTCAGAGACGCCTATGGATGCATTGACCTTGAAGTTAAAATCGGTGATGCTCTAACACAAGCTAAATTTTACATAGTAAAAGGGTATCCGAATTACGACATGGTCCTGGGACGCTCGTGGATACACGACAACAAAGCAGCACTGGGAGTGTGTCCTTTGCCGATTTCAATACATGAAAGAATTTCCAACAAGCCGTCCAATCCCGAAGATTACCTATTGCCGTATCAACAGCTTGCAAATGTGACACAACTTATTGGAGAAAGCCCGTCAACATACCTTAAAAGGTTCCGAGCCCAAGTAAGTCTCATTGAACAACCCTTTTTGCAAACAATCATTCCTCTTCCTATTGAGGCTCGGGGACTCGTTTCAATCAATAACCTGACCGCCACTAAGAGGTGTGAGTGGGATGTCGGTCCTTTCAAGCGCTTTGCCAAAAAACTTAGAGGCCGTTTCAATCAAATGCAACACATTACAAAATCAAGGAGTTGTACCAAGTCCGAACCCGTTTCTAATTGGATATATGGTAGTGAAGGTAACCACATTTCAAGTTGGAAACGTAGCAGTGAAGATGACCGCTCAACCTGATTTGCCAACAGCAAAGGAGGATGAACCGTACCTGGTGGCAGATATCATCCTAGGCGGCTATTGCAAGATCATCAACGCTGACAAGCTTGAGAGCGTGACGATTCACTCACGATGGCTTAAACCCTACAATACCTAAAAAAACGTTGTGCTACCCTTTTCTCCGGCGTTCTCCGTGATGATTCCTCCAACAATTTCCCTTTACATGCAATGTTTCTAATTCCTCCAAATGATTGCACTGTTTGCTTTCATAATCATTAGGGTTTCAATTTTCAATTAATCAAAGTATTATTTCCTTTAGGAATTTCTTCACTCCCAGGCATGACACAAAATTCTGAGTCATCCTAAATCATCATTACCCAGAAAGAAAACCCTAAAAAGAAATCTTTGTATCTTCTGAAAGCGATTGGAGGAATAGACTATGTACGGAGAAAAAGGGGAAAACGCCTTGAGCAGTCTACATCAACAGAATCAGACTTACGCCAGGAGAGCGCAGACAGGTTTGTGGTGTTTTATTATGGCATTACTTCTTTTATCACGAGAATCACATGCAATCATATGAAGGCACACCACTGCGCCTGAGAAGACTCAGATGCAGTCTTAATGAAAGATTTGTCTCAAAAAAAAATACCCTTGTTCAAACAAGCAAGCAGAAAATAAGAAGACCTTGAACTCAGCCGCCACTGAGTACAAGGACAAAATGTTCATAAATTATGAGAAAATACTCAGAAAAGAAGAAAAGAGAAGGAACATGAATATTTAGTCATCAAGGAGATCGACCGTGTCTTCCCCACCGCTGAAGTCTGCTTTAACATCATCATCGTGGGTCGCTACTGCTTCTTCCTTCGGATCTGCCTCAGCTTTCGCTTCGGATATTTCTGCAACAATGTTCACCGCTTTGACAACATCCTCAGTAGGGACAGCTTCCATACCTTCTCCAAGGACCACCGCAGAGATTGTGCTGAAAACCTTTGGGTGCTCGGGTTCATCCGTGTCAGAATCGAGGATTATCACACCATCACGGATCGAATAATCACGCATATCTTCCTTTGAGGCCGTTCATGTTCAACCCTTCTCCTTTTCAGCCGTGCTGCAAACCTCTCCGCTCTTGCGCTCTCCGGTAGTAGTAGCGACGCCTCATCATGCCGCCATCTCTCCTCCCTATCGATTGAAGCTAAGAGAGTTCGAATGTGTTCTCGAGCGATGCGCAAGTGTAGAACAGACATTCCCTGTATAGCACGATCAGCCTCGCGAAGCGGAAGATCAATTCTAGCCATCACCTCCCCGAACGCGTCATCGGCCTCAGGTTTATTGACTTCGAAGCTCCTTTCTGGAGAAGTACCAGACTAGTCCTTGCCAGCTGCCTCCATGAGATTCTGCGGGAAGAGAGAAGGAGATGTTTCTGCGATGGGAAAATAGTTTCGGAATATTCTTTATATTTCGCAAACCAACAGGACCCTGGGAAGAGAAGGAATCTTTACTTATCATCTATAAAGGCTACAAATGCGGGATAGTGATCGGCAATGCTTATCGAATATATTTGAAGGGATCCACCGTGCGGTGAAAGGAAACGCATCTAGTCCAAGAAACGGGCCAGACTCTATCATGGGGACTAGATTATATCAATGTTCGGCCATGTGAGAATATGAGCACAGCGGGCCCGCGTCCACGTTCGAGCAAAGCAAGCATAGCAAGGCCGACGTTTGATCGTGGCAGACAAACAGTGGACTCATTTTTGACCAAAGCATGCACACGGTGGGACCCACGATTCGTCCAGGGTTGCATGTAAGCTACGCAAAAAAAACAAGTGACACGGTTCTTCGGCGGGTCAAGTCACGACCTAAGGCTAGGTTTTGCATGCAATAACAAAAAAGAAAAGAGGGGAGGAAATAAGGAAAATATGAGGGTTAGCATCCCTTTTATGCACCAGTAATTGAGGAATTCTAATAGAAGAGGGATTCCCTTCTAAACACTCAAGGAAAGGAACCGGTCCCACCAAGGCCCATGATCACGCCTGGCATACTCGCGCGAATGATTGCTAATGTGACCGGCCAGAGCCCTTCCAGGTAAACTTCTTTTATCTTGTCTTTTTTACGTTATATACGTCACCATCTCATGCCTACCCCACAATAATGAAACCATTATGTGCTAGGCAGGGGACTTAATGTTGATGGTGGATTTTAGTTCAGGGCTAAAATTGTAAAACCATTATTTTTACGTGTTGTCACCCTGCAAAGGGAAAGCTGATTAAGAAGTGATGAGTGCAAAAACCTCTTCAATTTATTTATTTGAAGCAATTCAATAAATACACAGAATTCACCCAGAATGGTGCGTGCAACAGCAATCCCAAATATTCTGTGAATTTTACTAACATTAACAATTAACGCATGATTTTCCTGGTATTTTCCATGTTGTGTGCTCAGCCGAACTCTCATCATTGACATGACATGACGACTGAGTGCTCACTCTCACCAGAGTAGCATGAATCTCCGTGCCAATATTGAGGCATGCATGAAATACCCACACAGGCTATATCACTCTCTGACAGAGAGTCTTGCATCAACGCGCTTTGGTTAGCCGATCGAGCATGCTTAATTTCCTTAAGGAAAATCTAGATTGTCCAAATCAGTCTCGGAAACGATCACGGCCACATAAGTTGGCCGCGCAATTTAACCAGCCTAGACGATCCTCAGCAGGAGCAGGCTACCACCAAAATGACCTCCAGCGGGATCGTTTATGCCCTGGTCGGTCAAACACACGCCATGCTCCCAAACAACCACCGAACGCTAGCCTGAAGTAGGATGGTTGGGCTGGTGTGGAGTAGTTTGGAAAAGCTCGTGCGCACAAGACTGCTAATGTCGGTCTTAAACAGATCGCGGCCGTCCAACTGCACCTGCATGGTTGGACGGCATAGATCGTCCCATGACCGGTTGGACAAGCGTTGTCCTGCACACCGGCGGGCCCTCTTTCTACTTACCTGACCGACCTTCTCACGACCTAGCCAGGGAGGAGCAAACGCTTGCTCAAAGTTCGGTCGGCGTGATGCTTTAAGGGTCACAGGAAAGTCAACTAGTGTCTTAAATTGATCACGACCATCCAACTTCACCTGCATGTTTGGATGGCTTATATCAAGCCTATGACCGTGGGACAGGTACACACATGCTCACCACCGGCTCAATGTGGGCCCCGCATGATCGGCCTCCCCAAAGGAGGAGCATAGCTTGCCAAACCGTTAGGTTGAAGTCGTGTACACACAACCGATCCAAAACCCTAATTAGGGTTTGCGGCATGTTACATGTGTCGCTAATCGATCGCGAGCGTCCATCTTCACAAGCTTGGACGGAGGGTGTAGATGTAGACTTAAAAGGTCCCGAGCATGTCAACATGATCACCGTGGGCCCATCTACACGCATGACCGATCAACCAAGGCCAACCATGGCAGGACGTCTCGAAATGCGTGCCCGAAGTAGGCATGTCACGCGGTTTCCAACTCTTTTACGGCATGGGATTTCTGTTACAAATCAATCTCAGCCGCTCCTCTTTGCCTGTCAAATTGAGTGGCTTAGATCACACTTCCATGGTACAGTGAGGTACAGACGTGTACACCGGCAAGCCGTCTACACGCATGCCCGGTCGGTCCTGCCGAAAACACCTCCCATGCTTGGTTTCGACCAATCTGAAGAGTGATGCTTGCGCACCTCTTCAAAACCCTAAACTCTATCTACGGTCGCAGATGAGCGTCACAAGATCTTCTCGTCGATCTAACTCTACCAGCTTGATTGGTCAGCCCTGGCTAGGAGTTAAGCGACTAATGAAGCATCCCTATGATCACCGTCCGCCACTCTTCCACATAGAGTGATCGGCCAAAGCAAGGCTCGCTCATGCAGCCTCCAAACGATCACTTGAAGATGGTTGGACGTGATGCTATTTTAAGACGCTTGATTGTGACTTACTCCGTTAAGCCTTAAAATAGCGATGCTTCATACATGCTGAATATATTCGATGCATTACATGCATAGAATACACACGATATTTCATAAATATCGATTTCCCAAATAACTTAGTTATTTAACCTAGCACCGTATGCTACCTTTTGTGGGTCCCACGATCCACACAATCGAGACATCAAGCATGTCACAAACTGGGGGATACTTTTGGGGTATTGGTTGGCGGTTTCTGCGTGCAGCGTGCAACGCGCCATCACAGGAACGTGTCAGGAAGACATGGACGGTTAGTGATGAGGGGAGAAGTGGGCCAAGACGTGATCGTGCAATCACCCACACGACCCCACTACTCCATCACTCAACTTCCTCCACTTATTACGAGATGAGGGTTTGCGCTCTATGACTTGTATAAATAGGTCCTTTGCCTATTTTCCAAACAACACAGACGAATACAGAAAAAACTAAGTGTTGTCGTCAGTATCCAGAAATCACCATTCTGATACAAGTCATAAACATCCAACACCTTCACAATCTCAACACCTTCTTCGCTTCCCTCCCTAAGATCAACCCCATCTCCTTCACTTTGTGACCGAAGCAAGTCTGGAACGGCCATTTCTTGGTTTAGGCCAGAATTGTATATATTGATCTCTCGAATCAAAAGCACTCCCTTGCAGTGCATTTGTTTAGGGTTTAGATTAATTTCTCATCCACACACTTCAAATTACCAAAACCAGCAGAAATAGTTTCCACCCATAAACACATATCAAACACATAAATGTCTCTAGTAACAATCTAGAAATCAATCATAAACCCTAGATATACTGAAAACAAACGATGATGATTAATACTTCAAACAAACTTGTATAGCTATAAAGCTTCACGCTTAAACCATTGACTTTATCTTTAATCAACAAAGGTGAAACTACTCAGATTACAAATAATAACAAGAAGATAGAAGAATGATGATGGTTTCCCCCTCCTAGGTGTAAGATGTTGAATTTGTGATATGAGAGGTAGGTTATATCTTGTAGAGACTTAGATGTCTTATTTTATAGCTTTTAATGCTTAGCCCTCAAGCCTCCTTTCCTTCTAGGTTTAGAATCCTTCTATAACCATGTTCCTTGTTTTAAAAGCCAAAATATATTACGTAGGTTCGCCACATTCGGCAGGGTCGATCTCTAATGAACCGTGACGACTTATGACCAAAATAGCTCAGAAAATCTGTCCAAAAACTTGCTACTGCCGGCATGGTCTATTCCCAAGTGAACCGTCCCAACTTAGGGGGAAAAAATACAGAGAATTTTATGAAATAGTGTAACTTATGGCATGGTTCCAAATGTGCCGGCATGGTTTTGTTGTAGATCGTTTTCTTTCCCTTCAACTGTTTTGCCCATAACTTCTTCGTCCGAACTCGGAATGACATCGTTCTTTTTACGTTCATTTTATACTCTCGTTTTATTTGAGATGGTATTAAGAACTCTTGGATCTGAATGAATTGAATCTGATCATTGGTCCTTTTCCACTGATAATAATTCATTTCCTTTTTGGATGGTTCACCTAATATAAGACATAAACTAGAAAACAATTATAATAACAAGTAATATGCAAGAATTATATCTAAAGCAAGTATTGATTCGACACTCTAAACATGTAAATTAAGCACTTATCAGCAGATATCGCACATGCTTACATGAATTCCTAATAAGAACTTCATCTAAATTTATAAAGTGTTTGCTTAAATTCCAAGTTACCCTAGCTTGAATTCAAAGATACCTGAAGCCTTGAAAATCTATAAGTAGAGCGACACTTGCAAAAGGATTTCTTAATTCCTGGCACACTTGTGTCCTAGTTTCTAAGCAAGAGTCGTCCTCTATAACCTAGGTTTCATCTGTGAAACATAATGAAGTTACGACTTTGAAGACTTCACTTAGGGATTCTTGAAGCCCGACCAGACTATCTTTTACCTTATAGTTCGTATATCCGGATCATGTTCTTATAAATCTTTGAGATCTTAGTAATCTCAGATCGCATATCCTCTTTAATGAAATTTCTTGTGTGTGTGCTTTTTAGTTTTCCACATCTTTTGATTGTTAAATTATTACACGGGTTCATAACTTATCAAACGAAAAAGTCGGCGGTGTATTTGGTGTCATCTCATTTTCAGGTTTGAATCCAAGCTAAGGTTGCGTTGAATTCCAACTAAACAACTTCTCTAATTAGGAAATTCCGATTAGACTAATTCCACACATAATAATGGTTCTCTCTCTCTTCTCTGCAAATCGGGAGATAACCGATCCAACCCAGTTTTCCAAATCGAATTAAATTTGATCTTCAAATGCATCAATAAACAGATTTATTAATTGGATTTGATCTTTCTTTCTTGATTCTCATGATCTTTATATCCTATTTTAAAACTTTTGCATAAATTTTAACAAATTTGTACTCAAAATTTTATTTTATTTTAAAATGAATAACTAATTTTTAAATTTCTCCCCTTTTGTTTACAGATTGTTTGTCCAAAAATGGAGTTAGCCTAGTTTCATGTGGTGATTAGTGCGTTTTCTGTTGTTGTTTTAGTGCTCGTTGAAGCCAAAGTCTCATCTGAAGTCCCCATTGTTGTTAGAAGAGTTTTCATGGAAAAAAAGCATGTTCATCTTCGATACAATCAAGGAACGATTCAAGTACATAAATCGCAGGAATTGGAAAAGGAAAGTCTGTTACAGATTTGAAATTCGATTATCCCTCCTCCTCCTTTGGTCAACTACAGCTCATATGGTTTACTTTTGTGTTTCAACTTCTCCCAAAAATATCTCAATACCTAATTCGCAGGGATATCAGTATCTAGCTATTTGCGGTAAACCTAATTTGAAACAGTTTTATATAAACCCAAATCTTGGAAATATTGTCATGTCTTCAATTCAATCTTCTCTAAATCAAACAATGGATACAAACAATGTCAATGGAGAGATTGAACCAACCACAACCACTGAAGTATCTAATCTTGCTCTGAAGTTTAAAAAAAGCAACATTGGAACTGAAAGCTGCTGAGGATATCATAGTTCTCAACCGAAGAATCTGAAATAGAAGAACAAGAAGATGGAGAGTGGGATTTCTGCCTGATAGGAAAGATCATTATGGAAGGAAAGATGGGCTATAATACTGTGGAAAAGAACATCCAATTCACATGGAATTTCATTCCCCCCGAGGAGGTTAAAATAATTGAGATTGACACAAATGTCATGATTTTCAAGATGAAAAACAAGAAAATACTAGACAAAGGACCTTGGAATATGGTTACCTATGCATTCTATTTGATTACTTTCAAGGATTGATTCATCAACAACTGGATGGGACTAAGCAGATGTACAGGATCCAACTGAAATACCTTCAACCAGAACATCAGATCTGTGGAGGAGATGGGGAAACTTTTAGGAGAAGTACTAGCCATTGAACCATCTAATGCAATTCCAGATGATGGAATTCCTGTCAAAGTTTGTGTGAAAATAGAGCTCACTACCCCCTTAAGAAGAGGCGTCATAGCCATTACTGCAGCTGGAACAACAAAATGGGTGAGATTTTTTTATGAAAAGCAACCACATAAGTTGTGTCATGATTGTTTCATCATAAATCATTGCAAAGGAGTGTGCCCAGATGCAGCAGAATATGTGAAAATTGTCCATGCTAAACCTCTGCCATTTGGAGGAGTTGGAAAAAATAAAGAAAAGTCATACAGTGAGGAGCAATACTATTATAGCCTCCAATCCAGAAGACCTATTAAACCTGCTCTTTTTATCCCTCCTCAAGATGGAATTTATATTATGTCAAAAGCTGCAATTGAAACTGAAGAAAGCCAAGCAAGATTGGGGAAAAGACAGAGGTTCATTGATACTGAGAAAAGCACAGATGATCAGACAAAGAATGAAAACTCTGAAAATAATAATGAAGGCTAGCCAGTGAGGCAAACAACAGCCAGAATCCCACCTAAGGATAAGCAATCTGGAAACATCACACAGGAGAATTAGGTAATAAAAAAAAAAACTTTTTTCTTTTTCAAATAATCCCTACATAAACTTTTTAGTTTTTCTTCAGTCAATTGATCCTACAGTTTTAAACAAAAATATTTTTATTATGAAGATTTTGTCTTGGAATGTTTGTGGCTTTGGAAATAAACACACTAAAAGACATCTTAAAGAACTGATAAGATCTAATAATCCTGATGCCATTTTCTTAATAGAAACCAAGAATACTACTAAGAAAATGAAACAATATACATATAGTCTCATGTATCCTAATATGTGTTTCCATGAACCTACAAGAACATCAGGGGGTCTTTGTCTTCTTTGGAAAGATGGTATAAACTTGCAAGTTGTAGAAATCAAGCTAAATGTCATTCAATGTTTAATAGAAATAAATGCTAGAACTAAGAATTCTTTAGTATCCCTTATCTATGGTGCTTTAGATCATAGGATAAGAAATGAACAATGGGATTACATGAATAATATGGATATACAAATGAGTTTACCATGGATTGTTGCAGGTGATCTTAACTTTGTGTTTTCTCATGATGAGAAGGATGGTGGACATATAATTAATCAACCTGAGTTGGATGAAAATAATAACTTGTTAGCTAATAATGGTTTACATAGATTAAGCTATATTGGAAACCATTATACTTGGACCAATAAAAGACAAGGTCATCTCTTATTCTAGAAAGGCTTGATAGATTTCTTGCTAATGATGTTTGGATTAATCTTTATCAAGATTGTGATGTTTATCATCTCATCCCCATGGATAGTGACCACTGCCCAATTATGTTATCTACCTCCAGAATTCAAAATGACACATATAAACCTTTTAGGCTAAATAAAGCTTGGTTTAAGGGATAGCACTTGCAAAGCCACTATAGAAAATAGCTGGAAGGTATATAATAAAGGTTCTTATGCTTTCAAAGTTACTAAATCCATGTTTAACACTAAGAAGGAGCTTAGAAAATGGAATTATGTTATCTTTGGAAACATTACTACCCAAATTAATAAGATTAAATCTTATATTGAGAGCTTGTGTATCAGAAATGACTATGAAGACAATACTTTGATAGAGGAACTGAAATGCAAACTAAACCAATGGTATGATATAGAAGCTGATTTTTGGAGACAAAGAAATAAAGACCAGGACCTTAGAGATGGAGATAGGAATATTGCATATTTTCATCAAAAAGCTAATTTCAGAAAAATGAGAACCAATATAGATATTATTCAAAATTCTAGGAGAATTTGGCTTACTGATAGGAAAGATATAGCTAATAATCTTAAGGATCATTTCTATCATATGACTAGATCTACTTGTGCTCCTAATTCTGATGATTACTTTAATAATGCTGTCCCCTGTATTACTAATGATGAAAATGCTATGTTAAATGCCATTCCTACTCATAATGAAATTAAGAATGTAGTGTTTAGTATGCAGTCTTGGACCACACCTGGTCCTGATGGTTTCCCTCCTGGGTTCTATCAAAATATGTGGCCTACTATTGGTGATGACATAGTGAGTATGGTACAAGCTTTTTTTCATTCTAAACATCTCCTTAAACAGCTTAATCATAATTTCACAGCTTTAATTCCTAAAAAGAACTGTCATGTGTCTGCTATTAATTTTAGACCTATTAGTCTCTGTAATGTGAGTTATAAAATCATCTCTAAATTACTAGTCACTAGACTAAAACCTCTTCTTGACAAATTTATATCCCCTTTTCAGTCTGCATTTTTTCCTGGTAGAGTGATAACAGATAATATTGTTATGGCACACGAACTCATTGATACTATGAAAAAAACCAAAAGCAAGAAAGGCTGGATGGCTATAAAACTTGATATGAGTAAAGAATTTGATAGGATTGAATGGAGCTTTGTGATTGCTAGCCTAAAAAGTTTAGATTTCTTTAATGATTGGTGTGATCTTGTGTATCAATGCATTGCTACTGGTTAACCTCTATTATGCTGAATGGATCTCCAGGGGAAATATGTGTTCCTCGGAGAGGCTTAAGAAAAGGTGACCCATTATCACCTTATCTTTTTATCCTCTGTATGGAGTCCTTGTATGGAAACCTCTTTGCTACTAAGTTGAAAAATGATATCCATGGTTGTACTATGACTAAGAATAACCCTTCTGTGAGCCATTTATTTTTTGCAGATGATTGCTTGTTATTTTCTAGGGCTAACAACAAGGAATATACACATATAGATAATATAATTGATAATTTTAGCAAATACTGTGGTCAATCTGTGAACTTTGAAAAATCTGGTTTAGCTTTTAGCCCAAAGGTCCCTAATAATGTTAAAACAGAAATTTCAAATACTTTGAATATCAAAAGAATTGCTTTGCAGGACAAATACCTAGGTGTACCATTGCTGCTCCAGAAAAATAAAGTGGAATCTTTCTCTCCTCTCATGGAGAAATTTAGTGACAGACTCTCTCCATGGCAGTCAAAGTATGTAGCTCAGCCAGGTAAGACAACCCTTACTCAATCTGTTTTGGGAACAATAGCCAGTCATCATATGGTTGTTTTTCATATGCCAAAGAAGATTATAGATAAAATGGATGTTATCCAGAGGAATTTTGGTGGAACAAAAAACAAGGAGAAAAAGGTACTTTTGGTATAAAAAAATGGAATCATGTAGCTCTTCTTAAAGACGTAGGTGGCTTAAACATTAGACAGTCTGCTATTCTCAACCAAGCTTTATTAACTAAGTTAGCATGGAGAATGCTTGAGGATCCTGACTCTGCTTTCTAGGCAGGGTTCTTGGGTGTGGAAGGGAATTTGTGATAGTATTGGCATTATAAAGAAATTTTACTGCTGGCAGATTGGAGATGGTACTGATATTTCCATTTGGATAGACACTTGGATTCCTAGCATAAATGGCGCACCTAAATCCAATTTCATTTTTGCAAATATAAATAAAGTAACTCACTTGATTGATACTGAAACTAGATCTTGGAATATTGCCACCTTGGAAGCTTTATTTGATAGAGACACAGTGAATGCTATAAAAGATATAAGAATCCCTATCCAAGGTAAGGATGTTATTAGGTGGAAACCTTCAGTTTCAGTAGAGTTCTCTGTGAAAACTGCTTATAGAGCAGTTTTAGATTCTACACGGGCTAGACCAGCAAATAGTAATGCTATAGACTGGAAAGTTGTCTGGAAAACTAAATTACCAATAAAAGTTCAACACTTTATATGGAAATTCCTTCATCAGTGTCTGCCTATTAGAGATAAGATCTCTAGATATTCCTCTCATGTGTTAGACGATTTCCCTCTCTGTAAAGCTCACAAAGAGACTCCTCAACATCTTTTCCTGGAATGCAATATTTTTAATTCTGTTTTGTCTAGTATTGATTCAAAATGTATTCAACTGCTTCAAGGTAAAGATCTTCATGAATGGATAAAGTTGTGGTTTGATAATGATGTGAATATTAGACCCAATAATGCCACTCAATTTAGTAATATTTGCTTTACAATGTGGCATATTTGGAAGCTGAGATGCTCTGTTGTTTTTGACAACTTAAAGGTAAATACTGACACAGTTATTGCAGGTATAAAGACCCATATAGCTGACTGGCTAAGAATACAGGGTATCCAAAATCCTTTGAGAAGAAATAATGTTGCATTACCACAACATAAGATTTGGAGAACTCCTATTAATAATGACATCAAAATTAATTTTGATGTTGCTTTCTGTAAATACAATGGTCTGAAAGGAATTGGACTAATAAGTTGTGATGTTTCAGGTACAAGCAATGGAGCTTGGGGAAGCTGCACCTCAGCAATAGAACCTGAACAAGCGGAAGCTTTGGCAGCATTTGAAGCAGTTGTATGGGCAAAAGAAAAGGGGATTACTCATCTGCATCTGGAAGGAGACAGTCAGAGGGTAGTGAATGCAATCAATGGAAAGAAGGGAACGGTCAAATGGACAAATGCCAACATTATCCAAGATACAATTTGTTTGCTTAATAGTTTAACCACATGGAAATGTATTTTTGTCCATCGTGAAGGAAATATTGTCGTAGACACTATTGCGAAAGAAGCTTTATATTTTCCAAGTAAACATGAATGGCAACATAATATGCCACACTGGATTAAGACTGTTTTAGACTCGGATGTAAATTTACTGGCATATTCATCTCTTGATTTTTAATAAAATTTTCTTTTCGTATTAAAAAAAAAAAAGGGAATTCCAAGTTGGGAAATCATGTAAGCATGTGAGAATTTTGCCTTGAATCACAAAGAAGAATATGTACTTATGGTCCGGTTGATTACGAACCATACACAATAGATGGGTTCACCATGACCAAGTGAGGTCGTAAATGTTTAAGCAATAATGGTGTCAAGAACACTCAAGACTAAAAAAGAATCCACAATCCCGATAAGGTTTTCTGAATAAAGGTGTCTTAGAAGTGTTTATGTGAGACTTTATAAAAGTGCAAGGATACCTCAATAATTAGTGAACAAAGGCCAAGGGCTCCTTTGCGATTATTATCCTTTTTTCTTTTGCAAAGATTGTACAGAACCATGTCAAAATTTATATGGTATGCATACCCTTAGACAATACATAAACTTTTTCTTTTATCAAAAGACAAGGTATGCATACAGAAGTTCGTGTAATTTTGCCTGTGATAAAAAATTTCAGAACTATGTCAAGTTTGACATGGTATGCACATTCTTAGCAGTTCGTGTACTTAACCTTTTATAAATAGAGGTTACAGAACTATGTCTAAAGAGATATGGTATTCACACCGGGTGTGCATACCCTAAGCAGTTGGTGTACTTTTGTCTCTCATAATATATGTTTAGAATCATATCCAAAAGTCATAGGTATGCATACCCAAAACAGTTCGTGAACTATTTATTTGGGTAATATTTCAAAGATCAATTTAAACAAAAATAGCTTGTGAACGATAAATTGCTCTTCACTAAGATTGTTAAAGATCTATGAAAACCATTGCTTGAATCATATTTCGAGATCAAATCAAGAAAAGCTTGAACTCGAAATTTTTTATTTGCAATATAAGTTCTACTAAAATCATATGGCATAGTCTCATAAGATAGAATGGTAGAAACATTGATTAAATATGATAAGTCAACATTCACATACCTTTGTTGATGAAGTTCTCGCAAATGTCTTCATTTGTCCTTCAGTCTTCAAATCTTACGGGTATTCGATGATATCTGATACTCAACTATAATGCTCTAATCCTAGTCCCAGATTTAACTTTAGTAGATTAGAAATCAATATATAGTTTTGTGCAACTAAGGTTGACAACAAACTTGAGATAACAAAATTTGTGAATTCGACCGAGCGATGCTCTAACAAGTAATTTTGTACTTGTTTATCAAGCTCAGTCCACAGTTCCTTTACAGTTTCCATACTTTGATGGTCGTCGTAAACATGAGTTTTCAGAGCATTCAAAATGTGGCTACATCCTCTTCGCACTTCTTTCGTTTGACCTTCAATTGTTTACCGTCTTCGGGGTATGATGAAGCCCAATAACAAACTTGACGAGTTAAATGTTTGTACAACACCGAATTGACAAAGAAAACAGTTGAATAGACATGTTGATGATTCCCAGTAAACAAGAACCTGAGAGAAGAGAAAGATTAATATTTATTATAATGGTTACATTGAAAGAAAGAAGAAAAAAAAGTTTCCAATTATTACGTTCTCACTGTTTTTGGTTTATCAGTTCGGTTCAGTTCGGTGATTGACAACCAGCCATGCTCTCTCCCACACACACCCCATAAATTTTGCAACTACTTTTCGTGTATTTCTGCTTAAGCTAGATAACCAAATTTTTAACGAAAATATTTTTGTTTCATTTTCTTTGAAAAATATTAATTTATTTTGGGATTTTTAATAAAGTGGCCATGCTATTGTAATGTATTTCAGAAAATGAACTTTTTTTTTTTAATGTTTATATAAAGTGGCCGAGATAGACTTTTTCCATCCCGTTTTTTTCAAAAAACGGGTAATGACAGTTAACTGCACAGGTGTCTGTTATCCTACATAGAAAAAGACTTAAAGCCCCTAACTAAACTTTGACTTTACATTTTTGTCCTTAGTTCATCACACGTTCTTCCCCCGGCCAACAGAAGACACCAACTTATTTTTGGATCGAAACTCTTCCATCCAACTACAAGTTACCACTGATTCTATCAGTTCACGGCAGCAACCTCCATCTCTCTGCTAATGAACAAACAGAACACAAGTGTTCTTTCTTCTTCTTGTTTTCATAAAGTAGGAAATACCAATTGGTCCTAGAAATAATATATTAGGATGAGTCTAGTCCATTTGACCCAGTCAAATGTCTGTTTGGTCCTATTTGGTAATATAAATTATAGTTTGGTCCTAAAAATTATTGTTTGGTCCTACGTTGATGTCATGGATGATGTAAATGTCACCTTGTAGTGGCAGAAATACCCTTTTGGATAAGGACCATATATATAGTCAAAAGGTAAGAGAGATGAAATCATTCTCAGATTTACTTTCTCTCTCTTCTTTTCTAGATCTAGTTTTTCTTTTCCTCTCAAATCTTTTTTCTAGGGTTTTAATTGTAGAGATGATGTGAAACAAGAAACAAAAAATGATGCTGCTACTGTTGAAGTTCATCTTCGTCGTCGCTGCTGCTGAAGATGTAAACGAGTTTTTTTCTTGATTTTCATCTGTTGCTGCATCTGTTTGATAAAGACGACGGCGGCGAACTCATGTGGTTGCTGTTGAAGATGAAGACAACGGCGAACTCGTGTGGTTGATGATGAAGATGACGGCGAACTCATGTGTTTGCTGTTGAAGATGTTTGAAGACGACGATGAAGACGACGACGAACTCGTGTGGTTGTTGTAAACGAGTTTTTTTCTTGATTTTCATCTGCTGCTGCATCTGTTTGATAAAGACGGCGGCGGCGAACTCGTGTGGTTGCTATTGTAGATGAAGACAACGACGAACTCGTGTGGTTGATGATGAAGATGACGGCGAACTCGTGTGTTTGCTGTTGAAGATGTTTGAAGACGACGAACTCGTGTGGTTGACGACGATGAAGACGGCGAACTCGTGTGTTTGCTTTTTTGTATGGACTTCATTCCTGGGAATGAAGTCTGTTTTTTTAGCTTTTTGTATGGACTTCATTCCTGGGAATGAAGTCTGTTTTTTTAGCTTTTTGTATGGACTTCATTCCTGGGAATGAAGTCTGTTTTTTTTAGCACGGAAGAACTGCTACAAAAATAAAAATTTAACACGGAAGGGTATTTTTGTCTATTTAAATATTTTTAAATAATTATGGACTAAACAGTAAAGGCGTTTGACCAAAGGACTAAACAGACATGAGCCCACCTAAAAAAGGACCAAACAATATTTTTCCCTTTCATAAAATACACTTACAGTAACAATGAATCAATTTTGGTCACGTTTAAAAATTGGCTGATGAAACACATCAAAAACCACATTCTACATGATCAAATTAATAAATACCCAGCAACAAATCATCCCACCATTACTGAAATACGGAAAGAAATAAATTGAATTTTTACCCCCTTTTTCTCTTCTTACAGACTTATCATCGAACAGTTGGTGTGCATTTTTGTGTTGGTCCTGAGATGTGCGTCTTCAATAGAAAAAGACTTAAAGCCCTTAATCGAACAGATGCATTTTTTCTATCTCCTTCCCTACAAATTTCGATTCGACCATAAACTCTAACATTCAACAAAGTTATTTGTCTCACGGTTGAAACAACGGCAACAACACCCTATTCCTAACTCTACGAAAGAATCTCCATCTAGCTTGATTAAGGGTCGAATTTGCTGCAGACCCGTTCTTCTTAATCAAACTATGACTCGAAATCACTTTAAATCCTCCTCAAAAAGTCTTCTTAGTTATTGGCAAAAACACTGATTTTTAGGTCGAGATATATGTTAAAAAATCTTGATAAAGTCGCACAAAAATCTTATCAAAGTCCAACTTAGTCTTCATGTTCACATTAACTTCTGAAATTGCTCCTAATTTCTTTTGTGGTCAATCAATTTCTCTTATGATCGGCAAAAAAAGAGGCAGAAAGTAGGAGTCGAAGAAATGTGGAAGAGGGATGATGCTTTTAAAACAGAGTGTCATAAGGATATGATGATAATTTCAGGGTGTTTATTGACTAAATCAACTTTTATCGAATATTTTGGTGAGCCCAAACGTGAAAACTAACGGTTTGGCCATTTTATATAAGACCTAAAAAAAAACTGGCCGGTTTATTAATTAGTAGTCAGGAAGCTGGTTACTTTATTAATTTGCCCATTTATTTTCAATGGCATTTGTAAATATCCAACAGATATTACTATAATTGATAGAGGATGTAATCACAAATGATATTGGTTAAGCTACCCAAATACAACCATTGAATGCAGTTGAGACCCCGGAATGAATTGAGTACATACTGAGCTTCACACAACGTATCAAAATTCGGTTACTCTTTAAAGTTTCAATTCACTAAACATAGTGCTTAATGCTAACACCAAATCAGAGTTTAAAAGAAAATTCTATGAAATAATTGTATACCCATATCCTCTTTATATAATTTTCCTCTGATTAAAGAATCTTAATCGATAAGATAAATTGGAGTTGTAAATTAATCCATATTCCTTCAGTGTACGTCTCATTAACAGGTCGGCATATCTCCGGGAGGAGGAGGAAGAGTTTGCATTTCTCCTTTCCCATTCTTCACTATAAACGCCATGGATAGTCCCCAAGACATATGTATCTCTAGATGACAATGCATGAACCAAACTCCTAGAGAAGAAAATCCAAAAAAAAATCAATTAGAACACACCATTTACTTAAAGAACACTGTATATAAAAGAAAAAAAGACTCGGATTTGACTTTGCGCATTGCAGTTGCCCCCTACTTCTTCTTATACACTACTACTATTACCCTTGCACTGTCTTGTGGGCCTATCATCATTCATTTGAAGTCTCTAAAGGTAAAGGACAATCGAGGTGTCAGAATCGATAACAAAGACAGTAAGCATACCAGGATTGTCTGCTACAAATCGAATGGCAGCCCAACCACCAACAGGAACTCCAATGGTATTCAAGTAGGGTGGATCCACCAGATTCAGCTTTGCTGTTCTAGGGTTGTAATTCCCTGATCCGTACCCCACGACATAGAAACTATACCCATGCATATGAACCGGATGATTCTCGGTACTAACCGTTCCTGTGTCTTGCAAAATCAGTTCAACTCTAGAACCAAATTCCAATACCTTAGTTCTAGTTCCAACCAATGACTGAGTATCATGAGGGATATTATTAGGAGCTCCATTGACATAATCATAAACTTTGTGGGGTGTATCAGGAAAATCTCTTGTAAAATGACCGTTGATATCTTTATAGTAAGCTTGTAGAAGTGAAAAAGTAGGACTAGTAAACGAAATATTATTAACAGAAGCACCCAAAACCCCTCCATGTGGTCCTTGACAATTCTTATCAGGATTTGAAGACCCACATTTTTCGACGTTCAATCCTATTGTGAAGAATAGGTTTACATCAATTTCCCTTGGAACCATAACAGGATGAAGACTTCTTAATCCATCCATAACCGTTTTCACAGCTAGATCATCGTTAACAGTCGGTAACTGAGCCGGCATTACGATTTGCTTTGGTGTAGAACCAGTGTACTGGAAATAAGATAATGCTGGCAATTTTTGAAATGAAATGTTTTTAGCTGACACATATGGACCCATTGCCATTGAGTATCTGTTAACTGGTTGATCTGCAGTCACGAGAACGTTGATCGTTTGACCTGGTGCAATCATCAGATGGTTGACGACCAACGGCTTTGTATACTCTCCATCAGCTTCTACGATGGTCATCTTGTGATGAGCTATAGTAAAGAAATGTTCGGAATTCAGAGCTGCATTTACTATCCTCAACATATAGGTCTTCCCTGGAATAACCACCATCTTGTATACGTCTGAAAAAGAACATGGTTGAGCAAATCGAGTAATAAGCATATTAACAAAGGGGAAGATCCTTTGTTATCCATTTAGGGCGCTTAAACAAAAACTATATTAAATTTGGCAAATATGCTTTTCATTATGCATTACTCTTTTATAAAGTACCAGCATACTTTTTGATATGTAACCTTACCATCTACTGCCGGTTTGATTAATTATCTTCTGCCGAGTTCAAATTGGTAATATGGTAATGTTACATGTGTGTAAAATGCGTTTATCACCAGAAGAAACTAGGTTTTGATTAGTTTCATGAGCACCACAAAAAAAAATTTACCACAACGAATCCTATACTGTAGAGGGCACATATTTTCTTCCCTAACTTTTTTGCATTTTTTTACCATTATTGCTGCTGCTGCATTTGTAATTGGGTCCGGGATGGCCATTGATGGTGAAAGCGTCTGCTGGTGTAGGGGCTCCCCCACTTTCTAGTGCTTCATGTTCTAGTTGCACAACATCCTTGTGCCAATACTCACCTGAATCAATTAATTGTGATCAAACTAACATTAGCAAAATCTTCATTCTACTAAGGTAGAGAAAATTCTTATTTAATTCACCTTGTTATAACTAAAAACTCCATAATACCTAGTAATATGATTTGTTCTTTGTAGGGGTTTCTGAATGGACAAGGGATGCCCATCTTAGGGTATACGATGATAGCACCATACACAGTCCCACGAAGCCAAGACACATGAGCATGCCAAAACAATGTACCCTTCTGCTTCTCGAGAGTGAATTTATACACAAACTTTTGTCCAGATAGAATCGGGCATTGAGTTATGTAGGAAGGTCCATCATACCAACATGACAGTTTTTGTTTGACACCATGCCTGAAATATATATAAAACATAAGAGCAACAACAACATAAAAATTACATATGATCATAATTAAGTAGTTTCAGCTAATCGATCAAGACTTCTCTTTTATTACCAGTGGAGTGTAGTGTTATAAGGTGTTTCATTAGTGACTTTAACAATGATTTGATCGTCTTCTTGAGCATAAATGACTGGTCCAGGGAACATTTGATTGATCGACACGATTTGTTTACTCTTACACATTTTTGTAATCCTCATGGTTTGAACCTAATTATGCATATTATTACCAAAAACAATCACTTGGTTAATATAACACAGTTATTGCTGATAATAACAACAAGGAGTAGAGCGTAAAAGAGAGAGACCTTGAAATCATAGAACCTTGTGGTTGCTGAAACATGGAGATTAAATACAACACTTAACCAGAGTATATAGGAATAAGATATCCAGCAGTTGGACATATTTTCCCTTGTTTTCCTGTCAAAAAAATGTAGAGCTAAAGAGTGAGTGTAATAAGAGTGGAGGCTTGCCCTATTTTATAGGGCTATTCGATCAAAGTGATGACTCAAACTCCCACTTAAGTTACTTTTAAGTATATCTTAATAATGCCCGTGGATTCAATGTGAACCGAAATCCGACTAAATATTTCCTCAGTGCCATGGCCTGAACTAGATATTATTCTAAGGAAACATGAAATTGCTACAACAATCATGTTAAACTGTCTTATATCAATCAGTCAGCAATCCGAAGATGGGATTGGCGCGATAAACATTGACCAGTTCGGTTCTTGATAACCCACTTCAATGCGACCCATTTATGAAAATTAAGATATACAGTAGTTAATTCGTAGTATATAAGAATGATTATGTCACGTCGGATTTCATGATTTGTCTAACATGTGGGGTCTTGTGATAATAAGATGTTGGGGGCGTGATATATTTAGTGTGTCCAATGTGGGTCTCCTCTTAAGATTTCCTTTTATGACCCATCACCCTTTTTTCACTATTTTGACTCTGAAAACTTGTATATGCTCTAACCTCCACCATCTCCAAACTACTACCCATCACTCCTCCCGCACAAAATCCTAGTTACTGATATGATCTCAAAAGAACTAGGGTACTGACTGCTTGGTGGTTGCTGGAGCTATAAAGAAAAACAACTTTTCTCGCTTGTTTTGGCTTTCTAAGACATACTTTCCCAACCAATCATAACCACGGTGAAGTTTGGTTGGTGCCATTTGGAAGTTGGAACCCTAAGTTTCCCTTAATTCCATTATTAAAACAACTTAGTATAATACACTACAAACCTGATTTCTACGTATAATAACTAGAGATAAGTGTCAAAATTTTGATAATTACGTACTAATTAGAAAACTTTGGGCAAGTTGAAAAACTTTTACTTTGTAATTGAATCGCTACACAAATGTGAGCTTAGGTTACTGGGAATACAATAACTTCAGGAATAATCATATCAAGGGGGCCGTTCTAAAATTTGCTTTTGGCTGCCTTATGTTGTTGGGATAATGCCATCTGTTTGTCTTCCCACTTTGAATCAAAACACCATGGATTCTAACCAAGTCTCTCTAAAACAAAACATAGGGGAGTAGAGCTAGGGTTTCAAAACATATAGTAAAAGTGAAGGATAAACAAGAAATAAAGCCAAAGAAAGGGGGCAAAAGAGAGAAAGATGTTAGCAAGGGTATAAGTGGAACATCACTATGCATCACTTTCCCAACCAATCATAACCACGGTGAAGTTTGGTTGGTGCCATTTGGAAGTTGGAACCCTAAGTTTCCCTTAATTCCATTATTAAAACAACTTAGTATAATACACTACAAACCTGATTTCTACGTATAATAACTAGAGATAAGTGTCAAAATTTTGATAATTACGTACTAATTAGAAAACTTTGGGCAAGTTGAAAAACTTTTACTTTGTAATTGAATCGCTACACAAATGTGAGCTTAGGTTACTGGGAATACAATAACTTCAGGAATAATCATATCAAGGGGGCCGTTCTAAAATTTGCTTTTGGCTGCCTTATGTTGTTGGGATAATGCCATCTGTTTGTCTTCCCACTTTAAGGGCCATAAATCTCCCCAAAAGGACTTCTTAGCTAGACGGTGTAAAGCAGGATTTTTGGACTGTGTCACGATAACACGCTCCAAAGCACCCTCGGAACCATCACGTTTGGCAGATCGACAAACATGCATCAAAACTTGTTTACCCCTTTTCATGGGTGCAAATATAATCCGACCCCAACCAGTTCCAAGATCAGCCGGGCATTCTTCAACTTCCTCTTCTTCCTTCTCTTCTTCATATTTATCTACTTCATCTTCTGGAACATCAGAGTTATAGGAAACTAAATCTTCTTTGTCATCTTTATCTGCTGCATCTTCAGGAACATTGGAATCCCCGGAAACTGGATTTTCTTCGCTTGACATTTCCTCATCTTCGCCAAAATCAAATTGGTCATCTGAGAAAGGGTATAATCCTTGCTATGTATAAATGTACCATTTATTCTCCAACAAAACAATTGAATTAATTAAAACAATGAAGAGATAATTACCCGAGTCACTCTCAAGTTCTTCAGGAATTTTGGCACGTAGTTCCTTTAAAGTTCCAAATTTTGTATCATCAAGTGGCCACTGGACACTGCTTAGAGCATCCACAGTCATCGACCATAACTAAAAATTTGGTCGAAAACACGGACGATACGGAGAGGAGTATCGATCAAATATCAGACTATAACCAAAAACCAAACTATATTTGGTCTTTGGTTTAGTTTTGGTCTGGCGTAATTTGACGCTACGCCTGATTGAGGCGGAACTGTAAATTGCGTTTGGTAATGAGACGCAAGTTTAATGTACGCCTGGTTGAAACGCAACTTTAATCTACGCCCGATGGGACGTAGTTTACATTTACGCCTGATACCAAGCGGTATTTTTATATTACGCCTCATCCAGGCGTAGTTACAAGCTACGTCTGACCAGGCGTGATTTTAAAGTCCGCCCGACTACGGGCGCAAGTTATTAGTTTCGCCTGTTACTAGATGGGGCGCAATTTAAATCTACGCCCCATCCTTCCCCTAAGAAGTTTTGTTCGCTATACTTGTTTTAACGACGTCCAAATTTGTTAATAACGAAAAAACTGTACATTGCGGTAGCCATTTTATGGTAAAACAAGAATCGAAAATTTGATTGTAATGAAAAGACTATTAAGATCTTACATTCGTTAATTGGATATTTGTGATCAGTTTCTTAGTTTTATTTCTCCTCATCTCTATCACAAAACTTAACTCATCTCTGCCGCACCTCATAATAACAGGAGTGGAAAAAAGTTAACCTAAAATAGTATCTTCACAAATGATATGAATTACCATCCCAGTTGCTAAGATTTCCATAATTGATTAGGTGGATGATTTTGATAGTTTTTACTTCAAGAAATCAAGTGAAATTATAAAAACAAATCTGATTTGTACTATTTCTTTTATTAAGTTTCTTATGAAGCTTTTGTCCTTTAATATACTAGTCTTTAGATATGATCTCCATTTCGATCTCCATTAATACTTCTATTTTCTGCTGGTTCCAGCAGAAACTTACCGGAGGAAACCGAAAAAGCTAAAGGTGATGAGAAAAAAAACAAAAAGTAAAATATCATGTGAAGTTTTTGTCTTTCCCGGAACACTACATGGCAATTTAAATACGGGCGTAGTTTAAACATTACGCCCCATCAGGCGTAATTCCAAGTCACGCCCCATCAGGCGTAGTTCCGAGTCACGCCTCATCAGGCGTAATGTAATATTTGCGTCCCAGCAGGCGTATTTTGTATTTGCGTTCCATCAGGCGTAGTTTTGGATTACGTCTCTCCATGGGGCGGTTTTACAAATTACGTTCCACACCAAACGCAAGTTTAGACTCCGCCCGACATCAGGCGTAATTTAAAGTTACGTCCAACCCAAACGCATTTAACATCTACGCCCCATATCAGACGAACCTCTGTAACTCCGCTCCACCAAATTTACTCCAGCAACGTAGCGTCTCACCACGGACTAAACCCATTTCTTTTACTTTTTTTTTGGTTTTTAGTCTTTAGTTTTACTCGCTCCACTGCAGTTGCTCTTAGCAAATCAAAAAAACCAACCCAACCAAATTTATTACCACAAACTATTAGTCTATGTGTCAGATATCTGTCCAATAGCTTAACCTTGTTTTCATTGTCTTAGTCACAGAATCTCAAATATTAATTACTTTTAACACCAAAAAGGAATGATGCAATTAAAAGAAAAATATCTGATGACACCTTTATGTCAACAACAATTCGTAATGCTGTATATGAAATTTAAAGTACTAGTCTCAAAAGTAAAGTCTTACCTTCAAAGGGAAGGTACCATAATTTAGATCACTCTTTTGCAGCATATCATTGCAAATGTTTCGAGACCATTAAAGGAGAAGACATTTATCATCAGCTATTAGTTATAATTTAGTAAAGTGAAAAGACAATGACAGGTTTAGACACTGCGAAACTGTGTAATCATGCTTAATCTTGGTTGGAAATATCCAACGTGAATCCACTCAAAGTCAGATTTCCCTGAAGGATGAATACGACCGAAAACATTTCCAGTCTACAAAGTTTCCATAGGTGTAACCTAGTATTAGCTACATACAAACCAAATCCTAAGCTACAGACTTGTTACTTTAAATTCAAAATTCAAGCAATCCAGAAAACAACTGTAAAATTACTTTAAACCACACAACAGTCAGCAAGAACCTAAACATACTATTGCAATTTTCCAAGAGCCTAGACGAATTCAAAAAAAAAAAAAAAAAAAAAACAGAAACATGAACTTTTATTATTGCCTACTGCAAGAATAAAAAAAGGTTATTTATAATAAAGATACTTGCCTCGACCTCTGCCCCCTTCTAAGAACAACAAAGCAGAATTTCTCATCCTCAAAACCACGTAAAGGTTTACCTTTGGATCTCTGGGAATAATAACAGATGATATTGAAATAGAAATTAATAAAATCTCGAGATTACTTTTATTAAAGAAAGTATAAAGAATCTGACTACGCTGCATAAAGAAATTTCTCTAACATTTACTAATATATGGGAAGTAACTGAAATGGTAATAGAATTTGGCCATTTTCGGAAATAATAAAATCTGCAAAATGATAGAAATTAAAATCCTAGACCAAATAATATGAAAAGGCGAACTGAAGTATGCTACATAGCAGTACATTATTTGAAGTGAACTTCACCTTGTACAAACGTTCTGAAGATGTCCTCTGCATACGCTGAACAAAATGACAATATGTTCCAGTATTCTCTAGAGGGCAAGCTCCATCGTGTCCACACTGTGTTTGAAAACAATGTGTAAAATAATATGTAGTGAAGAGGGAAAATTAGATTTGAATAAAAGAGACTCACAGGAGCAACAACAAATGCACCCTTTTTCAAACTCCTTAGGTCCTCCAGAGCATCGGAAGAAGCATCATCAGTTTTGCGGCATCTCTTAAAAAGTGAATCATGAAATTAGTAAACAAAAATAAACTTCCAATCGATTAGCATAACTGTGTGATAGGAATTTCTTACCCTTTTTTCCAGCCAAAGAATATGAGACCGCATTTGAGATATGATGTTAAACCCTTGAGGTGTTCCTGGCTCAACCAAAACCTATTCCAAACTGGAACCTTGTTCAGAAAATTAAATAAAGCGAAAATCACAACAGATATATTCTGCACCTATAATGTTCTTCCATCTAGTCCATTAAACTAGATACACTAAGGTTGATTATAGCAGTTGATTATGTGAGTCAAAATGGAACCAAGTACATCATTACTATTAACATATTTGGTATGATAAAATTTTGGCGATTACTGAGATTATAACGAGGGGAAAGGGCAAGGGCCAATGAAACCAAGTGTACATTCAATACTAATAACAATTCAGAATATCGAGTTCATTTTGGGCCTAAGAAATACAAGTAAACTAGTAAAGCAAAAATCACAACAGATATGTTCTGCACCTATGATGCCCTACCATCTAGTCCATTGAACTAGATACACTTCAGGTTGATTATAGCAGTTGATTATGTGAGTAAAATGGAACATTAGTAACAGATTCAGAATGATCAAATTTTGGTGATTAATGAGATATATAACTGAGGGGCGAGGGCAAGGGCCGGTTGAATCAAGTGTACATTCAATACCCATAACAATTCTCGAGTTCATTTTGGGGCTAACAGATACATGTCAAAAATAAAGATCATCCACATTACAATTAATGATCATACCAGGACATCTTGTGTAAGATCCCAAAGCTGCCGAACAACTGTAATTCTATCTTGGAGCGATGGTATCTCACCAAGAACGTACGACTTGATTTTGAAACAGAAAATAAGCAAAAATTAGCCAAAATAACTCTTCTTGAATAAAAGTAAACAGAAAAAAAGATTGCATTAAAAGAGGATGAGGGAACTAGAAGACTGGTACGACCACTTCATGGTAAACAAGTTGATGGCTCAGATACACTTCCCCATTAACTTATGGGCCTCACAGATGGAGGGGAAAAACAAGAAGGATGAAATTCGAGAAAGAGAGGCAAAAGAAGCAGACATGGTATATCTGTAGGAAAAGATTTTGGACCCGTGAGTACTAAATGTTTTTTAGCAGTGGCTAGTTTACGCATAACCTTTTATCAACCACCCATAGACGGTCAAATCGTGTATTAACTTTATTAGGAGGAAACACAATTTTTCCTACAAATGCTTGGTAGAACTTAAACAGAACCAGTGTAGCTACCCATCTCACCAAAAGCAAAGGCCCTCCAATTTTGTCATTGGGAAAAAGTTCAACACATCTCAGAAAAGTGTAGCAAGATCCAAATGCAAGAAATTTCATAATCACAAGATCATTTACGCAAATGTGCCATCGAAGAACACAGATACACGCAAAAAAAGCCAAATGAAAGACCATATAGGGTACTGACAAGACTTACAGCAATGACGAGGTCGTGTTCCCTCTCAGATTTACCGATATTTTGGTTTAGTGCTTGAATGCTGTCGTAGCTCTTAATTAGTGGCAAGTCCTTCATACCTCAAATTCAAACACAGAAAAATCAAGAGCTTATTAAAGCATTAATCTCCGTCCAACCTTCACCAGACATGAAAGATCATTGAAATATATGGACTCGTGGCAAGGCGAGGCAGAGCTAGTCATACATTATTTTCCAGCCAGAAAACCTAATTTAAGTGATACATTACTCAAAAGACAATAAGTGGGGTTTTAATCCCAGTGAAAGAAGTGAACCCAAGATAATAAATGAAAATGAAGGCCTGTGTGCTATATTCAGGGTTAGGTTGGTTAATTAGGTCTTCACAGAGAACCCGGCACCTTGTCTGGATGAGACGCCTAGCACCAAAACTCCCACTTTGTCACCTAAGTTACGCCTAGGCGGCGCCTTTTACAACACAGCTTTGGATATAGAATGCCTTAGATGATAGTATTATCACCGCAAATTCGAGTTTTCTCCCAGCTTACATAGCATAGAAGTCTATGAATCCAGGAATTTTTTTTCTTTGTTATTAGATACTTGAGTAGCGCAGTTGAATTACCTAATGTAAGGCTTTGAGCTGCTCGTTGCATCGCCTTAGATGGCTCTACTAAGCTAATTTTCTCCAGCGAGTGAGGCCATATTTCCCTCAGAGCCCTGCATTGTTTTCACACCTAAAAATATTGGAAACACGCGACTACAAAGCAATAAGCCAATTTAGAAAGTGAGACAGATTCTTACCACAGGGCAGAACCAGTACCGGACCCAAAATCCAGAACAGTAGCAGGTTGGAAACCAGGTAATCTCCTCCTAACCTAAATACACAAACAGTTAACTCAAACCTCTTAAGCCTTTCATTAAAAAAAAAAAGTTGAAGTAATGGTTTTACCTCTCTAAGAATTCTATGACAAGCTGAATAAACAGCGGGCATTCGAGAGGCAACATAAGCTAGTGTTTCGTCATCTCTATACTTTAATCCACAATCACCCTAGGAAGTCTTAATTTTCCATCTTTTCCCTAATTGATCTTGGGATCTCAAAGGGTCTTCAACCAATGCCCTCGAGGTAGTTGCATTTAGGGTTTCATTATCGCTCTTTATATTAGCAAAAGACTGACTTAAACTCAGTACATTTCTCTTCATATGCGGGTTTTCCTGCTCTGTAAATCACACAGTTGTATTAAAAAAACAAACTCTGTCGCAGGATCAAAGAGATGGAAACAGAACATTGTATATACATGAATTTTTATATTTCAGACAGACAATTTAGCAAACATTGGTACTACATACAAAAGTATAAAGACAAGACAAGATAAGATATATCTCTTCTTAACTTAGTGATAGAATGAGTTGAATTGAATAAAAGACCACCATCATATCGGTGATGTACAACCTCCATTAACCTGCTCACTCGATCACACGATTTTAGATTACTAATTTAGTGACCCATTACATTCCATAAGTATAAGAAATTTAAGGGCCATTAGTAAAAACGAAGAGCAAATGAAGGTATGTTTTTTTTTTGTTGTTGTTGACTTACCTCGAAGGTATTTCTTAATGGGTCTGCGAAGTCGAAGAGGAACAACATGAAGACGTTCTGATTGTTTTGCTGCTGATCTTAGGGTTTCTGATGTAAAAACCTTTCGTGCTGTTTCAGGAATCAAAGATCCCATTTTGGGTTTCCCGTGATTGATTCTGCTAGTGAACGAACAAACTGGGGTTTATGGTAGGGTTTTACTACACTTGCAGCATAAATAATTCCCTAAATATATTGGTATTTGGAAAATGCACTCTACAGGTACATCCATCTTTACCACAACCACAAGTAGGGGTGTACATCGGGCCAGCCAGGCCAGCCCAAGCCCGATTATAGCACAGGCCGGGCCGGACGGGCTTGTAGTCCTTACTACCCATTAAGTTTAACAGGCCGGGCCGGGCAATAACAAAAATTTAATGCCCATGGCCCGTCCATACCCGTGAAACAATACAGGCCAGGCCAGGTCGGGCCGGGCAGGCCTCGGTCCCAAGAGATTATTCAAAATTTTAAAGTATATATGTTTGTTTTTTTTGGCTTGATGAATGATGATATATTTGTAACTCGTTCAAATGATAGTTCAAGCAATTCATATTCATTACTGTGAAATATAATTCAGATTTTTCTCTAACCCCAATAAATTGTCCACATATGAAATTTAAGTTCTTGAGAAATCCATCACACTAGTAGAAAGCTTTATTCGAGGCTATTGGCAGTCAGGCAGTAGGGTAACTAAACAAAGCACGGGCAAAGCTAACAGCCGGACTCTAATATTTGAATAAAAACCGGTCCGCCCACTTATAATTATCGGGCAGGCCGGGCTAGCCCATGACAGGCTGTCGGACGCCCATGGGCTCCTTCGGACCCGGGCGGTACATGGCAGGCCGCAGGCTTCCGGGCATTCTGTACACCCCTGACCACAAGTTTAGGTTTTCTTGACACTCGTTAAGAGAAAAGTTAAGAAAAGCTGTCAATTAATAACGCGGTCGCGGGTTGATCCTAGCCCGGCTTGTTTCAACCAAACGGGCTAGGATCAATCCGTCAAATTTCTGTAACTTTTTAAGGTTTATGAGAAAAAAGGGCTGTCAATGGGTCCGGTTCCTCCCGGGTACCATACTACCCAGAACCGGACCCGATCAATTTTACCGGTTTCGGGTCCGGTTCCTGAATTGATGGACCCAGAACCGGACCCAATTAAATAGACGAGTACCTACCGATTCTGGGTAATTAATGGGTATTTACTTAAATATTTTGAAACCAAGTTCTCGGACTTAAAAATCCAAATTTCTCTCCTATGCAATTCTGAAATCAAGTTGGAGTATATATCAATTCGGTAATATTACCTTCTATACCCGTATAGAGGATAAGAATCATTAGAAAATTAATTCTTTATCTTGATTTCGTAATATTTTATGGAAGCCGGTGTAATCAGTATAAATTAAACCAAATTGTTTTATTTCCTTTATTATCCTTGAGGGTTTATAGAAAATTCTACTCAAAGTACTATGTTGAATCCAGTTCAAACCTCCATGAATACTCACCAGTTCACAAATGGAGATAATCTCATAATGCAGACTCAAAAGAGGGATCAGGTATCTCTATCTCTCAAAAACTCTAGTTATAAAACTAAAATTAACGTAATTTCATCTTTGCATATAGTTTTGTCCAAATCTCTTAATTTTTCTAAATATCTGTACTACTCATACTCATTTAATATTCACACCTGCATTTTGACTTTCAATCATTACCACCAGCATTCTCATGCATTCACGTCTCATGCATTTAATTTTCCATGCAATGCTGGTTTACAATTAAGTGCTGCTCGTATTAAATCAATTTTGCTTTGTTATTTCACTTCTTTGATAGATAATATGAAAATAGTCTGCTGGAATGTTCAAGGTTTTAAGAGCTCGGATACTAGAAACCACTTGAGTGACATTATTCGTGCTCAAAACCCTGATATAATATTTCTTTGTGAGACCAAACTGAACAGTACCAAATGCTTTCCTCTCCTAAAACAGTATCATTATCCCAATAGTGCTTATATAGAGCCACATGGTCTCTCTGGAGGTTTAGTTCTGCTCTGGAAAGATGGCTTCACTTGTAACATTGTTGATACTTCTCATATATGTTCAATGTCTCTGTTCAAGCTGATCTAAGTAAACCTGAATTCATGCTCACTTGTATGTATGGTTACTCTAATTATACAAGGAAGAAAAATCAATGGAATCACATCCATGCTATCAGTAATGACATTAATAAGCCATGGGTCTTAATGGGAGATTTGAACTTTCACCTACTTGACTGTGATACTAGCCCCTCTACTTCTGCTGATGGTTTAGTTAATAACATCATAGCTACTTGTGGTTTACAAGATTTAGGATATGTTGGTAAAAATTACACTTGGACCAATAGCAACATGGGGATTGGAACTAAACACTCTAGAATAGACTTGGCTTTAGGAAATGTAGATTGGAATCTTAATTTTCCTAATAGTAAACTCTACCATCTTAATCAAGTTGGAAGTGACCATAGTCCTATCATGTTTGTTGCTGATGCCACAATGCCTAGTTGTCGGAAACCTTTCAAATTCTTTCTAACTTGGCTTAATGATTCTTCTTGTAAAACTGTTATTGCTAATGCTTGGAATTCCTATGTTAGTGGTTCACCTGCTTATCAATTGGTTAGTAAACAACATATCACTAGAAAGAAACTTTCTCTCTGGAACAAAGAACAGTTTGGCAACATTAATCAGAATGTTGACAAGTTACAAGAAGAATTAAAAGTACTTCAGGAGAATCCTTCTATTCAAAGCAACAAGGAAGAAATAAGTAAGTTAAACCATGACCTAAGCAAGTGGCACAAGATCAAAGGTGAATTTTATAAGCAAAAGTCAAGAGACAATTTCATAAAAGAAATGGACAACAACAGCAAATATTTCCATACTGGAGTCAATAGCAGAAAGAGCAGAAATAATATTGATTCTATACAAGATTATGAGAATAATTGGCTTCAGAGCAGGAAAGAGATTTCAAGTTACCTTACCATGCACTTTAAGAGTATAAGTACTTCTATCCATCCCATTATAGAAGACACTTTATACAATGTTCTTCCTTCCATTATTTCTGATGAAGATAACTTGTCTCTTACCAGAATTCCTTCTAATGAAGAGATTCACAATACTCTAAAAAGCATGGAAAACTGGAGTGCACCTGGTCCAGAGGGTTTCCAAGCTGGATTCTATAAAAGCCAGTGGGATATAGTGGGTGAAGATGTCTGCCTAATGGTAAGAAGATTTTTTGAAAGTAAGTATATACTCAAGCAAATTAACAAGACCTATATTTCTCTAATTCCTAAGAAGAAAAAGGCAACAAGTGCAGCTGACTTCAGATCCATTGGCTTGTGCAATACTTCTTACAAGATAATTTCTAAAGTCATTGTTAATAGAATGAAACCCTTAATGGAAAAGATCATCTCTCCATTTCAAGCTGCTTATGTGTCAGGAAGATTAATAAGTGATAACACTGTGATTGCTCAGGAAATTATACATTCCATGAAGAAGAAAAGAGGAGAAACAGGTTGGATGGCTTTGAAACTAGATATGTCAAAGGCTTTTGACAGATTGGAGTGGTCATTCTTGCTTAAAGTTCTTCACTCTTTTGGCTTCTCAGATGATTTTTGTGATTTGATTTTTCAATGCATCAGTACTACTTCCTTATCAGTATTACTGAATGGTTCACCTTGTGAAGAATTCCAGCCAACAAGAGGCATAAGACAACGTGACCCTTTGTCACCTTATCTTTTCATTCTTGCAATGGAATACTTATTAAGACAACTTTCTCATGCAATGCAAACCAAGTCAATTATTGGTATTAAAGTGGCTAACATTTCACCAGCCATTAATCATCTACTTTTTGCAGATAATTGCTTGATCTTTACTCAAGCAAATCATACTTCTGCTAACAATCTTTTGAAGCTACTTCACAGTTTCAGCACACAGTCTGGACAAGTTATAAATTTTGATAAATCAGCTGTGCATTTCAGTAAAAAAACAAATTCAGAAGTTGTTGAAGTCCTAAGACAATTATTGGGAGTCAAGATAATGAACTCTAAAGAGAGATACTTAGGATCTCCATTACTTCTGGGTCATTCTAAGCAAGAGGCTTTCAAATCAATCAAGGAAAGTTTTGAACACAGATTCTCCTCTTGGTCAAGCTCCACTCTCTCTCAAGCAGGCAGAGGCACCATGGTAAAACACGTCTTAAACTCAGTACCAGTTTACCAAATGGGAACTTTTAAGTTGCCTAATAATCTGTTACAACAACTAACCACTATGGAAAGGAAATTTTTTTGGGGGTACAACAACAATAGAGGTTCCAACCCAGTTGCCTGGATCAGTATTTGCAAGTCTAAAGATTTTGGTGGCCTTGGCTTTAGAGATCTGGAAAAATTAAACTTGGCTCTTCTCACTAAGCTAGCTTGGAGAATATGTTCAGATTCCAATAGTCTTATGGCACAGGTTCTTGGAGGAAAATATTTCAAAAGTGGTGATCTTCTTCATCAACAGATCTCTAATTCTAACTGCTCTTACACCTGGAATGGCATAACCAAAGGTTTACAGATTGTTAAGGATAACTTTTTCATGGAAATCAACAATGGGAAGAAAACCAAAATTTGGAAGGATAGATGGATCCCTGGCTTATCTCATCCACCTATTCCAAATAGTGATCTATTCAGATTCTATGAAGAAGTGTATGAGCTTTATCAGCCTGACACTAATGCTTGGAATGTTGAGCTTCTCAACAAATTGTTTGATGCTTATACTTCAACCAAGATTCAAACTCTTTTTATTGATACAAGTAAGGAAGACACAATGTTGTGGCCACCTTCTAAAGATGGGAAGTTTACAGTCAAGAGTACTTACAATCTCTTAACTAAGGTTAGTGGTGTTACTCAGATTAATGGTGCTCATATTGACACTGTAGTTTGGAGGAAACTGTGGAAATGTGCTGCTGCTCAAAGGATCAAATTTTTCTCTTGGAAGTGTATTAGGGGTATTAACAACACCAAGACTAAAAGGGCTCAATTCAATACTTCTTTAGACACCCATTGTGATATCTGTAGTCACACTGAAGAAGACATAGAACATATTATATTCCACTGCAGGCATGCTAAAGAAGTTTGGAAGAGACTTGAAGTCAATATAGACATGATTTCTGGAACCTTTAACACTGTCTCTGGATGGGTCATAAGTTGGTTTTCTGCTACGGCTCCTGGCACAGATGAACAGACGATGTACCTATATATGATCACAATTTGGATCCTCTGGAAAGATAGATGTGATGTTGTTTTTCAGGGAGTTACACTAAACCCAATATCCTCTGTGTATAAAATCACATATCATCTAGCTTCTCATATGCATTCATACCACATCACTAGCTTGAATAATTCCACTTTATGCACCAAGAGTTTGAACTCTAACTGGAAAGCACCGCCACTAGGCACTGTTAAATTTAATGTTGATGGTTCCTTTGATTATGAAACTAATAAATATGGAATTGGTGCTATTATTCGTGATCATCTAGGTACTTGTCTTGGAACCAAAGGGAGCAGTGGAAATGGAGCATTGAATGCAAAGGCTGTTGAGTGCATGGCAGTGCGAGATGCCTTATTCTGGGCGTGAAGGAAAAACTATTCAAAGATCCAGATAGAAGCTGATGCAAGTTTAGTTATCGAATCCATAAATGGCTCCAGTTCAAACACACAATGGGAAAACAAGAACTTAATAAAAGAGATACAATATTTGATCTCAAAGTTTTATTCTTGTGTTTTTATTTCTATACCTCGTGAAGATAACCAGGTGGCGATTTACTTGCCGAAAATGACTAGATTATCTTCTACTCATTTTGAGAACTATGTTGATTTTGATTCTGATGTTCAAAGTCGTCTTATGGACGACCTTGAACATATTTAATTCAATAAAAATTCTTCTTATCAAAAAAAAAAAAAAGGAAAACGGATTTAACCTTCCTTATTACTGTGGACCCACGATGGTTTACCTAACAAAATCTAGCAGATCACTAATAAGGCACGTCTTAGTGTCTGATGGACGGCCAAATTTCAGCTGATCATCCTTAACTATCTTAGCTTAATTAATGATCATCCCAGTGTCTGATGGACGGCCAGATTTCAGCTGATCATCCCTAACTATATCTTAGCTTAATTAAGGATATCTCAGTAGCTTTCTTCTTTTCGTCGTCCAAATCCATTTTATTTTTTTTGATAGGTGTCCAAATCCATTAATGATACGTATATTAGACCTTGATAAATGACCGTAAAATAAGGAAAATTTAAATACCAAAAACCTATTAAAATTTTCAAAAGCGTAATTATAGGTCCCTGATTTTTGGTTGATCATGCATGTCATTAGTGACTGATTTATCAAAAAAGACCAATTATCAATCTGAAATAGACTATGATGAAGGCGTTTAAGTGATGTGTTTATTTGATTAAACAAAAAATCAAGATTTGTACATAAATTAGTCTTCGGTGGATTTTTTACATAAGCTAGAATCTCAAAATTATCAAAACGGGTTCCATGGAATTTTTTTGTGATCCGTGAAGAAAGGCGGACTCTAGAATGGCGGACTCCACAGATGATTAATGCTGCAAGTAGAAGGGTAGTAAAGGAATAATTATTTTTGTGATTACTGTGTTTTTATTTTACCGAAATTTTAGTATTACCAAGAGATACAAAATCAATAAAAAAAATTACAGCTAATTAATGCTTATCATGTACACAGGTATACAAGATAAGAAAACCCATATCAATTTTGGAATCAAGTTGGAGTCTACGTTTTACGGCGAACTGAGAGCGCGCAAGACTAAAATTAAAATGCACAGATAGGAATAATCCATCGGTACTACCATCTATTGGTAAAAACGAAAGTTAAAGAGAGAAGTTAAAAGTAAAGCCTAGATAATAATTAACAAAAGGATTTGTTGCTCCATTAATTTAGCCAGAAACTACAAAAGTGTTGGTTGCATTCGAATTTTGTATCATTGAATGTGGCTTTCGCCAATAACGACACAGCCATAATATTACTACTTTAGTTAGCAATATATAGATAATAACATTCGCAGTTGAATTCTTGAAGAGGATCCATTAATTATTTAATTTGGATGATATGTGGTATAAGCAACAACTTCTCAGTTGAATTCTTGAAGACTTTCTTAAACAAGATATTAAAACTAAATGAATGAGAAAATTTAAAAAACTAATGCTAAGAGAGAAAAAAAGATGATTGTAGGTGTGAATAATCCACAGGGACAGGTGGAGCCATCCCAGTCGAGGGCGTACCGAAGAAAGCGAAGTACTGAAAGCATTGAATCACCCCACCGGATCTGGGCACCAGAAAAGAGGAATGAAGACAGGTCAAGAGATCGAGGCGAAAGGGGAGAAAAAGTTCTGATGTGACGATCCTCGGGTTCGAAGACATTTAATGCTCTGACAAAGTAGGTGAAGAGATAAGGAAGACTCGGTCAAAGTAAAACTCGGCCGAGAAACTAAAAGGCGACATCGATCAACATCACCTAACGAGCAACATCGGATGAAGCTACCACTCGGCCAGATGCTTCAACTCGGGCAGAAGGGAAGATCGGATGAAGCATCGGGTAGACACCCGAAGAGAGCATCAAGGAAGATGTATTAGGCCCAACACTGTAATGTCGTTGTATCACCATCTCATGGCTATAAATATGAATCATGTATAGGGCTAGAGGGGTAAGTGAGAAGTGAGGGAAGAGAGTTCACCAAGAGTATAGAGAGAAAGCATACAACTTGTAATCGGGAAACTAGTAATAAGACCATCATTTCATCCCGTGGACGTAGGTAATCATGCCGAACCACGTATCTCTTGTGTTCTTCTACATCTCTTCTTTGTTTGATTTCTTTATGCATGTTTTGAGATCCATTGGATGTAGTGGTAGGATTTTCTACATCTACATTCTGGCGCCGACTAAGGGGACCGTATAACATCTTCGGATACCTTGAGATCGTTACCAAAAGAGGAAAATCCAAGCTCCTAAGCCACTTTGTGTGCTAGTTGACGCTAAGAGAGAAACTCTTTTGGTTCTTTATCTTTGTTTTCCTAACAAAACCTTGCGGAGTTTGATTCTTGCTCTTTATCTTTGTTTTCCTAACAAAACCTTGCGGAGTTTGATTCTTGCTCTTTATCTTTCCTCTCTTAGCAAAACCTTATCGAGTTTGCTGTGAGTCCGCTTTGTGTTCCTGTTTATTGTCTTTGCTTCCCTCGTAAGACATGTCTTTCGTTTAAACAAAGTCGTCAAGACTGTTTCAATAAGATAAGTTGTTTGCTTAAGATACCCCAGCGAGTTGTTGGAAGATCCGCGAGCTCCCAAAATAACATCTTTCGATGTTGGTAGAAGCTAGAAGGAAACCCCATCTCGCCGGGATTTATCGTTTCAGACCTTGTTAAAAGAGAGATTCAACAGCTCCTATCAACATCCATTGAAAATAGTTGATGCTAAATGAAAAACTCTAACGATCAAGACGCCTAGGTTGCTAGATTTATCACCTTCAGAATTTAAGGATAGATATCGTTACATTTGCCTTCATTTACTCTCTTCGCCGTCTAAACCCTTCTTTTTAACAAATTAAGCAAAGTACAATAATGGTAGAAGCAAGACTAGCTAAGAATCGTTGAGTCCGGTCTTCGGAAACCATGGCTGGAAGGATTATAGTGAGCGGTTCGTTAGCCGAATCTCATTCTGATCCTACACTGGAAGCCCCACAACATCAGTAGAAAACTGTAAATATCCCATGGTTCACTTCAGTGGGAAGACCATCAGCACAGCGGTTGTTGAGGGTCGTCGTTACTATCCATCGTCGCCAAGAAAGAGATCTTCCGATTTAATGTACGGGTGGTCAATGACTTCTGGTGCAGGGAATGTTGGGACAAATAATGATTAATGCATAGGGAAAATTCCGAAAGCGATGTGTCGGGACAGCTTTTTGAAAATTGTCCTTTATGGCCAAAACAACTTGACTGCTGAGACCAACACGCTAGTGTAAATGGAAGTGTACTATAAAAACTTGTCCCACCTTGCACTGCTGAACTGCTGTACTTCATCCTTAACCTTTTCGAAAGCAGTTCGAAGTAAGTGCTGTGTCCTTTGCTGACGTAGGTACGAACGGGTAGGCGAGCCGAGGAACGAGGACGATATCGAAGGTAATGGCGAGTACCTCCAGGACGAGCAGGATCCTGAGGAACCGGGTCACAGCGGGATCTAGTCTGCAAGAAGGACTCACGGATTCTCGGCACGAAGATCATCGACCGAACAACCAGGGCGAGACTCAGCCATTGATCAAAGGCATGACTACGGTCGACGAGGAGGTCGATTTGGGCCGAGATGACGATTTCCCACCCGGGATGTTGAGGATTAACCCGAGCCAGATGGGGCCAAGGAATGAGGGCAACATGGAAGATGGAAGAACTGCATCGGATACCGAGGAGGAGGAGGAAGTGCAGACAGTACGCGAGGAACGAAGGAGAGAAAGACAACCGATAGAGTACCGGCGAGACCTAGAACGAGAAGCTGAGAGGCTTAGGCGAGTACACTTGGCAAGGGGGACCACAATCGGGACATCCCCCCGGTAGCGGTCGACCACCCCGCAGCTCCGACTGCTCCCCCAGCATCGGCTAACCACCCCGCAGTTCCGATTGTTCCCCCAGCGGCGGTCGATCACCCAGCAGCTCCGATCGTCTCCCCTGTCGTTCTCGCTACGAGACCCCCAACCGCACCCCCTAACACAACAGGACACCAAGTGAATGGCCACTCTAGTCATGAGAGCACCGACCCGATGTTACTCGCTATACTGGCAAGCCAAAGAAGACAAGAAGACCTAATGAGAGAACTGCAAAGGAGAAACCTAGCGTTAGAATACGAAAATTACCAACTCCGCAACAGGAGAACGGGGTCGAGAGGATCATCGAGCCAAGGCGCCTCTAGCAACCACACTCCACCGAGGAACGCCCCACCCCTCTCGCCGAGCCGAGAACGCATACCCGACCCTAATCGGCCAAGAGAAGGGTATGGGCCAGCCGAGGATTCTTCGGCCGATGAAGAAGCGACCAATGAGAGCACGGACGCGTCCACCAAACAAAAAATCGAGCGGCTCGAGCGGATGGTTAAAAAACTGACCGGAGATAACGAGGACGATAAGTTAGTAGAAGTAATCAGTGAAGCCCAGAAGACGCCGTTTACTAGGGAATTGGACCGGACTCCGTTTCCACCGAAATGTACGCTGCCAATCTTCCCATCTAGGTTTGATGGCACAGGCGACGCAGGAGAGCACATCAAAATGTACGGCATGTCCTTGCTACAGTGGAAGAATCATAATGTGGTCATGTGCAAATTCTTCCCGGCAAGTTTGGAGGGTGAGGCAAAGAGTTGGTTCTACACCCTGCCCGATAAATCTGTTGGGAGCTATGCAGTTTTGGTGGAGACCTTTCTCGAGACTTACATGCATAACAGTATAGCTCGGCCCAGAGTCGACAAGTTGTTCACCCTGGCACGAATACTCAGGGAGCCGTTGCGCTCTTTAACGGACAGATGGAGAAATTTATGTACGGATATAGGGAAAGCACCGGTCGACCAACAGATATTCGGCTTCGAGAATTCGCTAAGGAAGTCGGACCCCATCTGGGTGGCAATGTACACGGAGAAGCCTAAAACACTAAGAGAGATCCGGAAGATGCAAGAGCATTATATCGCCTTAGAGGAGATTCAGGAAGGAGCGCAAGATAGGGGAATACAAGAAGCAAGCACCGCAGAAGAGGCCACCCCGCGAGAAGCCACGAAACGATCCGAGAAAAGGCCGGGTGCCCAGCACCAGGGTGAGAACAAAAGAGTTTGGGTCGAGAAAGGAAAGAAGCCTCGCCACGAGCCAAGACCTTATACTCCGCTAAATGCGCCATTGGAAGAAGTGTTCAAGGAAGTCGAAAAGAGGAATGACATCCGTTATCCCAAGACCCGGGGATTGATTCGACGGAACAAGGAACCACCGGAGTTACGCCACTATCATCGATCCGCGGCCATTCAACCAATGATTGTAGGGAGGTGAAAGACATCGTCCAGCACCTGATCCGGGATGGGTATTTACGGCATTTCGTCAAAACATCGCCGACACCTGCTGAACCAGACGTCCCAGTGCACCAGATAAGAATTAATCGCGATACCCAGTTCGCCTGTAACACCATATCACACTCGGCAACTCAGGGGTACGACTTGGGAACAGGTATCACCTCGAGAATCCATAAGAGGGACCGATCAGGCAAGGAAATCCTCAGTGTGGCCAAGACTCTACCCATGGAACCATGGATGATGCAGCCGATCACCTTCTCGGCGAAAGACGTCCCATTGAACGGCCAAGCACACGGGGACCCCCTAGTAATAACCCTACTGATCGAGGAATGGGGCGTCCGCATGATATTAATGGACAGCGGCAGCTCGGTCGAAGTACTGTTCTATGACACTTTCAAGAGGATGGAGTTGTCCGATGATATCCTGGTTCCGTCAACCTATCGAATTTACGGCTTCAACGGTACGGTAACAGTACCAAAGGGAGAAGTCACCCTCCGAGTCTCAGACGGAGAGGGGTTCCTTGACACACTCACCACCTTTTGCGTGGTCGATGTCGTGTCACCGTACGAAGCAATTCTGGGTCGGCCCTGGCTTGCGGGAATTAAAGGGGTCGCCTCGGCTTATCATCAGAGATTGCGGTTCCCATCTTACCGAGGAGTGGTAGAGGTACTAGGCGATCCCCAGGCGGCAAGGCAGTGCGTGCAAATAGACGTCCAGCAGAATGAGGAGAGGCGGTCAAGAAAACGACAAGAAAAGAACAAGTCTAAGGAAATGAAGGCCGGAGAGGAGCTAGAAAGGGTAATGTCGCAAGCCATTTCTACCTATGAAACCGGCGAGAAAGAGACCTTATAGCAATCACAGGAGCCGACTACAACCGGCGAACCAAAGCAAAATTTCTCGGCCCTAGAGCCAACCCGACAAGTCAATCTGGGCACCGAGGAGGAGCCAAGATTAGTGAGGATAGGGTCCCTCTTGACAAACGAACAATCTCAGCAGCTGATAACCCTTCTGAAGGAGCACATGGACATATTCGCTTGGCAAATGCACGATATGGAAGGAATTGACCCGGAAGTCTGCTCGCACCACCTGCGGATAGACCCCAAGTTCAAACCTATCAGGCAAAAGATGAGAAGAATCGCACCCGAGCTACAACCAGCGGTGGAGGCCGAATTGAAGAAGTTGTATGCAGCGGGAATCATTCGAAAGGCCCAATACCCACAATGGATATCTAATATGGTGATAGTCCCTAAAAGAAATGGGGGCGTACGAATCTGCATAGACTATAGTGACTTGAACAAGGCGTGCCCAAAGGACAGCTTCCCTCTCCCCAGCATCGATCAGCTAGTGGAATCCATTGTCGGGTATAAGGCGATAACTCTCATGGACGGATACTCAGGGTACAATCAAATACCCATGGCCCCCGAAGATCAAGAACATACGTCCTTCTTCACACCAAGAGGACTGTGTTGCTACACCAAAATGCCATTTGGATTAAGAAATGCCGGCGCCACCTATCAAAGGCTGGTGGAAGACATGTTCGAAGATAAAATACACGACACCATTGAGGTGTATGTGGACGATATGTTGGTCAAAAGCAAGGTGGCCGACAAGCACATCGACGACCTTCGAGGCATATTTCAAACCATGAGAAGATACAAGATGAGGGTCAATCCGGCCAAGTGCACCTTTTGGGTCACCTCGAGCAAGTTCTTAGGATACATAATCACCGACAAAGGAATTGAGGCCGACCCGGATAAGGTCAAGGCCGTTGTGGAGATGCCCTCGCCTATAACGGTAAAAGACGTGCAACGATTGAATGGGAATTTGGCGGCATTGGGGCGATTCATTTCGCGATCGTCCGACAAATGCAAGGACTTCTTCGGGACGCTACGAAAAGGAGAGAAGTTTAAATGGACCGAGGAATGCGAAGAAGCGTTTCAAAAGATCAAGCAACATCTCGCGAGTCTACCGGTGTTGCAAAGACCCGAGCCAGGGGACATACTAACACTATACCTTGGGGCAACTAGTCACGCCATCAGCGCCGTCCTAGTCAAGAACGCCGGGGGGGGGAGAAAAGCCGGTGTATTTCATAAGCAAGACCATGAGCCCAGCCGAGAGGAACTACACCAGGATCGAGCAACTGATATTAGCACTAGTGTTTGCAACGCAGAAGCTTCGGACATACTTTCAAACCCACAAAATTAGGGTGCTTACAAAGTCCCCCATAGAGTCAGTACTCGACAGCACAGCCAGGTCGGGGCGGATCTCCAAGTGGAGTGCGCAAATAAAGCAGTTCGACATCGTTTACGAGATGAGAACAGCGGTAAAAGCACAGGCAGTGGCCGATTTCCTGGCAGACTTCCCCCTCAGCGACGAAGACGAAGTAGAAGACATACCTGGAATGGAGGAAGACCGAGAAGACCCATCCGACCTGCTTGAGTCATGCAGCCCGACACGGTGGGAGGTTTTCGTGGATGGGTCATCCAATAAAGATGGGTCGGGCTTGGGATTGGTCTTCACGACGCCAAAGGGGAAAAAGATGGTCCACTCCTTTAGGCTCGAGTTTAAGGCAACTAACAATGTCACAGAATACGAGGCGCCGGTAGTACATGCCCTGCGCTTGATAGTGGAGATGGGAATCCAAGAGGTACGGCTTACGAGCGACTCCCAGCTGGTTGTCCGGCAAATCAATGGGCAGTACGCCATACACGACCCTCAACTACAGAAATACTGGGAGCTCGTCCAATTCTACATCGGCCCGGATACCGAGCATCAAGTTTCGACACATCCGTAGGAAGGACAATCGCCACTCGGACGCCCTAGCATATATTGCTTCCATGTTGTGAGACTCAAGCATTGAAGGTATCGAATCATGAGGGTCCTAATGCCTTGAAGCACTGCCGAGACCGCGGATATCGGCGCACAAGTCGCGGCGACCACTACTGACCAATATCGGGCCGATGATTGGAGGAAGCCGATTCACGAATACCTCGAAACAGGAAAGTTGCCCAAGGGGCGGCCTGAGATCAACAAGATCAAGAGCAAAGCCGCTGCGTACGAACTTCGATATGACGCCCTATACAGAAAGTCATATCTAGGGCCATTGCTAAAGTGCCTGAGTAAGGAGGAGGGGCACATGATCCTCAACGAATTGCACTATGGGGCTGCGGGAAACCACAGCTCGGGTCGTAGCCTAGCGGCACGAGCTAAAACCATGGGATACTTACGGCCGTACATGAATGAGGACGCGAAGCACATGGCCCTCGTTTGCGACGAATGCCAAAAATTTGGGAAGAAGATACATGCACCGGCCGTAACATTAAACTCTGTCATCAGTCCCTGGCCTTTCGCTAAATGGGGAATCGACATCGTGGGACCATTACATGTCGGATCGGGACAGAGGAAGTACTTAATTGTAGCCACCGACTATTTCACCAAGTGGGTTGAGGCCGCTCCACTGAAACACATACGGGATAAAGATGTTTTTCGATTCATCTGGGAACACATCATATGCCGCTTTGGGGTTCCGGCAGCAATCGTCTCTGACAACGGGAAACAATTACAAGGCAAGAACATCGACCTGCTATTCAACACTTACAACATCCGAAAGAGCAAGTCTACGCCCCTGTACCCCCAAAGCAATGGACAGGCCGAGATCACAAACAAGACTATCGCCGATAACATGAAGAAAAATCTTGACGGGGAATATGGGGAATGGTGCGAAGAACTCTACAACGTTTTATGGGCATATAGGACAACCCGCAGAGAGGCAACCGGACTATCACCTTTCATGTTAACATACGGGACCGAAGCCATCCTGCCCACAGAGGCGATGATACCCACCACAAGGACCGAAGCATGGAGGCGAAACATCTCGGCAGATCTTATCTTGGCTAAACTCGACGATCTAGAAGAAACAAGAGAGATGGCCCTGCAGAGGATGGAGAATTATCAACGAAGGATCCAACGAGAATACAACAAACGGGTTCGAACCAGAGAATTCCAACCAGGACAGTTAGTACTAAAGCATCTACCCAGTTATGAGCGTGACAAAAAGGGCGGTAAGCTTGCACCACGGTAGGGAGGACCCTACACAATTGTTGAGAAGGTCGGAGAAGGGGCATACAAGATACTAAAGCCGGACGGAACACCCGAGCCACGACCGTGGAATCTTTGCACGACTAAAGCTATATCATCCATGAAACCAGGTAAGATATCTTGTCATTTATTTAGTGAAAGGCCGCGTGGGGTTGGAAATATGACAAGTGCGTCGAATGGTCGTTTCGAACCCGGGCGATGGCATTGTGCAAGTGCGGGCGACTTACACTAAGACGGACTATTCGAACTCGGGGCGATGGCGGTGTGCAAGTGCCGAGGTAGTCCAAGGGCCCGGCGGTTGGAAACCGGTGGCGATTGTCGAGGCATGAGTACTCGACAGTCGAGCAGTCAACATTGCTCTCCTCGCAAGTGGCCGAAATCACTTGCCCAAGAAGATTAATCGATAACTTCTTGGGATGTCGATCCCATAGAAACTAGGAAAGACCAACTGCCCTTCCACTAGATCTCGAAAGACGGTGATGAGATACCTCAATCAGGACATGGCATTGGGCCCAATGATCCTCCTTGTTGAGTGTGTTCGACAGAAATGGCGTTTATGATTAACCTGTCTATTCATGCAGGAATACACAACACGGTCGTAAAAATAAACCACACATCGTCAAATAAGAACAGTAACGAGCACAATAACGTCGGTAGCAAGAACAGTGACAAACATAAGTCGGCGACGCAGCACCCCATTAAAAGTTTACGAGAAATTAAAGGTGTTCAAGCGGATTACAGCCCAAAGGAAAGGGTAAGAAAGCGACGCAGCGCTACAAAATACATGCTCATTCCTTAGAAGGAACAGGCCCTGGAACCGCCTTCTTAGCAGCGGCATCGGCCCGCTTCTTATCAAGCACCGCCTTCACACCGGCCTTGACCTTCGAGACGAGTTCATCATTAAACTTCGCCTTTTCGGCAGCAAGATTCTGCGCTAGCTGCGCCGACGCCGCTTCAGCAGTGGCCACCCGATCGAGCAATTGAGCCTCCCTCCCTTTCAACCGGGCATTCTCTTCTTCCAACGACACCACCTTCTTCTGCTCGGCTGCCAAAACAACAAGGACGGTTAGTCACACAATAAAGGCACTAAGACAACAACACGAAAAGCACAATACGGGGCACACCACCTTCCAGCAAAGGGCAACTACTCTAATGGTTTCCTCAGACTCAGACAGGCTACACTCGAGAGAAGAAATCTTTGAAGAAAGTTCTAGATATCGTTGTTCATTAAACTCATTAGTGGGGCAGTACTTCTTGTGATCACTCCATTCGGCCCTCTGCCGAGAGTGAGCTATTTGCAAACCTGATAATTGAGAGCGAACCCACTCCAACTCCTCAGAAACCTTTTTGGATTCGTTAAGCCTCTCAAGGGATTCTCGGCTACACTTCTCGGCAGCATCCCTCTCCCCCAAGATCCGGAGACGATCTGCGTGCAAATCTCGAACCTGAAGCCTCAGCCGACCACACTGACTCTCCAAATTGTCGGCCAACAATGTTTTGTCGGCGGCTATACCTTGGAACTGAGCTAAGCTCGCCCTAAGATTGTCAACTTCCTCGGGGACATATTCAAAGGTCTCGTACCGATGCAGCCTGGATTGAAGATCTTCAATATCGGTCTCTAAACGATCGATCTTAGCATCCTTGTTAACTATTCTCTGTTGCAAGTTCGAAACGTGATCCCGTTCTATGTTCACTTCCCTTTTCAACAAACGACGACTCGCGGCAGCGTCGGCCTCCGCACTAGAAGATTCGGCTAGGCAGGGAGTACTAAGCTCAGGATATTGGCACTACAAGATCAATCATAACTAGTTGAAAACAAAATAAATACCTTGGGTCTCGGCCAATTCCTTCTCCAACTTCCGAGATCGTTCGCATTCTTGCTGTAACGAGAGACGAAGACCCTCCTTTTCGGCGGCCTCCCTGCGTTGGAGGGCAGCATTCAACAACGAGCGGTTGATGTCCTACAAACAACACCAACATGGTCAGCACTTACCAAAAATATGAAAGCGACACCCGAACAACTCAACTCACCAGCAGATCAAAGGTACTTTTCAGACCAGCTTCATACAACGAAACAACATTAATCTTCTCCTCGTCAGGCAGAGAGGCAAAATCGGGAGAAATAAGTGCCCCGAGAGAGTTGCACATAGGGCCCGAGACGGTGAAGGAGGTACTGCTGCCCGAATTAGGAACCACGGAAGGAAAAGTCCCCAGCGGCCCGCTCCCGACAACAACTTTCTCTACATCACGGTTGATCACAAGGTTCCCACTACCACCCGACTTCCCCGCCTGTCCCGACTCCTCTTCATTACCAAGGGTATCATCCTCTTCATCGAAAAGACCTTCATCATCATCACCATCAGACACAACATACACAACGCCATCGGCGAGGACAATCCCTTCATCAGCTACTTCCTGGGGCACAGTTTCCTCCGGGGCAGGCACATCCTCCTTGGGTTCCTTACCCCTCCCCTTGGGCTTCTCACCTACAAGGGTAGACGAAACATCAGAAGGCTTCTGAGGCGACTTCCTCAGGAAATGTGATAAAGGTAGCCGATCATCGGGATCCTCATCGTCCTTCGCCGAAGTACCACCAGCCTTGTCAACCCTCAGCTTTTGTGCATGAGCCGATGTCAGAACCATGCAAGGCAACAAATAGGGGCACGTACATGTACGTAAAATAAAAAGTATATTTATATATTTGTTACCTTCCCTGTCTCCTCCTCGGCTCCTGCAATTCTATCCCTCTTCCGATGAACAAGAGTCCCAGTAGGAACACCCTGGGACTTAGTCTGAAAAACACCAAAACTAAAACATCACCCCACGAGTCGCCCGAGCCAATCAATCAAGCTAGAAAGACAGGGGAATACACATACCCGATCAACATTGACTACCCAGAAAGGATAAAATTCGGCCGGAGGAGGAAATTTGCCACTTAAAAGAGGACCGGAAATAACCAATGGAACCCGATCCCAAGCCGTGTCATTAGTATGACGGGCATGCTTGTTGGAACCCGATCCCAAGCCGTGTCATTAGTATGACGGGCATGCTTGTTGGAACCCTTTCCCTCAGGATCCTCATCCAAAAGAAGTCTCCTAACACCTTCGGGAAGAGTTTTATGGCGATGAGGGCTGGCAGCAAACCCGGCGAGATCGCCATTGGTAGTAGTCCCGCTCCGATAATTATCAGCGAAACTGGCAGGAGTATAGTCACTCGCCTGGGAAGGATCGTAGGTAGACCAAGTGGTAGGAGCACATTCGCCTCGGCTACGCTTCTCCCACTCGGATAGGATACGGAAAGTGTTGACGTTCCACTGAGCCAAGGCGCGGCACGGGCGAATCTTAGAAATGGCCTCGTACCAGAACGGGCGGCTAGGATCATATAGAGGGAAATGCAGCCCGAGCTCTAGCTGGCCCCTGGTGACAATGGTCGCCTCGGCCGAATGAGGAAATCTCAAAACATCATCTTTCTTCAGAACACCCTTCTGGCCTGACAAGAGCCTGACGTCATATCCATGGAGATCGAACTCATCCTTCAACTGTTGAACGTATTGCTCATCCGACAAATCTTTAGCAGCCCTCTTGTCAGCCCTACAAGAAAACGAAGAAGGATCATCAGGAAAGATAGAATCTAGAGCACGGTAATCATACTTGGAAGGACTCTCTACAACAAACAGGGAATCAAGTGATACGCCGTCTTCATCAGTAAACACATAACTCACACACCTTCTTTCCGTCATCGAAGGAGTTGAATACGCCATGAAAACTAGTAGGAGAAGCGACAGGAGGGGCGAAATACAGCCGGAACCGGAAGTTGCAGCGGTAGCAGAGACAGAGAGGACGCCGGATAGTGGAGAAGGGAGGAAGGAAACCTGGTGAGAAGATAGTTAATGGCAGGGGAAAGAAGGCAAAAGAGAAGGGAGAGAGAAGGGAAGGCGAAATTAGCAAAGGAAAGTGTAAAAAGAAAATAAGGTTTAGGGGACGGGCTTATAAACCTCGCCTGTGATAACCGGCGAGGAAGGTGAACCGGTTACAGCAACTGAAGAAGGTGGGGAACAGCATGGCGCGAAACCCGGCATGACCGAAGACGTGGGAAGACGAGGCGGTTTCTTCCCCACGTGTCGACTACACGAGTGGAAGAAGGGGCATAAATGTAGGTGTGAATAATCCACAGGGACAGGTGGAGCCATCCCAGTCGAGGGCGTACCGAAGAAAGCGAAATATCGAAAGCACTTGAATCACCCCACCGGATCTGGGCACCAGAAAAGAGGAATGAAGACAGGTCAAGAGATCGAGGCGAAAGGGGAGAAAAAGTTCTGATGTGACGATCCTCGGGTTCGAAGACATTTAATGCTCTGACAAAGTAGGTGAAGAGATAAGGAAGACTCGGTCAAAGTAAAACTCGGCCGAGAACCTAAAAGGCGACATCGATCAACATCACCTAACGAGCAACATCGGATGAAGCTACCACTCGGCCAGATGCTTCAACTCGGGCAGAAGGGAAGATCGGATGAAGCATCGGGTAGACACCCGAAGAGAGCATCAAGGAAGATGTATTAGGCCCAACACTGTAATGTCGTTGTATCACCATCTCATGGCTATAAATATGAATCATGTATAGGGCTAGAGGGGTAAGTGAGAAGTGAGGGAAGAGAGTTCACTAAGAGTATAGAGAGAAAGCATACAACTTGTAATCGGGAAACTAGTAATAAGACCATCATTTCATCCCGTGGACGTAGGTAATCATGCCGAACCACGTATCTCTTGTGTTCTTCTACATCTCTTCTTTGTTTGATTTCTTTATGCATGTTTTGAGATCCATTGGATGTAGTGGTAGGATTTTCTACATCTACAATGATATTGTAGCATCACAGTTGCACAGAAAGTCTGTGAAGTGGATTATTAACGTATATTTTACGGCTAGGGAAGAATTTAATCGGGTATACCCGTTTAGGACCCGATATTAATCGGTTCCCAAATGGGTCTACCCGTCGGGTCCTAATTCTACTAATGGGTCTCATATTAGTACCGTCCGGTTCCGGGTAATTGGGTACCCATTGACAGCCCTAATTCCAATAATAAAATAGCTAAATCTTAAATATGCTTCTTACCTAAAAAAGCTAAATCTTAAAAATCTCATAACATGCCAAAAATATATGATAATCATCTAATTAAATAACAAAATCTACGATTTCATCATGATAATCAACAAATTATGCATCGATCCCACAATAAATCAAATGATCATCACATAATAAATAAATAGCGTCAGATGTCCAGTGTCCGGTTACATTCTTAAAAAAATACAACCCCCAACTATCAATTAAACTCCAAAATGGATATTAAAAAAAAAAAAAAAAACTGATTAGCCCGGTCATGGGTACTAACCTTTAATCCCACGATAAATCTCTTTTGTGCGTATCTTAATTTGTGAGTGATCCTACACGGCAGTTGGAAATTTCGTTAGTATTTCTTTTTTATGACAGCGCGCAAGCCACATGGTCCACAACGCAGCCGCAAAAACTTAAACCAAATCTTGATCGATTTAAGACAAGGCATTGATCCCGAAAACCAATGAGCAAAACAATGGCCATTAAAATGGTCTCACTGCGATGCTGCTCTCCTAGACAAATAATAGATGATAGGAGGGGGGAACTACACCTTCTCAAGGTGATTGATTATTTTCTCAACTCTTTCTTTATTTTTGATCCCGAAATTAACCAGAAAAAAAATGTCCACCAAAGTGGTGTCCCTGTGATGTGCTTTCATAGACAGGTAATGGGTGATAGGAAGGGAAAAGTCCATGTGCTCAAGGTGATTGATTATTTTCTAAACTCTCTCTTTATTATCGTGTTTACAGTTATTGTATGGTATTTTGTGAGATTTTTTTCTTAAAAGCTTCAGTGATTCCCAATTCAGGTATGTTTCTTTTTGTATTTTTGTTGCTATTCCAATTGTGTTTATTATCATATTCATCATTTGAATGCATGTATATGATGAATTTTTTCTAGGATTATGTTGCCGTAAACAATACAAGACCATATATATTTTCTCCCCATGTTAATGCAGTCTTGGCAGCCTCCTTGGAGTGAGTGGTATAGGCTTTGGTCTTAGTAGGTTGTGTCGAAGTACTTGCAATTGATCCCATATCTCGGGTAATTTACGTTAAATTACATTATTTATGATGAAAATGACAAAAACTTTCAATTTTAAAGCAACCATTTTATTTCTAAATGCAAAAACGAGGACTTTTTTGGAGATCGATGTTGTCATGAGAGATCATATTTGTCATATTTGTCTTAAAAGGATAACATTAGGGTGTATTTTGCTCTGTCAGAATGAGCATAACTAAATATTTGTTTCCAGTTCAGGTGAGAAATCGTAATTTTAAGTATCTTGAATTTTTCACATCCAGTAAGTCTTTCCGCTTTATCCCAATGTTGATGCATGTTTGCACAGTAATTGCTCGGATAATAACTCTCTTTTTTTTAGCAAAGTGAAAATGCGGGGGTACAACAACCACACCCAACAATTCGTTTGGCAATCTGAGAGGACTTACTCCAATATACTTTCTAGAGAATCAACTAGACAGTCAGACTCAATCTAGAGAAAAGTATATACACGAGTTTCCCAGTTGCTAGAGTTCTCCTTTATATAGTTACCTTGGTAACAAAGCATTCAATATTCACCGTTAGATGAAAAACCTGATTCAACCAAGCTAATATCTTTCAACTGTTAGATCGAACTTAGCTTGTTACACACAAATGAAATGTACCCTCATTTAGGTTTATGTAACCGTACCTAAACGTGCACACCATGTTGTCTCAACAATAGTTAACCGAATTTAGCCATATGATCACTCTCATATCAACCTTGTTCATCTTAACCATAACTAGTTCAAATGACTCAAATGAAACTAGTTAAAGAGTTGTTCAATTGCTATAATCTCATAGAAGTATACAAGAACACAATTGAAGCAAAATCGGTTTGATTCACTCGAATCAATTTTTGAACATTATAGCCACGGTTTGCAACGATTGCATTCCTTATTATATAAATGTTTAAGTTTATGTACACAACCGGTTTTATAACTTTAACCTTCAAGTATACAAACGGGTACGCATACTTGAAATACCCGTACCAAGATTGGGTTTCACCAGTACGCAAACGGGTATGCGTACTTCCAATCCCAGCAGAAATATTCGGACATGAACCTTACGCCAGTACGCGAACGGGTGCGCATACTTAGGTTCCCGGATTTCTCAAGCCAACAGGTACGCGTACGCGTACGCATATTATGGTTCCCGAACATGGATTACATATGTGCAAGAGTACCCAACATGTCATATCCAATAATGGTTAAGTGTTCAAAACTTTTATTTCAATCATTGAAACTTTCTTAGAGGATGACAATAGCCGTTTTCACACACTATTAGCATCAAAGCAATTTTCAAGTTACTGAAATAATCATAACGAAACATTCCAAGTCTACACCAAATGATTGTATCACACAAACCATGTAAGATGTTACTCGGTAATTTTCTCATGATCATCTTTTGACTTGCGTCAAGAATATAAGATGAACTTGGTCGAAGCGAAAGCTTGCCAATACATATTCCGAGAAATATGTAAGTGAGTTAAACTCAGCTCGAAATCTCAAATATGTATAAAAGAAACTATATCGTAACACGACTTATGTCTCAATATAGGAGATAGAGTAGAAATAGACTTTCCAAGTGATAGATGAGTTTCAGTCTCCACATACCTTTTGTTGATGAAGTTCCACAAGCTCTCCTTAGTAGTTCTTCGTCTTCAAATAATGAGCACCGTGAAGTCTAAGGCTCAACTACACAATCTATGTCCTAGTCCGAGACATCTATAAGTAGACTAGAAATCAAGACTTATAGTTTTGATCACTAACATTGACAAACATGCTTGACATAGCAACGCATGCGAGTTCGACCGAGCAGTGCTCTAACACAAAGTATAAGTTATTTCCATCAAATGATTTGGTAAAATTATTTAGGTTTTTTTTCATATTCCTGCACTATGTAAATTTCAAAGCTTTTGGTGCTCAAGTAATTGACAACCTCCTTTTTTACATAAAGGGACACATAGTCCGAGTAAACACACAATGCTTTCACTTTTTACCATTCCTTCTCATCAACTTTTTTGGGATGGACATCGATCTTGGATCTTCACGTATTTCTATTTTTTATGTAATACCGTGTAGCGTGAAGTGCACTTCTCAATTATCGTCAAAGTTAATTTTTGTAGTTTTATACCTTGGTATCATTTGTTGGAATCACTGCAGTGTATAGTCAGCTATTACCATTAAGGAGGTTCAAATCCACATAGTCCATCCACATAAAGATCATTATATTTCGTCTAGCAAAAAAACTTGTGGAAACATGCCCTTTCAAAATTAGATTCAGTAATATTAAAGAAAAAGCTTTTTCGACTTCGTTGCCGTTACAGATGGAGATATTTGATATCATAATATGACTTACATGTATATCCTTAAATATTGTTATTCAGTTTTACTAAATACACTAGGTAGAAGTTGCCCGAATTTAAATTAATATACTATTTTTTGGCGTCAAAGGGGAAATTCAAGTAATTCAGTTTTACTAAATGCACTAGGTGCAGACTGCGTATTTACGGGTCTAAAGTACATACCATTTTATAATCCATGGAATTTACGTGATTCATTCGGTATATTGGGAATTCACCGGTCAACATAAAGTTACCCAATGTATGTATAATTCATGGGTTTCTGATCTTAGTTTTCAATAAATACACATTTATATATTTACCTAGGGACTCACGGGTTCACCCCCTTATTTACCGACACATGCACTTTTGCGCTGAAATGAAACACACACTCTCTTCAAGTACAAAATATATTCTATGTATCTCAACTCAAAAAAATAATCATTCTTAAATGTTATGTATCTTCCATAGCAAATGACGATAATCACAAAGATGGGAATGTGCAGGTGTTACAGGCTTTGTTTGACGATACAGCTATAGAAAATTTGAGCATTAGCATCTCATATGTAGGAAAAAAACTGTTTGAGATGGCAACCGAGCAATAATGGCCAATAATTTTCTGTTAAATTTCTCTAAGGAAATTCTGAATAGTGGAAATCTTGATGTTGGTTTTACAAACAAGGTGACATCTCTTGGAACCATTTTTTTGGAAAACTAAACTTCCTAATAATATTCTCCACTTTCTATTAAATATCTCTAGAATTGTTTTCCTCTTCCTGATAGGTTAGCTAGATGATGTCCTTTATGTAATATTCAAAGCCAAAGCATGCAGCTGCTTTTCATTGGTTGTAGTGGTCTTGATGTTAATATCGTTTTAAGTATGGAAAATGTAAATTGCATTGACTATCTTTGAAGTTTTTTTCAAGTGACCAATCAAAGTGATATAAGGGATAATGTGCTAAAATGATTTGTTATTGCTACTGGCATGTTCGGAAATGTATATCTAGGAAATTTTTTGATAACCAATGGCCTAGCAAGGTGACTAATATCAGTTCTAAATTTATTGTTCTACCTAGAGCACAAGATAATAGGGGTCGGGAACATCCCAAAATCCTTTCACGAAACTGAATTTTGATGCGGCTTATAAAGAAGAAGAAAAATGATTTTCATTTGGGTCCATATTAAGGAATTTTACACGTAATACAAATGAAGTTAGATGTCGCAAAACCAAACTCAGAGACCCAGAACAAGCCGAAGCTAAAGCACTCTTGAAATGTTCCATATGAGCCAAAGATAAAGGAGTACAAGGTCTACATTTGGAGGGACACTGCCAAATTTTATCAATGCTTTGAGAGGTAGATTAGATGTAAGAAAATGGACACCAAATAATTTAAGAATTCATTCTAGTAGTATTTTGAATTCCTTTGTAAATTGAAAATGCACTCATGGGCATAGAGATATAAACACTTTACGTGGCTTATTCTCTTGCTATACATGGTATTATTAGTATCTCAAATAAGGAATTGTCAAAAAAATTCTCTGTTTGGGTATCACAATGTATCCAAAGGGATGATGCAAGTATATTATTTCTAATTCTTTTTGTATAGCAAGATTGATGTTCGACCTTACTTTACAAGTTACAATAACTAAAAATGCTAGCATTGACATTATCTTGATATTTGAATCCTATATTTTTTTGTTGTGCCCAAATAAAACATGGGGTTCCCTTCGGTTCACAATATATTTATTGAATTAACGGGTACTCGCACAGTGAGCATGCTATAATAATTCACATACACACAATACATACATAATTTCATAACCTAATTCATAATTCAAAGGTTTAACATATTGTGGCATTCCGGCGGAACAAAACAAAACCTGTATATCAAGAAAAAAACAACCATGTGAAAAGACAACACGAAAAAACCGACTTGAAAGATAAGTGCATAGATATTTGTGAACATACATTAGTTGTTTCTTTTTTTATTATTATGGTTGTAGTTTTTTACACATATAATTGCACATTCTAAGATTTTTTAAACAATTTTATTTTAGACAATTATTGTGACATTATAATTAAACTATAAAATTACGATTCATTTTTAGGATAATTGAATTTATGAAAATAATTGCTATAGTATAAGCTATTTATTTTATAAACCACTTCGTAGTTTAATTAGTGGTTCTTTGACAAACTTCCAATTTGTGATGAAACCTGAACCCATATAGAGTTTTCGGTAACTTCATAACCTTCTTATTGTTTTCTTTATCTTTTAAAAAACCTAAAAATACAAGTGGAGTACACGTGCGTTGCACGTCGGCAAACAACAGGCTCTTACATACACTATTCCATGTTCAAAAAATATGACGCTACAATAAAATGTTTCTCAGCAAGATACCAACAGTAAATAATTTTTTTTTTATTTATAATTAAATCAAACAGAAATACATCACCCAACACTATCACAAAATTTCAGGACATCTTGAAAAATAACATTTCTGGTACACGTTCCAGCAATATCTGGAAGAACCCCATTCTTAACTAATACTACTACTTTTGTTGTGGTTCTTGAGACTCCCCTAGACAAAGCTACATACAACTTTCCATGCCCATTTTGCTGCCTAACTCTATATTGATTTCGCCTACGCTCATTTCATTGCAATCTCTGCTCCCCTGTCATTTGACGTTGATGTCTAATAGGAACACGACCCCTTTCTCTATTGGAATCTTGTTGGTCTTCCATTGCAAATAAAAATAAATCATATCATGATTTTGTTAACGTATGAACAACAAACCTAGGTTTGACATGGAGCACACAGACTTGCTCACATCAACGAAATCATGATATGCTTTAAAAAAAAAAAACTTCAAATAGATTTCGCAAAAGTTCTATCGCTGGAAGATTTACTTCATAATAATCTTCTGAAAAGCAATTCCTCAATCAAAATAATCTCCACAAATTTCAAAAAATCAAAACAATTCTACAATTCCCAATTCCCCAAATAATTCTTATCAGCAGGCAAACATTTCTCTTCCAGATCACAGAAGTTCAGTTATGTCCTTAAAGGAATGGTTATAACGAGATCAACATAATCAAGATTCAACATTACAGGCAACCACTGACAATAAACAGATTGCTTGTTTTTCGGTCGTTATTTAGATCGGTCTCTTCAGATTGTGGCTTTGGATCAGCCAAAGATATCACTTTTTCAACAGATGAAGTTCATCCCATTTTCCCGAACTAAAACACTTAACCCCAGTCCAAACAGGTCATGTTACAAAGAAGAGGATGAAAGAGCATAAGAACAACAATGCAAAAACAATACTTATGGCACATAATATCACCAAAACTGGTATTTTACAGGCTCAAAGTTGCATGTATGTTTTCACAAAAATCGAAAGAGTATGAATTTCTAGATGATCCAAATATTTCCAGATCACAACAAAAGGCAATATATACTACTAAACTAGATTTGAAGTATCTATCAGTTTGCATATTGAGTCAGCTGTTTGGGGAAATATCTTATACCATTTGGATGAAAATTAAAAAAATGAAAAAAATCTCTCATATCCACTGAAGTTGCAAATGAAATGTCACATACATATGAATCATTCTGGGTGAAGCCAACTAAAAAAATTATTGCACTAAATTTAAGCTTCACACTACATAATTGGGTATCTTAAAGAGTACAATATACCTCCTGTTGAACATCATAGCTTTTAGGTTTGCTTGAAAGGTAGAAAAGAACATATACATGGATAACCTAAGGCATCCATCATGTGTTGGCTAAAAAGTTAAAAATATATAATCGTAGAAGCACAATTTCATTACCCCATTGTCTATTGTTGTTACATGACAACAGTCGAAGACCATTACTTTGATAACGTTAGCTAGGGGCCACATACTTTAATTCAGCGCTCCAAGATGCTCAACTTACTGAACATGATTATATTACCTAATGGTTACGCAGTATAAGACTCATTATACGTTGTCTATTCTACATATACAATTGTGGACCATTGAACTGGATAAAGTAACAGCTTAGAGGTACATAAGCATCGGGCACTGCATGTAACTCTGAGACTTCAGGCATCTCAGTAAGCATCCCATACCCTTGCACACACAGAAATATCTTCCTTTGAATTTTTTATCTCAGTGACTGAGAAACAACTATTAACATGATAGATGAAATCAAATTGCTCTTATATCAAATAACATATGCAGCATTGATTTTGGAAGAGAGGAGTTTTTTTTTATTAAAAAGTGGTACTGATGTCTAGCCAAGTCCATTTTTTCATGCTAGTGGTAAGCTAGACAACAAAAGGAGATAAAATAGCAGTTAATTAACCTCAATATTAGTGGTCTGTAAAATCCCCTGTTACCATGAAGATTATGCACATGGGCACTTCACCAGCTTCCTCATCTGGATACCTACAATGTTTCATTTGTAAAATCTGCATCAGACATAAAAATTACGAAACCAAATAATGAAAAACCCTATTTAATAAAATCCCCTGTTACCAAAGCCAACTAAAAAGCTTATTCAATTGAATTCAGTATGATTGAACACAAATAATCTTTTACCTCAAAATTTAGAGGTACGTAAATAGATATCACCTGAATTAAATTGAACCCAACTAAAAATAATGAATATAGAGGTACCTAAATAGATAGTAAGATTGAACACAAACCCTTCAAAATCATTGATAAACACATGTGAGATAAAATCCCCAAAATTTACAGAAAACCTAGAATTTCAGATTACAAAAATCAAACAATTTGAGACGTTTTGCATACCTAATCGAGGAAGTGAAAAAAAACCAACTCAATACTTCATCTCCGTGATTGATTCAGTTGCAGGGATGGATATTATGAATTTTCGTTGTTTAGAAGAGAAAGAGATGAGAAATCTTGCATACCTAATCGAGGAAGTGAAAAGAAACCAACTCAATCCATGATCTCCATCATTGATCGTCTGCAAATCGCTTAAAACGTAGGTTGTTCTTCATTTCAGTTGCATAATTTTCACTTAGAAGAGAAAGTAAGCAGAGAAAATAAGAGAAAGAAAAGAAATAAAATGAACGGCTGTGGTTGGAGATGAAGATAATCCAACGGCTGATTAAGAAAACTCTTTGGTTGAAATATACGTTTGGTGTACGAAAAGTACGGCGGTACACCAAAAACGGTTAGTGTTTTCAGTTTTGCTTGTTTGCATTAAAAGGGGGGAGATTTTTATATGAAAATTATCAATCATAAAATAATTAGAATTAATATAACATAAAAAAATAGATACAAAGTAGAGATAATTATGATTATGTGCGAATTGTACTTGAATATCCTAGTAAAATTAAACTTATGCAATGGGATATTTTCGACGTCTTTGGACCTGTTTGAGCAGAGTGCAATCTAAAATTTCTTGGACAGACCTACATTTTACCGTTAAAAATTGAACAACAAAGCCCATTATGAATATTATCCTTAATTTCTCCTTGTGATTTTTATAGTGAATTTTTGAGACACTGCATTTATTAAGTTTGTTCTCCCTGCTAATTGTTTATTAATAATCGTTCTCTTCAAATGCTTTTGTTAAGTAAAATCATGTTGCACTGGAAATATTTTTCTTTGTTTAGTGGCCTTATATATATCATACACTCTTCGTATTCTAACTTTTGGGAAAACTATACTTGCCTCGTCCATGATGCCTGTAAAAAAATGGACTCTAGAGTCTCTCCATGTAATCATTGTCTCTCGAATAAAATACGATATCAAATTCAATAATCTTTATCACAGAATAACATTACTCGCAATTTTTACAAAATCTCTACTCATATCCATTTTACTAACATAATTCCAATGGCGTAATTGAGATGGAGGAATTTATAACAAATTAACCGACAAATGAGATTTTTTTTTTTTTTGAGATTATGATATATCGCGATGTTGATAACACTTCTGCCGACGAAGTACAAGCATATAATGATCGGTCAAGAGTATATAAAGAAACAAAAATCACGAGCTTCGAAAATCTATAAAATATCAAAATTTGGAAAGAATGAGAGGGAGATAACATCTAATCAATTTTATAAAGCTAGAACAAGTACCATGTAGGCTTCGAAGATGTTGCAGTGCCGACCCATAACTTTTTAGTTTTTATTTCTATTACATGTCATTTTTATTAGCTTATTATTAAACTCTATTACATGTTGTTTTTATTAGCTTATTATTAAATTTTATATCGGCTCATAGGTTCACCAACGTATTGAATTTTTATTAATTCTACAATAATAATTTTCGCTTATTTAATGAAATCAATTTTAAAACAAGGATCAAATATTTCATAAGAGAGATACTGACCCATGTAACGCACAGATGAAAAACTAGTATGTATAATTTGATAGTCATTTTATATTCGTTAAGTAGGTGTTTTAAAATGCTTTTCAATGGTATAAAGTTTACAAAAAAAACGTGGTATATTTTAAGAGATAAATCATTTCTAAGCTTTACTAGTTATTATCCATAAGGGTATAATTGTAAAAAAATACTTAAACATATAGTATAACCCCTATAAAATAATAGCGTCGGGACCGGTAAAATTTATCAATTTATCGCGATATTAAATAATCGCATAAATTAATAATTATTAAATTATATATTAATTAGTTTATCAAAATATTTTTTTTTTATCTATTTTTTTTATTATTATTATAACCCATATTAAATTTATTATTAACAAATTGTTTAGTTCTAAAAACAATAATCAACAAAATGAACCAATACACCTTATTCCATTGCAAATTGTATTCGTCATTGTAAGATTCGTTCAATGGATGACACCGTATCAAATAATCCAGGTGAAGCGTTAGATAATAAAGGAACTGGAGAATTGCAAAATTTAATCAATAAATTGAATTATCACAGTGGAGTGGATGTTGAATTTCTTTTAAACAACCCTCAAAAGGATATTGATTCAGATTTGTTGACTGACGAAAAAATAATTGAGAGTGTCATGGGAAAATACGAAAGTGATGATGTGGAAGTCGAAGATGAAAGTGTGTAGTTACAGAGCCACCTTCCCGTAAAGAAGCTATCAAAGTTACAAAGATGTTGAATAGGTTTTTATTGCATCAGGAAATGACAACACCAAAAACTCTTCTAATGTTAAGAAAAATCTAAGATGAAATTCAACATGACATCAATTTTAAGAAAAACCAAGTCACAATTGAATCATTCTTTACCATATTAACATAAATGTAAAACTAAATTATATAAATTGAAGAGTTATTAATTTATATATTCGAAGGGACCTATAGAAAGCTAAAAAAAGTTATTATTTTATAAATTTAGCGAATTATAAATTTAGCACGTTGGTCCCGACTCGGGACCGACAAAATTTATTAATTTTTCGCGGATTAAATTACATGGGTTCTACTGTACTCCCCTTTTCTCCTTGCCTTAATAATTGTGCAAACTACAAATAGCTCAATTAATTTGGGACGAAGGGAGTACGTTAGAAAGGGAAGTTACAACAGAACTTGAAAATATAAAATCTGATTGTAAGGCATTAGAAATGCAATCTGGCATATGAAACCAGCGATGTTTGTGGATATTCTTTTTCCTTGTTTCCTTTGCTAGTATATCCGCTACTTTGTTGCATTTTCTATTCTTAAAAAAGATACCCAAAAAGTTATCACGGGACATTAAGATTTTCATTTCTTATGATATGATGGCTTGATTTGTCAAAAAAAAAAAAAAAAATGTTTCTAGGTTTATTTTGAGCATAAAGAATGAGTCTCTGGCAGTCACCTTCAACACTGAAACTTTGGAGGTCCAAACTCTTTGCCTATTTAGCCACTTCTAGCAAGCTAAGAGCCTCTGCTTCTTCTGCAGTTGAGGCATTGAAAGTCCCAGATGAAGCTTGGATAGCTACACCTGTGTCAGAACACAAAATTATACCATAACCAGCAGGAGAAGAAAGATCCACCCAAGAAGCATCAACATTTACTTTTAATTGATTAAGAGAAGGAGTTGTCCATGCTTGCTTTGTATAATTGTTGTTCTTATGTACGCCAAATGTAGAGATAACTCCATTACGATGGTTTTCAGTTATATTTTCAAATTAGGGGGGGGGGGGGGTGAATTTAAATGTCTCTGGACTGCTAAGGCTAATTGTAGACTAGTGGTTGATTTGGATTCAAATATCCTAAGACATCTTTCTTTCCAAATTAACCAGCATTTTGTTGCCATAATTTTTATATCACTACTTCTGCAAACCCCAGCAATCCAATTGGCATACATCTGGGCAAAGAAAAAATCTGCATTATCACTAACATCCACACAGATTTAGCATAGGGACATTAAAAAAAAAAAAGATGTCTTAAAGATTCACAATCATGCTCACAAAAAATACATTTCATATCTATATCCTTCATAAATTGTCCTAACTTTTTCCTAACATGCACCGCATTATGAATACATTTCCGCAGAATTTTTTTGATTCTTTGAGAAATGTTGAGCTTCCAAAAAGGACTTCCAGAAAGAAACATTATTTGCCCTATTAGTTACGATTGATGGATTTTTCAATTTTTGGTACATGGAGTTAACAGTGAAATTTCCATCTGAAGTTAGTAACCATCTTAGTTTATCTTGTTTCATCCTATCATTTGTATCTGTAAATAATTTGATGTTTAAAATCCTTTGAGCAATATCAAATGGGAAGTTATTTCTAACTTCCCTTTCATTCCACTTCTTTGTATTTGAGTCCAATAACTCATATACAAGTGTTAAAGAGTTTAATTTAGTACCACAGTAGGTTAAGAGATTATCTTCCATGCCTGGTATCCATTTGTCGGTCCAAATATATATTCGCTTACCATCACCTACCTCCAAACTGAATTGAAGAATCAAAGAGACCCCCTGCATAATACATTTACATATCCAAGAAGCATTGTGATGTTTCTTAGAAATAAGAACAATTGTATTTAAGGGTGCTCAGGAACCGAGCTGAAAAACCGGACCGTCCCGGAACCGGTGGAACCGTACCTGTTTTTTTGTACCGAACCGAGGAAGGGGTATAGGTACCGGTCCAAAAACTGAGAACCGGCCTCTAGGAGTACAGGTACACAGTCCTATTCATGTCCCGTACTGCCCCGTCCCGTTTGTACCGAGTAATAATGACCATTAGATTTAGGGATTTAATCTGGATTTTCCAAGACTTGTGCAAGCTTCTAGGAGCGACCAAGCATGATATATTTCTCAGAATTAGAGTTTCATCCTTTATGTTAGTGCCCGCCACTCGCAACTATCACGGCCTACCTACTTTTTCCTCCTCGACTTGGGAAAAGTTTCCAAACCTGTGTGCTTCTTTCTTTTTCTTCCCAATCGATAAATCAGGGTTAGGCTTCCACACCCACCAAAACATTGCTGCTACTATTAATTATTACAATGGAGTAGCCAGCAATATCACTATCTCTATCAAACTATTACGTAGAGTAGTGCGTCCTTGTTCAGTGTTAATTGGGCATACATTACATTACATCTAAGAGAGGAAAAGACAGTAGCAGCATGAGAAACCCATTTAATGATATGGAAGAAGAATAAAACACCACTAGCTATCATTACGAACGAAATTTTCAAAAGCCATAACTAATTAAGGTATATATATATATATAGATAGATTCAACTGCTGTTGCTGTTAGTGCTTACTATATATCCTGCTAATTATTATTTTCTGAGTCTGTGATAATTTTTGCTTAATGGCTAGTATAGTGTTAATTCACTAAACCACCCTTGGGAGAGAGACAACCGTGCTAGGTGACCAGCTGATTAACAGCTAGTTAACAGCTGATTCTCACGTGGCAGCTGAAGTGGCAGAAATGGGTGATTACTAATCCAACCACATCACTGGAGACAAAGAAAAAAGTTCAGTTTACTTGCTCATGTTTTCATGTTTGTTTTCTGATTTTTTTTTTTTTTTTTTTTTTAATCCTTCCATTGGATCAGTTAACTATAAAGAACTCCTCGTAAGATCTTGTGATATTGTTGATCTATATGATAAACCAGATCCAAATCAGAAGTATGTAGCGAACGTAAAAATCTAGTGTTCCCAAATTGTATTTCAATCGTCATTCGTCAATTACAGAACACAGATTGTTCTTACCTGAACAAATCATGGGGTTAAGAAAAAGTATGCCCTGGATTTTATTTCAATCATCAATCATCAAAAAATGTTTGAATAAATCAAGGATTGGGAAAGTATGCCCTAGATTAAAAAGTTCGAACAAATCAAGGGTTAGAAAAATTATTCCCTAGATTTTTTTTTTGCAAATCCGAGAAGTTTTCCGTAATATCATACTGATGATATTATGATAATACTAATGATTCTCATAGTGAAGTATGACGAGGGAAAAGAAGTTCTTCTTTTCCAGAAAAAAAAAGAAGAAGAACATAAGTCTGCGTACAGGGAGGAATCAAAACGAAAACTGTTTCGCTTATTTTTCTGATGACGTGTAAAATAGAGAAAACCAACTCATTCTGCCACATCAACTGCCACAAGGGATCAGCTGTTACCTAGCTGTTAATTAGCTGGTCATATAGCATTTTCGGGAGAGATGTTCAAGAAACTAAAGTTACTTTCATATTTCTGTTTTCTGTATGTACCGACGGGTACCGGAACCGTGCTTGGTATCGTACTTGTCCCGAATGGTACCGGAACCGAGGACATAGGTACAGCTACCGGTCCAAAATCTAAGAACCAAGACTAGGGAGGTACAGGTACTCGGTCTCGGCAAGAACCGAGCCAAACCGTACCGTGTGCACCCTTAGTTGTATTCCTAAAGTATTTATCTTTTAAAACAGATCCCATAAGAGTATTATGTTGAGTTGCTACTCTCCAAGAAAGTTTGGCTATCATGGCCTTGTTCATCTTTTTTGCTTCTTTAAAACCTAGACCCCCCTAATTCTATGGGTTCACAGAGAAATTCCCAGCTAATCGGATAAAAAACCTTTCAAACTATTTTGTTTACCCCACTAGAAGTCCCTCTGAATGGCATCAATTTTATCCGTTATTTTATTTGGTAAAGAGAAGCAACCCATCTGATAAATAGGCAGGCTAGATAACACATATTTGTTTAGGATCAATTTACTGGATTGTGATAAAGTTGTACCATTCCAACTTTGAGCTCTTATCTCCATGTTTGTGGCAATTTTATCAAAAGTTTTTGTTTTTGACCTATCAACAAACAAAGGTGCTCCTAAGTTAGAATCTGTGATGCTGATTTTCTTAATCTTTAAGAGTCTAATCATAATTCTTTGATATTTAGAATGGATCCTCCTACTAAAAAATACACCAGATTTGGAAAATTCTATTAGTTGACCAGAAGCCTTACTAAACTGATTAATAATATCTAACAAATTTTTGTAACTTACAAGAGAAGCTTTGGAAAAAAGCAGACAATCATCTGCAAATAATAAGTGTGATATTGGTTGACTGTGTCTAGATATTTTGATCCCAGATATGTGTTTAGTTTTTTCCTTAGCTACCAGAAGTCTAGAGAAAACATCCATACAGATGAGGAAAAAGTAAGGAGACAGTGGATATCCTTGACTTAAATCTCTAGATGGAGTGAAGAACTCCCCAGGAATCCCATTAAGTAAAACTGCAATGGATGCCATAGAAACGCATTGGTGAATAAGGCTGCACAAATCTTTGCTAAAGCCAAAAGCAGTAAAAGTTTGCATTAAAAAGTCCCAATTTACCCTGTCAAAAGCTTTTGACATGTCTATTTTAATTCCCAGTCCACCATTTTTTATTTTCATTTTCTTTAAATAATTGATAACTTCATGTACCACAATATTGTCTGCAATTTGTCTTGAGGACAGAAAAGCAGACTGATATGGAGAAATGATTTTCTCCAAAAAGATTTTTAATCTATTAGCTAAAAATTTAGATAAAATTTTATAGGGGTATTACTTAAACCTATAGGTTTGAAGTCACTGGGGTTTTAGGTTGTTTAATTTTAGGAATTAAGAAAAGAAAGTTTCATTTATTTTTGGGTTAATTTTTTTAGTTTTAAAAACTTAAAACAATTTGGTTACCACCAAATCCCAATTATATTTGAAAAAACTCATCGGGAAACCATCTGGCCCCGGTGACTTACTCGAATTTCATAGATTTTTCTACCTTCCAGACTTCCTCTGTTGATGGAATAGTAAGCAAACTTACGTTATCCTGATCACAGATAACTTTTGGTATTAAACTCAAAAGCTCCTGATCATAGGTGGTTGTAGTAGCAGTAAAAAGTGTTTCAAAATGTAATTTTAACTCATCGGCAATTTGAGATTTTTTTTTCAAGACCTTCCCATTTTGATTGGTTAAGCTATCGATATTGTTTCGTTTCCTTCTTTTGAGAGTTTTAACATGAAAAAAATTAGTGTTTCTTTCTCCTAACTTCGCATAGTTGTCTCTAGAAATTTGTTTTGCATTTGCTTCTTGCGTATCGTAAAGGGTTTCTAATTCCAGAATTTAGAAGCAGTTGTTTATTTTTGGTTTGAATAAAGGCCTGGACGTGTTCAATGTTTTTTTAAAAGTTTAGAGATCTTTTTTTCTGGAACTCCAAAGACTTGTTTCCTCCATATGCTAAGATTTTCTTCTAGGGATTTCAAATTATGTAAAACTACATCAGTAACATTCATCAAAGAAGAGTCTCAAGTATTAATAATTAGTTGAATACAAGAGTTTTTCTTAAGCCAAGTATCAAAAAATTTAAAAGGAAGAGACTGAGCACAATCAGAGATGGGATTTAAATCTAATCTTATTTGACTATGATTGGAACCAATGTGAGGAAGATGAGTAAGTTAAGATTCAGGAAATTAACTTATCCAATTATCATTGATATAAGCCTTGTCCAATCTTTCTTAAATATTCTTATTCCCTTCCCTATTGTTATTCCAAGTAAATATATTACCAAAGGAACCTAAGTCTGATAGACCAGCTCTTTGAAGCAGTCTAAGAAATGGCTCCGCTTCCATGCTATTGAAAGGCAATCCACTTACTTTTTCTGAAGGATCAAGAATTTGGTTGTAATCCCCCATTACAACCCATGGCATGTCAGAGTGAGCTAGTTTAGGAGTTATTTCTTCAAGAAACTTCCAAGAATCAATTTTATTTGGTTTGTAAGGCTACCATAGAAGGTTGTTAGATTATCATGAAATTTTTTAATTAAAACATTTAGCAAGTTATCACAATGCTAACTGATTCACCAAAATCATCATTATGATTATCAATATTATCACAATATCATCTAATATATCTTCAATACCAACAAACAATTTGATATTCATATCCAAAAAAAATCAAAATAGCCCGATTCATGATATCTATTTTAGATGTAAACTAAGAAGAAAAAAAATGCAATCATTTACCATTTTACATACATCAAACAATGATGAATCCACAAACTAAAACATGTCTTGGTGCTACATCTTTTTACACAGTTGGAGACTTGTAGTTATTCAATCGCGAAGAGAAAAATAATTAATAGATCTTTCAAAGTAAAAACAACCGGTGAACCGGTAAAAAACCAAAGGGGTCAGCAGTTGGACTGCCCGGGTCAACCGATTAAACATTCCTAACACGGTTTTTTGCTGGGTCACTATTAGCCCAACCCATATATTGGACTGGTTCACTGGTTTACTGACCAGACCTCCTCCGGTCTGGGATGGGTTTTAAAACACTGATTCGACATTTTTAACACACTTTTGGAGAAATTGCTGGGTCACTATTAATCCAACCCAGATTTTGGACTGGTTCACTAATTTACTGGTCATACCGGCCGGTCTGAGCCATGGCTCAAACTAGCCAGGTTTTATTCATTTTCTTAGAGGTTGTGACGTTTTTTTCTTCAACAACCAGGTTGCTACTTTATTCTTAGAGATTGTGACGTTTTTTTTTTTTTCTACAGCCAGGTTGCTACTTTATTGGAAATGATATTCAACTCCCTCTTTTCCACCTCCCTATAATCTGAACCACTCTAAGTCCTATGGGCTAGATTGAGCTGCTAGATTAGCAGTAAGTGTTGCAATTCAAAAAAAAAAGTGTGGCCTAAAAGTTAACACTAGTTCTCTCTCCTAGCATGTGCTCGTAGGTGAAGTAGCAGCGAGATTGAAGCGCTGAACGGTTCAATGCCACAAAAATCACCTTTACGCTGAATGGTTCACCGCTCACACAAATCCACACTTAGAACTATACTAGATATAAAGATAAAAGAGAATTCTATTATTGACTGGGATAATTTACATTGAGAACTCATAGGGTATATATAGCGACACCATAACTTGGTATGCAATATTAATACTTGTAAATCAATTCATACTAAATATATCAAATACTAAATATAACCCTAAATACTAAAACTTTCCATATAATATTTGTATACTCTAACACCCTCCCTTAATCTCATGGGGATTGAAAAACCGCATGAGATTGGCCATGAAAGTTGTTGATGAAGTGTGGTGCCAATAAACGCCCGAGAAGTATAAGAAGAAGTCGTCGCCATTAAAAAGAATATCAATTAGAAGAACCGCCAAAGCAGCGAAATTCACAGAACCGTTGATGGATAAGAAAAAAAAGAAATACCCTGCAAAATAGGGATTAGAAAAGTTGACGAAGAATCGTGCGGCCGTAGATAAAAGAGATAATTGATTAGGAGAACTAATGATAATTGGATCCATAATCTTTAAAAGAGTCAACGGAGCGTATCAGAATCGTCAGATAAATTATAAAACTTCTGGAAAGGGAGAGGTGGCGTTCCCGACATCTTCAACAAAATCTAAAAACTTGAATTAAGGGGTTGGATTTAGGATTTGGAAAATATGGATGATTAGCCTAAAAATAAAAACCTAATAAGAAAAACTAATCATATTGCAGCGGAAGAAAGATCCGGCGGACGGTAGCATTGGAGGCTACCGCCGCCGGTTAGAAAAGAAAACTGAGGTGGGCAACAGGTTCGGATCGAACCCGCTGATACCAACTTAGAACTATACTAGATATAAAGATAAAAGAGAATTCTATTATTGAATGGGATAATTTACATTGAGAACTCATAGGGTATATATAGCGACACCATAACTTGGTATGCAAGATTAATACTTGTAAATCAATTCATACTAAATATAACCCTAAATACTAAAACTTTCCTTATAATATTTGTATACTCTTAACACACGGATCACAAATTTTGATCTAACACACGGATCACAAATTTTGATCTGACGGTTCAAATTTGAAGCGCTGAACCAAACAACGCTGGGCCATGGTCCCACGTCAGGGTTTAGATTGTAGGGAGGTGGAAAAGAGGGAGTTGAATAGCATTGCCGCTACTTTATGTCACAACTTTGTTCTTTTTTTCCTTTCATTTTATCAACGTGTACATGAAGTGGTTCTACTTGGACAGAGTACAGACTTGCTAGCATCTCTGTTTACTCATCTCTTCACGACATTACCACACTCTACCGCTTACTAGAGTTATATTTCCTCAAAAAAAAAGAAAAAAAGTTCTGTTTCCCCTAATGGATTGATATGCATGCTGTAAGACATGAAGAGACTACCTTCAATCTAAACACAGTAGATAATCAAACCTCTGATTTCCTTACTGAAATTTTAAAATTGTACTCATTATATTTTATGAGTTTTTTTAACAACCTATTTCTAGATCTTGTGGCCATCCAAATTTCTCCAGAAATGCTAAAACAACTCCATTCGACCAGCCAAAACCTGTCTGCACCAAAGACATCCCAAACAAGAATGTTAATCAAGCTAACAACCTCAGCATAAGGAACAGCGAACACATCAAGGTGGATAAGATTGAATCCCTTCACATGTGGTAGATCTTTGAGAAATGAAATATGATTTAAAGATTTGGAAATTGGGATTGTATGCTAAAAATAATGGAGATTTTAAAAACTGCGGAATATTTTCATGGTAAATAGCTCTATTGGTTTTCAAACATTGTGCTAATGTCAAAGTTGTACCTGGATAAACCACAGCTTAATTAAGCTATCATTATGAAGAGTAACTTAATGCGCTATACAGCTAAATTGTATATTTTGTTCTTACCTGAGGCACGTATTCACCCCCTCCTCCAAACTTCCCACAAGCTTCAACGTCATACTTTTCGTGCATTGTTCCTGTTTCCTTGTAAGTTTCATAGTTTGTTCTTATCCATCTGATTGCAATGTCCTCGGCCATAGACCTCGCTTCTTTCAAACTAGACCTTGCTAGACCTTCAACAATCACGTGTTGCAGTGGAGCCCAACCATTTGGAAAATCCCTGTTCAGTTTCTCGTTTTCAAAACATTTGAAGAAAAGAGAAAACCAATAAACAAAATACAGAGATGCTACATAGAACACATTATCAAACTACATACCATTATAATCTGCGTTGTCCAATAATGTTATTCCTATATGGCTTTAGTAAAACAAATCCGAATTAAATGTAAAGTTTAACTTTCCATGGCTATTCTAATTGCAAAATGTTAAAGATAGCGACTACAAGAGAAAAATGAGGTCAACTTACATTCATGACAATATAGTTTACTAACCATTGTTCACTTGAATGTGATAGGGTGGTTGCGATTCCAGCAGCACAAAGTAGTCCCGTACTTTGAAAGCTTTTCACAACTTTCTTCACAGTGGAATCATCTGAAAGATATTAAAGGAATCTAGTCAATCTTTTACTTTCTCAATTAAAAATTTATATTTCAGTTATCAGAATAAAATGATCATAAAAACTAAAAGGAAAAATAACAAAAACTGAACATGAAATAAGAATAGATTACAGGTGCAATATTTGCAATTAGAAGTCAAAGTAAATACCAGAGTTAAATAACTCAATCCATATAGGAACGAAATTTGATGCAAAACTAATTTGACTCTCGCCTTGAGCTTCCCACTGGTGAACTTCCTAAAAAAAAAACTCTAGGTGTATCAATAAGTACGAAATGCGATAAACAAGATTTACTATGATAGTTTATCAAATTTCAAATGAATTGGATACCTCACAGTTATTCGAAAGCCAGTAGTCAAACCACTGTCCCTTTTCAGTATTCCAAAAGATTGAGTTTATCGCCGTTCGTCTTGCTTCAGAAGCTTCCAAAAAGTGTTCTGCAGTTAAGCTATCTCCAATGGTTTTTGCCATGAAAGCTATGTCAAGCTCCATCTGAGACATGTGTAAATCAACACGTCAGATCCTGTAAATGACTAAACGTATGCTCATTCACCTATTACTACATTCATGTCTGGTTCAAATTTGGAACAAGTTCTTAAAAAGTAAGTTACAATTCAAATATCAAGGTTGTTTTCTTTAAATAATTCTAGTATCACAAACTTTTTTGGGCCTGAACATATATATATATATATGTATAAAAATTGACTGGTTTCAGGACGATATCATTTTGAAAAGAAATTGACTGAAACGCGTTCGTTCATAATTCTACTGTGCACCTTGTTTGCATCAAAATTAAAATCACACTTGGATTATGAACCAAACACCACTTAAACAATGATTTGAGATGTTTTAACATACCTTAAGTATATATGTATTCAAATCCACCGGTAATATAGAAGTTGTAGCTAATGTTGTAAGATCTGATTGATTTCTGTGGAAACATATACACAATAACTACTTAAGATTGGTATAAAACGAGATCCATAATACACATATTGTATAATAGTAGTTCAAATGAAGCCGTATCACCACAAAAATGAGGTATAATAATATAACCTCATCCATCTCGTACTGAAATCCCATCCAGATTCAGCCGTTGAAGCTAGTTCTCGATAGAAATGTTGCTTATCACAGTCATTCAAAAGCTTCAAAGCAGATTCCTTGTCCTGTAAGAGATTATAATACATACTATATCAATATTCACGTTATGGTAGTCATTTATAAAATATAAATGTGTCACAACTTGCAGGGGATCCCAGGTTTGAAAAGAAATACATACAATTGTAAAGGACTCCGGTCTAGGTTTATTCCACATCGCATAATAACGACTTAGACTATGAATGCATCCTTTAGAATCTTGAATTTTTACCTTATGTACACCTAAAATAGAAAGTAACAAGTAAAATACCTTCATCAATTTAAGGGGCATAATTGTTATTCATCAAGACAAAAGATAAAACTAATACCCACATTAATATAGTAAAGCAAAAAACAGAAAAGAAGAAGAAGAATGTGCATTTCTGGAAAAGCAATCATCTTACAATACCTGAATTCCAAAATTTATGTTCTTTGAGTAGCGCAGGTAGGGATTTTCTTACAAAAGACAAGTCATTAGTTCTATTGTATATCTCGGATACCATTGAGCTCAAGAGTGGAGGTTGGCTGCAACAAGAAGAACAAATGAAGCTCGTGACTGAAACTCAAATCGATGAATGAATAGCATTCCAAGGTTTGTATACAGATTTTCTAAATGCACCATTGCTTACAATTTATCAGGTTTATTGAGACAAGTAGCTAAACTGGATTGACAAAAATAAAACAACTAAGCATGATTAACATATAACACAGATAGGCATAATGAATTACCTTCGATTACTGTAATATGCTCTGGCACCATTTAAGACAAATCCATACTCATCTACAAGGGAAATTAGATTGTACACGATTGATTTTGCACTTTCATACATTTTGCTTGCTAACAAACCCCTGAATAAAAACAGATAGCAATTCCAATGAGCATGTTCTGATTTAAAACAACAATAAACAAACCTTTTAAGACAACTTTGAACTTCAATCAGAGATATTAACATTAAAACTCTTTCATACACGCTGTGTACACTCATTTAAGACTCAAATATAACAACGTAGATCTTGCCCCAACATACATCTTGCCTGGAAAATATACATTATTCTAAAACTATCGACCGGTAAAACAAACTGAATGGAAAAGCTTTTCAGTTGATTAAAGCGTGCAGCCCACTATAATTTGTACACGAGGTGATATGTTATTGCTTACAGTTCAGAAGCATCTCTTCCATAATATTCCATCTTACTCCCAAACAGGAAGTTTGATTATTTTTTTTTTTAAATTGATACAACATGTTAAAGATCAAACATTTTAATCATCACAGCCACATACTGCATTAGCCATAGCATTTTCAGGTGTTGGTATTCTTGCTTTCAGATGCTTTAGTGGCAAATAATCTAGAGGTGGCAAATGGGGGACTGGTTCTCACTTAAGTTATTACTATGACATTGAAATAGTTATGAAGCCATTACTGGAGCTGTTCTGAAGTGCCATTAGTAGAAAAGAAAATTTGGTAAACATAATTGCCATTAGTACTACTAACCTTATGACCCAATAAGAATCCCAGTAATAAACTTCTCTGAATCTTGAACCAGGAATCACCATTGGATACTTCAATGGTAGAAGTGTATATAAATCTGGATTTTCAATAACTTTGTCATCAACTTTCCTACTCAAATTCTTCCATAAAGAATGAATTTCCAATGCCCATTTTCTAACTTTCAAATTCTCAACTTTTGGCAAAAATCCACTTGGTTCATATTCAAAATCAATAGGCTCATGATAAACAAGATCGCTCCCTGCTTCATTCAAATACATCTTAATAAACCCTGAAAGATCTTTAACGGAAACTTTACCACTTTTTAATCTTTTCAGACTATCAAATTCTTTTTCAGTCTTTGATAAATTGAATTTCAATGACATATCTATGTATAGTTTAGGATCAAAATTGACACTACCAAAAGTATTAAGGGCTGTTTCTTGTACTTTTTCTAAGAAGGAAATTAATGGAATTGATGATTTCACATGACCTAAATCATTACACGAAGAACAAGGCACTATATTCATGGTGGTAATCAAGAAAAAATAGATAACAATAGATAAAATAAAATTAGGGTTTGGGATTATTTGGATAATGAAGATTAAGGATTTGCTCATTTTATTTAGAGTGGAAAATGGGCTCGAGTATGAGTGAAAAGATCGAAGTAAAAATCATACTTAAACGACGAGTACAGATGCATGCAGTAGATGACATTGAAAAGAAGATGAATAAACCGGCCAGAGCAGAAATTTTGATTTAAAATTCTGTTAGATTACGAGGCAGGCCCAGCACCAGCTTTGTTTCTTCCTTGGTAACAAAAAGAACAAAAACAAAAAACAAAAGAAAGGTATCAAACTATCAGTCAGTGGAACATCAATTTTGACGTTAGCGTCTAGTCGACAACTATGAGATTCATACGTGCAATTCACCTTCCTGCTTGATTTTGGCCGCATATTTTGACCTTTGGTCGAATATCTTGACCTCCCCGCTTTTTGGTGGTTTTAAGCGATGTCTCTTCATTCCATGGTTCGCCTATCGGTATCGTATTGGCCCCAATGTTTTAAAAAACGGACCGAATGTCATACCGGTGAAGTTACTGTGTCAGGGTCAACTGGTTTAATCAGTGGGTCAACCGGGATCACTGGGTCAACAATTAATAATAATAATAATATGATTTCAGGTGAATTTCCTTTGCTGTGGTTAAAAGCTGAACAAAACCCTTAAGGACCTTACCTACTTCTCGTCTTCTTCGTACCCAACGGGCCTTTTCCAGTCTCCATCTCTCTGTAACTTTGTATCATGTTAGATTTGAATATAACTGTATCATGTTAGATCTGAATATAACGTTTTTGTATTACCTTCAAGATTAGCTTCCTTCATACCATGTTAGATCTGATGATTATACAAGCTAATCTAAAGGTGAATTTCCTTTGTGTGGTTAAAAGCTGAACAAAGTTCTCTTCTCTTCCCAGAGCTTCTGGCCCCACCGGAAATATTTAGACCAATAAAAAACTTCGGTTTTCTCACACCGCCAATATATCTTCCAACAACACCACCTCCGACCTAGAAAAAAAACGAAACTTGCGTCCGTTCTATACATCAGGGATCTCAAAACCCTAGCTCTTATTTATTTTATTTTTTCTATTTGTGCGCCTACTCATCCCTTACCTGTGTTCATCTTCTCCATCTCTTTCTTTCATCATGTTTGATTTTATTCCTGGTACGATTTCTGCTAAGGATATGTAACCAAATACGATTCTCTTTTTTTGGTCGGCCTTTTTTGGCCTGAGTATGGATGGCGAGGTAAACCCTAAATTTAATTAACCTTTTTATTTTCCCCGGTTTCTCCTTTTATGTGTCTTTGTTTAGATACATCAATGAACCCTAAACTTTATTATTTTTTTTTGTATTTTTCGCTCTAATCATGTTTTATTGATGCTCTAATCACTATGTTTGTTGGTTTGATTGTCTCTAATCTTTGTCCCATCAGATGCATACTGGTTGCTTGATTTGATCACTTTTCCAATTATGATAAAATTCCCCTAATTAAATATCCTAACCATATTCTTCTTTTTTGATTTGTGTTTGTTATGTTTATATTTCTCTCTTTGGTGTATCTTAATTTCATGTTGTTCATTTTTTTTTTTTTTTTTGGATTCTGTGCGTCACCAGGGATCTTGACACATATATTCGACCATACATCCAGGGGTCTGACTAGCACGGTGTAACCAGGTACATGAATCCAACACTTTCATGCAAATCCTACACTTGGGTATATGGTTCATCATATGCTTGACCATTCTAAAGATATTTGGTTATTTCCATTTATCATTCAAAAATCTGGTGCCTTTGTCTTGATGTCATCCCTCCAAATACTCATAAATGATATTCAAATACTCATTTGATAACTTTTCCTTATGTGTTGTTCCTTCAGAAGTATTCCCTATACAGTGAAGAGCCTTGATAATTTGTTAAGCAAAACTTGGGTGTTTTCATATTCTATATATAATTTAGAGCTTAAATAATCATACAGTCAACTTTCAGAAATACAACTGCAGTCTTCTTTAGGAGATAAAAAAAAAGATAATGCATAAGGCTTTTGGAAGACATGACTTCCTTCCCGGAAAATATATTAGTATCTCAGTTCTGATTATTTCATTGTCACATTACACTTTTCAACTTTGTACTTTAATGGATATCTCATAACACTTAAACTTTGAATGATATATTTATTATCCTTTGATATGTGCAATGGCTTATATTTACTTTCACATTTAGCATGTGTGTGTTAGGACCAGACTTACTTTAGCCATTCTAGCTGTATATACATTCGCAAATGCTTGAATCACTGTGAATACACATTTTCCACTTATTTTGTCATATAATAACAACATTAAATTGAGCACATTAAATTTGTTGTCCCATGTTTGCTTAGGGTGATCATTCCTAATAATATAAGACTCGGGCATATTTTCTCAAAACCAATATGATAACAAAATCATCCACTAACGCGAGTTCAGGAAACTTAATAATGTATACTCATTTGCAGAATACAAGTCTCGCATTTAATATTAATGGGCCTTGAGATTTTATAGATACTCTGAGATGACAATACAAAGTTTTTGCAGACAGAAGGGAGCCTCAAGTCTCTTGCCGATGAAACTATTAGGAAAGTAATCTTCCGCTAATTACCTGACCATTGAATATTGCTTTCAACGAGCAAGCAGAAGATTTAAAATGTTTTGGTCTACCAACGTCTTCGATTAATAATCCATCATATTTAAATCATATTTACCTGCTACTTATTTCAAGTGGCTTTACAGTTTTCTTAATATTATATTCTTTCTATTCTAAGGAATTATTGGAATTGGTAAGACATATTTATGTGAAGATCTATCTACTTAGGTGTAAGGAGGACGGTATGAATGTTGCTTGCATGAATATGTAAGTTTACCAATTTTGAACGTGGCTTTCAGCTGGAAACTAAGGATATGGCGAGGCTGTAAGAAGATGCTATGTTGGACTAGAATCTCTGATAGGTGGTGACTGTTGGTGCATTGGAATTCATCCAAGTAATTTAGTTTTTTATTTTGATCTCAAGATTTGTATTTAAATTTTTTGGAACAACTACTTCACTCCGATCAGTTTAGGCATGAGTTTGGATCATTTTTGTAATTATTTCTTAGTTTGTACATTTTTTTACACACGGGAAAATTAGGCTAAGGACAAAAAAATTATTAGGAAATCGTGTTCTACATTTGTACAAAATAAACATTCGTACTACTATTCAATGGATAACTAAATTTCGCGGGTTTCAAATCAAACATTACATGGTGGGTTTTGCTATCTAAATAGTTAATGCGTGGTTGAAATAATAGTTAGCGCGTATTAGAATGGGATTAGTAAGTCTTCATGTTCTCTTTAGCATCTTCTTTTTGTTCTCTTTAGCATGGTTATTTTATATGTTGGAATTGGAATGTAAGTAAATCTTAAAGGGTCACAATGTGGTGGTGGTACTCACAATGTGGTGGTGGTACTATTTGATAGTGGTACTTTAGATTAAGCATCGAATTAGCTAAACAAAACAATTTGAGCCCGTGCAGAGCACGGGCGTGCCACCTAGTATAATATAAAAACTTGGTAACGAACACGGAAACTGGAGTAACACAAAACGTAGGGTTAGTAATATATATTAATATAATTCAAGGATGTATAAATAATATTAATATTTTCAATTCACCCTTAAGGGCCTTACCTACTTCTCGTCTTCTTCGTACCCAACGGGCCTTTTCCAGTCTCATTTCTTTTTCCCATTCTCCATTTCTCTGTAACTTTGTATCATGTTAGATCTGAATATAACGTTTTTGTATTACCTTCAAGATTATCTTCCTTCATACCATGTTAGATCTGATGATTATATAAGCTAATCTAAGACCAACTTATTAGATCCTAAATAAGTGAATGGATAATGGATTTGATTATTGAATACATAATTCTTCTTTTAATTACTATTCTCTGATCATAATTCTTTTTTATCTCAGAAGAAATAAATCGCAAAAAAAAAGAACCCTAAGAAACACTAAAGTTTCAGATTTGAAACGACATCAGATTTAGATATAAAACCGGGTGAACCGGCTAAAGAAGAATTATCATATTAGATTTAGATATAACTAGCCGAATTGATGGATTTATTTTTGGTACTGTCATTTCACGTCATATCGAGTTGCATATTTTAGATATTTAAATACACTTTCAAGCATGATAGACAAGTTAAATAAAATCGGTTATGTTATTGAAACAAAATTGTAATTCGAATAAATTATCATATTAGATATGACTAAGCATATTTTATTGTCTCAAATGTTCATAACAGTAATGTAAAAATATATTAATATCTAAGTTAATTTTTACTTTAATAACTAATAGATGGTTGACTTTGTTCTTATAGTTGATATCTTGACTATAGAGGATATGTGTAGGAACCTTCTCACCTTCCTGAGGTTCATAAGTATTTTCGATGTATATTTGAAACACATAAGTGCCTGAAATATCGATAGAGGTGTAAGCAATCTTATTATTTCCAATTCACTCGTTTTTCCGACAATAACAATCATTTATTTTTCAACTTTGTATCAACCTACTATAGACCCACCATGTGTAATTTTACAGAAAAGATAATTGCCAAAAATTACTCCAACAAGATGTAACTTGGTAAATAGCTTAAGTTCGTGACGAACCAATCTATGGGCTCGTACCAAGTATGATTAACGTACAAGTGTATTTACTTTAAATATAAACATAAGCAATATAATGCGAAAATAAAGTAAACCACGACACACAAGATTTTGTTAATGAGGAAAACTGCAAGGCGAAAAAACCCTGGGACCTAATCCAATTTTGAATACTCTTAGAATTAAGTCGCTATACAAATTAACTACCGTAACTTCATATAGTTGAGACAAGTAAACTACTCCTAGTTACTCAGTTCTTTCAGTATCCCTGCTCTTACAACCAATCTTCTCTACACACATGAATCCTAATAGAGAGTCCACTATCTCAAGTTGTTTCACTTGCCGTGAAGACTTATGTTATCTCAAGTCCTTTGGATCGTAACTCGAAAAAATAAAAGGACTAACCTATTTAAGTAAACACCTCACTATGTACCTCCCAAACCAAGCAATAGTCAGAGATAAGTTGCGTACAAAGTATCTTTCGTTTATCAAATATAAACTCCTTTAGTCGAAGATCAATACGAAGACAAAGATTATAAAAACAATATGAAATGGAGGGGGTACCAAGTACACCACCAACTTTTTTATTTGGACCTATAAGAGAAAACCTAATGTAATTGCAAGTACACTTAATGATCCTTGAACAATATATATATACGGTGTATCTTTCTTGTACAATCAGTAGTTTCGATTAAAGATTCGTGAGCCTAATGTACAAGAATTCTTGGACGATCTCAAAAATCAATATCCAAGAACAACCCAGTAAGTACCTGTGACGCCCCAAATATTAAACTTGCTTAGCTAATAGGATTACATCCTATTTAAAGCATTAAATTATATTATCGATCTTAAGAAACATAATTACATAAAGTAGACTAAACCAAACCCAAACTGATAACCCAAAACCCTCTGATATCTATAAATGTAAATCTCTCAAGTGATATTATTATAGTAGTTTGTTGGTTTACAAATAAGTAGGAATACATACATAAAGATACATAACATCTCTTAATCCACATGAATGCCCATCCACACCGTGATTCAAGAAACTACCATTATGGGTCCCCGAAGGTTTTACAATCGAGCATAATATGCACACGAGTTATTTCCTAAAAATAAAATAGTATATATTAATAACAAAACGGGGAAGAAGCCGCCCTATTAGATAACATGGATGAAAACATCCTATTATTAATATTGTACATAATATTGAAACGGGCAAGAAGCCGCCTTACTAAGTAATACAGAAACGGGAAAGAAAAAACCCTACTAAATAATATTCAAACGGGGAAGAAACTATCTGGTTTTGATAGTGGCAAGAAAAAAATCGTTAAAGGTTTGTGAAGATTTAGTTTTAAATTTAATTTCTAATGCTAAAACTAGAAAACATATATAAAATATGATAAAAATATCGAGAGATACTGGGACCATGGACGAAGCTACTAGAAGAGTGGGTGGGTCCCTGGACCCCCCTAAATTTCCCAAAAAACTCAATTAGTATGAGAATCAGTTTATATTAGAGTTGTGACACGAAACCAACAAAAAATTTGTACCTATTTTTTTTTTTACCTTACTCGGCTACTGCCTACCTCCTTTTGTGGTTTCAATCATATTTTTTTTTGTTAACGTCTTTTAATGTTTAGATTTGGTGAATCACATATCTTTAAAGTTCTAGTAATGAACATTTTTTTAGTTCAATAAATTAATTGATTGTTAATTACAAAAAAAAAAAAGTAAAAAAGCAAATATTTAGTTAATTGTTTAAAATTTTAATCAAATGATACATGACACTTCTATTACTAGAGATGCATTCTAAAATTGCTAGTGGTTGCTACTTGTATGTGGTACATCTTTCTATTTCAAAGTTAGTTTTGTATCATCGGTAGGCATCAAAGTAGTTTTGTATCATCGGTAGGTTCGGACTTGGAAATCGCCAAAATTTGGTCTAATATTCGGAACTTATTTATTAGAGACTTATACATTTCTACTCATAAATCATGATATGTACCTAATTGAAATTAAAATTATAACACTATCATGTAACTAAGTGTGTAATATTATTATATTAAACGTATTTATCATGTATTTAGAGGTTTTTTTATTTGATAACTCTCGTCTGAGGGGTTACAAAAAAAAAAAGAAAAAAAAACTGATTTTAGTGCATGCAAGGCCAAATCGGAAAAATCGTTAACTTGTTTGCTAAAAAATCTGTCCAAATCGGCCACCTTAACCGCTAAAAATCGGAAATGGCTTGGAATCGAAAATCGCCTCGGTCATATAGCATATAGAGATTACTCGGCGAGTAATCGGCCTTGGAGAGCGAGATTGACTATTCAGGTAGGCATATAAGATTTGATTAGAAATATGTTATTTTGTTAATAGGTATACAGATGTTTTCTTATAAAAATAAAAAGTTAAGAGAAACAATTCAACTCCGACACTAGTTTGATGCAAGCCGTTATGACTAACATAGGAACAAGATTAGTCACAGTGTACGTAAGTTTCATAGTTCACCACCCAACCATAAATTTTGGCTCTGTCACTGACTGGGATTCAGGATTCTACCGATTTTCATATTCATGTGGTTCAACTATTAATTCTAAACAATAATAGCTCATGTGATAAAAGTTTATCGACTCTGATTCTTTGTTAGGGTAGATTTTAAAACATTAGTTGTAAATTATAAGTGTAGCGCATCAAAAGTACCTCAGACTAAGCATACGCCATCAAACAAAATCATAAATAATTAAAAAAAATCATAAATCAATTTTAATTAATGCAAAAATCATAAAATAAATTAAATAAAATTACCACATTGATGAAATTCAGCTTCCTCCATTGTCCCAATGATGGGGTTTAGCTCCACATGGTGAAAACCCTCTCAAAATAATTTTTCATTGCTCAAATGGTGTTCACAAAGAAGAAATAAAATTACACAGAGAATTTGCAACGCTTTGACGACTTTACAAATTTCACTGTTACAATATACGTCGCAAACTAAAGATAAATGTTGCAAATAGACAATTACAAATTGTTGAAATAAACGGCGCTGGTGCAATACCCCAAAATTAACAATAATAGTCCGGCCGGCCCTACATTGCCAATTCAAGGTTTCACTATGTTTGGACTTGCATCCACATAGCGTTCAAAACTAGTGCATACCCAAAATAAAGGGATAAAACAAATGAAAACTCACTTTTACTGAAACGAGTAAATCGAAGTTTAACACATCTCAAAAAAATATCAAAGGAAAGTTTGGAGAGAAAGTGGTATCTCAAAACTACTGGAAGAAAGTAAAATCTCAGTTTTGGTACAAAGTACCGGTGTCTCTCAGTGCACTCCTTATTGCATAAATAAGGTAAACAAATACTGACAAAACTGCTGCGAGGAAGGAGTCCTACTTCCTCAATTAACTGCAGCACCTAGCTCGAGAAACCCACGACTAAATCACTTATTCACCCTGTCACCTGAAAGGGGGAAAATCAACGCAAGGTCAGAGCCTTGTAAAATAGCAAGTTCACTCTTAAATCATCAATTTAACCATTGAATGTAAAAGCCCTGCGATATCATGAAAGGATAATTATACCCACTAAGATACAACATTAAATAAAGTTCAGAAGTACAAAACCTTTCATTACCAAGATAACTTCCTTGAAACCACATATGAGACAAACACACATATTATAAGACTATCCCCACCGCGACGCACAAGATGTTTACATCACACTTGTGGCCCTGAACTCGGCGAAAATAAAATACACAACCATCACTGCCCACCGTGACTCCCATGCTATTCGTAAAATAGATGTAGCCCTGATTTCGGCAACATAGCAAAATAGAACCAATGCCCACCGTGACCCACAAACTATCTTGCATATAGATGTGGTCCTGATCTCGGCGACCAACAAATACTGAATACAAACCAGTGCACAACCAACACATACACATACCCAACAATAAAACTGCTATAACGAAAACAGTCACTGAAAATTGTACACACAACTGACCCTGGTTGAAACCAGTGTTCCACTTTTCTGATCATGGTGAAAATTTTACTGGGAACTCATACAAACATACATTACAGTGTGTGAAAAATTCAGATCAATTCAACGGTCGGACCTTGCAGAATAAGGCATACAGTAGGCCTGGCCTGAGGTAGAATTCTGTAGGTACAGTCTGCTATACATGAGGTTCAGGGATATCCACCTATGTCCGATCTTTCTAAGATTTTTACACATTGTTAATAATATCAGAAATCCATACATATCAAAAATTGAGAAGGATCCGATGGTTAGAACCTTAAATACAAGAGCTTAAACAGTCATACTCGGAACTGGAATCCTGCAGAAATATAGTCAGTTTGGGAGATTGTTTCAGGGTTCCAAAAACGTCAGATCATCTTAAAAATTTAACACAACATTCCTGAAATATTTCGCTATAGCATATCAAAAATTGGTTGCCAACCAATGGTCTAAAAGATGTCCAACTGCAATACGAATTCTACTATGTTATACTAAATCTAGGGTTTTCAAGAACACACGGATTTAAGGTTTACCAAATTAAAATCTGTGAACAACCAAAGTAATAGAGAAGCTTAAACAATCAAAAATTAAATTGATAAAGCAAGAACAAACTTGCCTTTGAATAGAGAGAAGATATGAATCAAACCAACACGAAAAGAAATCAAAAATCAATCTATATCTTGGCCCTTCTTTGGCTTCATACGACTGTTCCCCTTACTGTAACCTAAGAAAAATTCAAGAACAATTCAGGTTTATACGTTTTCTTTTGCTTTCTTAACTCTTTAATTGACATCTTATAAACAGACCCTGCCGAATTGATAAGGGGACAATACTTCTAGACAATTCTAGCCAAATATTAAGTTACACCACTAATACACTCCTATGACCTAAAGGACTTAACTAGCAGTTCCTAAATATCCAGTAAGGGAGTATTACATTCTCCCCCTGTAAATAAAATGATTTCGTCCTCGAAATTTAACGTACCTCTGAGTCGAACAGGAATGGGTATTTAGCTCGCACATCAACTTCGCGCTCCCAAGTAGCCTCATTCTCATTGTGGTGATTCCATTGCACTTTCACCAAGGGTATAGCCTTAGTTCTCAGTTCATGTACCTTTCTATCAATGATTCGATACGGATTTTCAGTAAGAGTACCATCATGTTTAACTTCAAGGTCCTTGAAGTCTATTACATGAATGCGCTCTTCATCTCTCAAATGTTTCCGCAACATCGATATATGGAAGACATTATGAATTGAAGACAAATGCTCTGGAAGTGCTAAACGATAAGCCACTTTGCCAATACGTTCAATAACTGGAAATGGTCCAACATACCTTGGAGCCAACTTCCCCTTTTTACCGAAGCGCATTACACCCTTCATCGGTGAAACTTTCAGCAAGACATGATCCCCAATATTAAACTCCACATGCCTTCTCTTCTGGTCTGCATAACTCTTTTGGCGACTTTGGGCAGTCCGAAGTCGTTCACGAATTAAGGTAACCTTCTCTGTGGTTTCTTGAACAATCTCAGGTCCATACAAACTGTTATCTCCAACTTCTGCCCAACATACCGGTGAACGACAAGGTCTACCATATAACGCTTCGAAAGGTGCCATGCCTATACTAGAGTGGTAACTGTTGTTATAGGAAAACTCAATGAGTTTGAGATTATCCTCCCAACTTCCTTTGAAATCCAAAACACATGCCCTCGACATATCCTCTAGGACTTGGTTCACTCTCTCAGTCTGACCATCCGTTTGCGGGTGAAAAGCAGTACTTAGTCTCAGCTCAGAACCTAAAGCCTTTTGAAAACTATTCCAAAACTTCGAAGTGAAGTGTGAATCTCTATCCGACACAATGGACGACGGTACCCCATGTAGTGCGACAATGTTTTCAATGTACAAGTGTGCTAACTTGTCTGTAGTATACGTAGTCTTTACGGGAATGAAATGAGCGGATTTCGTCAAACGATCTACTATCACCCATATCGAATCATGGCCTGTCTTCGATCTTGGTAATCCAACTATAAAATCCATAGATATTTCATCCCATTTCCAAGTTGGAATAGGTAGGGGTTGTAGCATCCCACCTGGTCTTTGGTGTTCGATCTTCACCTGTTGACAAGTTAAACACTTCGAGACGTAAGTAGCGATGGCGAGCTTCATTCCTGACCACCAAAAATGACGTTTCAAGTCACGATACATTTTGGAACTTCCCGGATGAACGGTATATCTACTGCGGTGAGCTTCATCCAAGATGATACATTGTAACTCTTTATCCTCGGGTACACATAACCTCCCCATGAAACGTAAGCCACCATCCGAACCAACTGCCACATTGGTAGTTTCACCTGAGTTAATCTCCTTGAGTTTTTCTTGGCACCATGCATCTTTCGATTGCGCAGTAATGATTCTTTCAACCAAAGTTGGTTGAACTAACATACGTCCTACAAACGATGATTTACCATTGTCTAAACACAAAACAAAGTCGGTATGTGCAACATCTTGTAGTAACTTCCATTCATGGGACATTAAGAGAGCCACCACTCCACGTGGTTTTCTACTCAACGCGTCAGCTACCACATTTGCCTTGCCTGGGTGATACTGTAATGCAAACTGGTAGTCCTTCATCAACTCCATCCACCTCCGTTGTCTCATATTCAACTCTTTCTGGGTAAACAAGTATTTAAGACTCTTATGATCAGAAAATATTTCAAATTTTTCTCCCAAAAGATAGTGCCTCCAAATCTTTAATGCGAAAACAATTGCTGCTAGCTCCAAATCATGAGTTGGATAATTTTTCTCATGTCGCCGTAACTGTCGAGATGCATATGCCACTACCTTCCCATTTTGCATAAGTACAGCCCCTAAACCGCGATGTGAGGCGTCTGTATAAACAGTTAAACCCCCACCGTCAGCTCGGGGAAGTGTCAAAACTGGTGCTGAAGTTAGTTTCACCTTTAGAGTATGGAAAGCTTGTTCACATTCTTCGTTCCAATCAAAAGGTACGTCTTTCATGGTCAGACGAGTCAGTGGTCCTGCAAGGCTTGAAAACCCCTTAATGAAACGACGATAATAACCCGCCAAACCCAGAAAACTACGCACTTCCGTGACCGAAGTCGGCTGCTTCCAATCTAAGACTGCAGTAACCTTATGGGGGTCCACTGCTACACCTTCCCCTGATACAACGTGCCCAAGAAATTGAACCTCTTGCTTCCAAAATTCACACTTCTTAAACTTAGCATACAACTGATGATCGCGGAGAGTCTGTAATACCAACCTCAGATGTATAACATGGTCTTCTTGTGTCTGAGAGTATATTAGTATGTCATCAATAAATACGATAACAAACTTATCCAAAAAGTCTTTAAAAACCCGATTCATCAGATCCATAAATACTGCAGGTGCATTAGTGAGACCGAAGGGCATTACCAGAAACTCATACGACCCATATCTGGAGAGAAAGGCAGTCTTGGAAATATCGTTCTCCCTAACCCTCAACTGGTAGTAACATGACCTCAAATCGATTTTGCTAAACCACCGAGATCCATGTAACTGATCGAATAAATCATCGATTCTTGGTAAAGGGTACTTATTTCTAATGGTAGCTTTATTCAACTCTCGGTAATCTATGCATAACCGAAGTGAGCCATCCTTCTTCTTAACAAACAGTACTGGGGCTCCCCACGGAGATGTACTTCGACGAATAAAACCTTGGTCCATTAGTTGCTGAATTTGTTCCTTAAGTTCTCGCATTTCAACAGGAGCCATACGATACGGCGCTCTGGCAATCGGTGCGGTACCCGGCAGCAATTCAATACAGAACTCAATTTCTCTGTGTGGGGGTAACCCCGGAACTTCTTCGAAAACATCCCCATATTCAGCCACTACTGGTATCGATTCTATACTATCACCCTCATCGATATGATCTTGTTCTCGTAAACCACAAAAATAGGCTTTAGGAGGGGCCTCTTTTTTAGTCGTGAGAACAAAGAACTTCTGTTCACCAGGTATCGAGAACACTACAGATTTGTTTTGGCAATCCAAAAATGCATGATACGCCGATAACCAATCTATCCCCAAAATGACATCGTAACCAACCATATCAAGTATAAAAAGATCAGTAGGAAAATCTAGACCTCCTAACTGGACGATACATCCCTTAACTACTCGATCTATCAAAGTTGTTTTCCCTAAAGGTGACATTACAGATAAGGAAATTTCGCAAAGCACAGGTTCAACAGACAATTCAGACACAAACGCAGCAGCAACGAAAGAATGAGTTGCACCAGAATCAAATAAAACTTTTCCATGCTTGCCGTGGATAAGAAACATACCTTCCACAACACCGTCGGATACTTGTTCCTGACGAGGCACTAATGCGTGGAATCTCCCTTGGGTAGGATTTTTCTTGTTCTGCCCATAATCTTGGCTTTGATATCTCTGGTGCTGATTACGAGTATCCCGAACTTGTCCCTGGTGGTCACCTTGCATCTTAAATTGTGGTTGAATAGGTTTAGGACAATCAGCCCTTTTGTGTCCAGTTTCCTTACAATTATAGCAATGAAAAGGAAATGGTTTTACATCCCCTATTTTCTTTTCCTGATCCCTGTAGTTGTCAGTCCTTTGTTTCTTCCAAGTGCTTGAATTATTTCTATCTCCATGGTGCTGGTAGTTACTTCCTTGCTTACCATTATACGTTGCCTTGTGCCTATCCTCTTTGGTTTTCTTATGCATCAACCAATCAGCTTCTGTGGCTCTAGCACTCTCAACAACTTGCTGGAAAGTGGGAAAACAATGACTAACCACCTTGTTACGGATATGATCTCCAAGACCCTGCTCAAACTTCCTAGCTGATTTATCTTCATCCGGTATCATGAATAACGCGAAACGGGATAAACTAATGTACTTATCAAGGTAATCATCCACCAACTCGCCCCTAAGTTGCGCTACTTCAACAAACTCCTTAATCTTCTTATTTCTAACAGTCGCTGGGAAGTACCTCACATCAAAACGTTCACAAAATTGAGCGTATGTCAAAGTATCTAAATCTAGTCCCACTGATGCATTTTTCCACCACTTCCTTGCTTCCCCAGATAACTGAAAAACAGCCAGTTGTTGCCTTTGCACCGGGGTACACCTCATAGCTACAAAGATCTTATCAAGATCTTCCTTCCACTTGTCAACTACAAGGGGGTCAGGTGAACCTTCGAAAACAGGCGGCTTCAACCGGATAAACTTCTCTAATAAGTTCAGCCATTCTGCCTGGTCCTCACCACCTTGATGGTTATTATCATTCATATTCCCACCTGGCGGCGGCGGTGGCGGTGCATTGTGATTCCTATTCTGATTTAGAATGAGAGCCGTAATGGCGGCGGTCTGATTTGTCATCGCTGTCGTTATAGTCTCAGTCATCATCCTCATCATATCCACAAAATTTGGAACTTCCCCGTTCCCATTACCTCGAGCATTGGACACATTTCTGGCCCCTCTTCTTCCTCTTCCTCTTCCTGACATGGCTGTTAGGAAAATGAAGAACACAATAAACATCCATTCTACTATGAGAAAGGAAGCAAAAACTTACGTCATACGTAAGAATAAACAAAATCCTAAGTGCCTAAGTTAAGTGTGCCTCACAACGCCACAAGTCCAAAAGGAACAAGGGCTCTGATACCAACTGCAATACCCCAAAATTAACAATAATAGTCCGGCCGGCCCTACATTGCCAATTCAAGGTTTCACTATGTTTGGACTTGCATCCACATAGCGTTCAAAACTAGTGCATACCCAAAATAAAGGGATAAAACAAATGAAAACTCACTTTTACTGAAACGAGTAAATCGAAGTTTAACACATCTCAAAAAAATATCAAAGGAAAGTTTGGAGAGAAAGTGGTATCTCAAAACTACTGGAAGAAAGTAAAATCTCAGTTTTGGTACAAAGTACCGGTGTCTCTCAGTGCACTCCTTATTGCATAAATAAGGTAAACAAATACTGACAAAACTGCTGCGAGGAAGGAGTCCTACTTCCTCAATTAACTGCAGCACCTAGCTCGAGAAACCCACGACTAAATCACTTATTCACCCTGTCACCTGAAAGGGGGAAAATCAACGCAAGGTCAGAGCCTTGTAAAATAGCAAGTTCACTCTTAAATCATCAATTTAACCATTGAATGTAAAAGCCCTGCGATATCATGAAAGGATAATTATACCCACTAAGATACAACATTAAATAAAGTTCAGAAGTACAAAACCTTTCATTACCAAGATAACTTCCTTGAAACCACATATGAGACAAACACACATATTATAAGACTATCCCCACCGCGACGCACAAGATGTTTACATCACACTTGTGGCCCTGAACTCGGCGAAAATAAAATACACAACCATCACTGCCCACCGTGACTCCCATGCTATTCGTAAAATAGATGTAGCCCTGATTTCGGCAACATAGCAAAATAGAACCAATGCCCACCGTGACCCACAAACTATCTTGCATATAGATGTGGTCCTGATCTCGGCGACCAACAAATACTGAATACAAACCAGTGCACAACCAACACATACACATACCCAACAATAAAACTGCTATAACGAAAACAGTCACTGAAAATTGTACACACAACTGACCCTGGTTGAAACCAGTGTTCCACTTTTCTGATCATGGTGAAAATTTTACTGGGAACTCATACAAACATACATTACAGTGTGTGAAAAATTCAGATCAATTCAACGGTCGGACCTTGCAGAATAAGGCATACAGTAGGCCTGGCCTGAGGTAGAATTCTGTAGGTACAGTCTGCTATACATGAGGTTCAGGGATATCCACCTATGTCCGATCTTTCTAAGATTTTTACACATTGTTAATAATATCAGAAATCCATACATATCAAAAATTGAGAAGGATCCGATGGTTAGAACCTTAAATACAAGAGCTTAAACAGTCATACTCGGAACTGGAATCCTGCAGAAATATAGTCAGTTTGGGAGATTGTTTCAGGGTTCCAAAAACGTCAGATCATCTTAAAAATTTAACACAACATTCCTGAAATATTTCGCTATAGCATATCAAAAATTGGTTGCCAACCAACGGTCTAAAAGATGTCCAACTGCAATACGAATTCTACTATGTTATACTAAATCTAGGGTTTTCAAGAACACACGGATTTAAGGTTTACCAAATTAAAATATGTGAACAACCAAAGTAATAGAGAAGCTTAAACAATCAAAAATTAAATTAATAAAGCAAGAACAAACTTGCCTTTGAATAGAGAGAAATATGAATCAAACCAACACGAAATGAAATCAAAAATCAATCTATATCTTGGCCCTTCTTTGGCTTCATACGACTGTTCCCCTTACTGTAACCTAAGAAAAATTCAAGAACAATTCAGGTTTATACGTTTTCTTTTGCTTTCTTAACTCTTTAATTGACATCTTATAAACAGACCTGCTTAGGAATTGATAAGGGGACAATACTTCTAGACAATTCTAGCCAAATATTAAGTTACACCACTAATACACTCCTATGACCTAAAGGACTTAACTAGCAGTTCCTAAATATCCAGTAAGGGAGTATTACAGCTGGAAACGACAATTCTTGACAATTCAATGTTCTTCAACTTCTTCTTCTCCGCAACAGCAGAAAAATCTGCACTACAACTCTCGTTTCTTCTCGGTAGCCTCCCCAATCACTCGATAATACCTTCTATGACTCCCAAGTCCCAACACCCTTTATATACTCAGTTACACCAAAAATATTAAATAATAAATCCATAGTGATTCTCTTTCCTTTAATAGAGATACACGGGACTATATTCCTTTCACGCGATATTATCGTAGATAACACACGCCAACACGCTAATTCTCGTCACAGAATGGGTCAACCACTTTGTTGCTCACGCAATCCTCCAATTAAAACTTAGAAAATCCCTAAAATATCTCTCCTCTCTGTTTTAACAAAATATATATATGTAAATTCTTTATTTCTTGTTTATCAGAATGTACCAAGCCTGTTTAGTCTCAACCAACTAACCCCAATCCATATCCATAAAAGAGAACGAGAAAATCTCCTCAAAAATCTTCAAAGAGACTCGCAGCAAACTGACTTCTTTTTCCCGTTATTTTTCAGTTCAAATAGGAAGAAGAAGGGGGTGCCCCTATCCAAGTTGATGGTGCCTCTAACCTGTGGGGTGCCTTATCCAATTTTTGGATGCCTTTATCATTTTGGGGGTGCCTGTAGTAAATTTTAGGGTGTTATTAACACATTTTCGGGGTGCCTTTAGTACTTTTCTATGTACTTTCAGTAATTTCTCTCCGCGGCGCAAACATCACTTTTGAGCAACTTTTTATACAAGAGTTTATTTCTCCAAAAACACCTACAAAGACATAAAATACCATAATAAGTACAAAATCAAGTACCAACAATACATAGAATTGAGATCAAATCAGACACAAATACCCTCAAACTTATCATTTGCTAGTCCTCGAGAAAATCTAATCTAGAAAATAAAATCATAACTCATTGTCGCAGGTAACGCGATTGCACTTAGCGTGTGCAATAAGCCTTTGAACCCCTAGGTGACCCTAGTGGCCGAGTTTTGTCTCGAGAGCGTTTACAAGAGGTGTACCCACAAAACCTTTACTCCAAACCCTAGCTACATGTGAAGAATCTAGGAATGACACTAAACAATCTCCTTAGTTGGTATGCTCCCATTGGTTATCGGAGGAATTACCCTGATTTGAATCCAATTGATGTACATGAGTTTCCACTGAAGCGTACTAAAATCCATATATAAGTCAACATAGTAGCATAATGGACATCAATATCTAGAATCAAACAAATCACATGAATAGAGTAACAAGATAGATACAAAGATAAATGGTTTGTGAATGTACGTCAATGCCAAGATAAATCCTAATGGATTGAGATACTAGTCTTAATCCTAATTCTAGTATCAACACAGCTGGTATATACAAGGGTCCTAGAGGTCGATAATCTTACTTCTAGATCAACTCAGCTAGTATATACAAGGGTTCTAGCGGTCGATATATTTATTGAATAGTAATTTTTGTTTATTCTGATTGATCCGATTGGTCTGGTCTTTTTTTTTTTAATTTATTGTATCTCAATCACTCTACTTCATCCTAGCGGCGACATTAACGTATACAGTTTAGAAAAATAAAAAGAGAACTTGATATGGTGACGACTCTGAGATACGGTGACAACTACCATGTTATTTTTAACACCTTGTTGATGGTGGTTTTTAAACAAAGGGTAAAATCGTAAAACCCCAAATAACCTAATGTCACCAGTGACACATTTATTAGGAAATTTAATGCATGTAATCAGTAATTAATAGGGGGTATTTTTTCAAATTAGGGTTACGACGAACAAAACCCTAATTCCCCTCTGTGTCAATGGCAAGTCATGCCAGCCACACCTAGCCCAAGCTAGCCGCGCCATGCCAAATGCACTCTGCCTTGGCCCTAGCTACGCTAATCACACCACGCCAAGCCAAACACACTTACCTTGGCCCTATCTAAGCTCTGTGCCAATGGCAAATCATGCCAGCCATACCAAAACGCGCCAAAGCATGCCAACCATGTTAGCCGCACCTCCGTGCCAATGGCAAATCATGCCAGCCACACCTAGCCCAAGCTAGCCGCACCTCAGTGCCAATGGCAAATCATGCCAGCCACACCAAAACGCGCAAAAGCATGCCAACCATGCTGGCCGCACCTCTGTGCCAATGGCAAATCATGCCAGCCACACCTAGCCCAAGCTAGCCGCGCCATGCCAAATGCACTCTGCCTTGGCCCTAGCTACGATAATCACACCACGCCAAGCCAAACACACTTACCTTGGCCCTATCCACACCTCTGTACCAATGGCAAATCATGCCAGCCACACCAAAACGCGCCAAAGCATGCCAACCATGTTAGCCGCACCTCTGTGCCAATGGCAAATCATGCCAGCCACACCTAGCCCAAGCTAGCCGCACCTCTGCGCCAATGGAAAATCATGCCAGCCACACCAAACGCGCCAAAGCATGCCAACCATGCTAGTCGCACCTCCGTGCCAATGGAAAATCATGTCAGCCACATTTAGCCCGAGCTAGCCGCGCCATGCCAAATGCACTCTGCCTTGGCCCTAGCTACGCTAGTCACGTCACGCCAAGCCAAGCACCCTTACCTTGGCCCTAACCATGCCATGCCAAAATGGCGCCCACGCCTAGGCTTGCAAATCATGTAACCTAGGCCAAATTGGCCACGAATGCCATTGGCACATGCCAACACGCTCGCTGGTAGCTTTTTCTACCAGGGCGCGACCCAAATTGGCCACGCATGCCATTGGCACATGCCAACACGCCATTTGGTAGCTTTTCCTACCAGGTGGCGCGACCCAAATTGGCCACGCATGCCATTGGCACATGCCAACACGCTGTTGGTAGCTTTTTCTACCGGGACGCGACCCAAATTGGCCACGCATGCCATTGACACATGCCAACACGCTCATTTGGTAGCTTTTCCTACCGGGCGCGACCCAAATTGGCCACGCATGCCATTGGCACATGCCAACACGCTCGCTGGTAGCTTTTTCTACCAGGACGCGACCCAAATTGGCCACGCATGCCATTGGCACATGCCAACACGCTCGCTTGTAGCTTTTCCTACCAGGGCGCGACCCAAATTGGCCATGCATGCCATTGGCACATGCCAACACGCTCGCTGGTAGCTTTTCCTACTGGGCGCGACCCAAATTGGCCACGCATGCCATTGGCACATGCCAACACGCTCGCTGGTAGCTTTTTCTACCAGGGCGCGACCCAAATTGGCCACGCATGCCATTGGCACATGCCAACACGCTCGCTGGTAGCTTTTTCTACCAAGGTGCGACCCAAATTGGTCAAGCATGCCATTGGCACATGCCAACACGCTCGCTGGTAGCTTTTCTAAACACGGGCCATGATTCAACTTGGCCACGCATGCCATTGGCACATGCAAAACACGCATGCTGGTAGCCCAACTTGCAAGCCGTGCAACCTAGGCCAACTTGGCCGTATGCGCCATTGGCACATGCCAACACGCTCGCTGGTAGCTTTTCTAAACACGGGCCATGATTCAACTTGGCCACGCATGCCATTGGCACATGCAAAACACCCACGCTGGTAGCCTAACTTGCAAACCGTGCAACCTACCGCCAAGGCATTCCGCACATGCCATATGCCACACACGCCACTAGCAGCTCTATGCATTGCCACTTACACTCAACGTACAACCTACCACCAAGGCATTCCACACATGCCATTGGCACATGCCACACACGCCACTAGCAACTCTGGCATTGCCACTTGCGCTCGAGGTGCAACTCGCAACAAAGGCATTCCGCACATGCCATTGGCACCTGCCACATGCGCCCCTAGCAGCACCACTTGCACTCAAGATGCAACCAACACTCGAGACATCAACACAAACTGGGGGATGCTTTCCAGGGTCTTGGTTTGGCGGTCACAGCTTGCAGCGTACACTACGCTCACATTAAGAAAGCGTGAATAGATATAAAGCGGTCAAATAAATGAGGAAATAATGGTGAAAACGTTTTCACCCATTAACACCATGCGGTTACCACCTCCTCCCATTATTTCACCCTTTACTCTCTTCCTTCATGAGGCCAGGGTACGTTTCAATCTCGACTTGTATAAATAGGTCTTACCTATTTCCACCAGACAGGAGGTCTCGGTCAGGAGAAAAATACAACACTCTCAGAAAAGGCAACTTTGCAAGCTCTCCAAAAAGCTTCCATCCCTTGCAAGCTTCCTAAGCTTTCACTTTCTGATACAAGTCGAGACACTACTCTTCCAGAATTATTCTGGTCTCAACAACTTTCTTTGCTTCCCTCCCCAAATCAACCCTTCTCCTCCACTTTGTGACCGAAGCAAGTCTGGAACGGCCATTTCTTGGTTTAGGCCGGACTTGTGCAGATTGATCTCTAGAATCTATAAAGTGCTCACGTGCAGCACATTTGTTTAGGGTTTAAACCAGTTTCTCACTCACCTACCGAATTTACCGAAATCGGCGGAAACGATTTTCACCCATAAACAATTGGCGACCACAGCGGGAGGATTGATCTATCGGTTACAATACCAACTCCGACTCCTGATTTCGTTTCCCGAACGTCAAATCCCAACATGGTGGAACTCAGGTCCGGAGCGGCTGCCGAGAATACCAGCACAGAACGCATCCCTGATGTTAGCGTCTCTCCCAATAATGTTGTTGCATCACCTGCTGACTACAGTAACATCGAATGCACTCCCTCAAGTGTAACACCGCCAATCACCAGGGCCAGAGCCGCTGCCTCCTCTAGTGTCTCTGCACAACCCTCTAATCATGGCAACGAAAATATCTCTTCGGGTGTCACGCCACCAGTCACCAGGGCTAGAGCCGCCGCTACAACCTCAAATGCTTCGTCTAGCATGGCGCCTCCGACCACAACTAAGGTTCCAACTACCCCGCCGACGGGACGAGAGACCGGAGGGACCAGAGGAAGTCGTCCTTACGTCACCATCGCTGATTTGATGGAACGACAAGAGATGCTCGCCAGAGCCCAGACGGATATGGTTTCAACAAGAAGGAGGTACTCATCTTTCTCAAGACCCTGACAGAGCGACTACCACGTGAGTCGCGTCCTCCAAAGCCGCTTAGGAACGTCTCCAACAACCCCGACGCCAGCACCTCGGCGGAGCACACCTCCACGGATGAGGAAACTCGCGCTAGAATCCCGTTGGAAGGAAATCAGCCACCCAACTTCGTCACGAGAGAAGATTTGGAACAACTTCTCCGCAACCGAATCAAGAAAGATGAGTTAGACGTGCATCATCACCAACCCCCTTACCCATCCGAAATGCAGAGAATCCCTCTCCCAAGGGGGTACTCTTCTCCTCAATTTACCCGGTACCATCGTACAGGGATGCACATGAGCATGTCTCTCGTTTCTCCGGAATCCCTAGGTGAACATGAATATAATCACGTTCTTCGTTTAAGGGAATTCTCAAAATCACTTACTTTGGAAGGGCGTATACATGGTACAACAAAGATCCCACCGAACAAAGCATTCCCAACTCGGAGTAGCATGGTCACTGCGTTTTACAAGAAATACTTCTTCGTGTCCGAACAAGTTACTTTCTCAGACCTCGGAAGAATGTACAAGTGGGATAACGAACATCCGAATGATTTCGTCAAAAGGTTCAGGGTTCAAGCACTCGACTGTCACGACCCAAACGTGGATCGAGCAATAACCGGTGAACGCATGCATCAATGGTATGGTTCCAATTTACCGCGCCCCGCTAGAAAACTTGCGCTTCCAAACGTTCTCCGAACTCCATGAAGCCGCGACGATCCGCAACAACACCAAAACAAAGCATTAACGAAAAGAGCTAAGCCAAATCGAATCAAGACACGCGTGAAACTCGCGGGAATAGACGCCTCATCGGCAAACAATTTAATGCCGGCTCATCCTCCGTGAACATAGTAAACGAAAGGGGAAAAAGGAAAGCCCCAACTACGAGCCACCAGCCAAAACGTGAAGCTACAAGTATGAAAAGGGAGCATATTGACATGCGCAACATGGAACCCCCACCACGAAAGACCGCACTGATGATTACTAAAAACTCCCATGCAGCATCATGAGACCGAAGGAAATACCTTTGATTTCCCGTTTCCCATCGAGGAGGTGATTGACCTCCTAGAAGCCTCGGGTTCAAGATGATATTATCGAGGACCGCCACCTCCCAGGACGTCTACCAACCGAGGCCGAGATGGCGAACCCCAAGTACTGCCACTACCACAGGTTCGTTCACCACCCGACCAACGATTGCAACAGACTAAAGCATATTTTCAAATAAAGGATAGCAAGTTCCACATTGTCGAAGAACTAGATCATTACATGATATTGGGACGCTTATGGGTGCTCGACAACAAAGTGAAATTGGATGTACACCCTCTGCCGACGTCCACGCCCGAAGGAATTCCCAACAAATCATCCCACGGGTTATCGCATCAACGAGCTATTGAAGGAACCCAGGAATCCAGAGAGGACCCGTCGGCGCTAGCTCATGGTTTTCAAATGCAAGTAAGTCTGACCAAGCAACCTTTTCTGCAACCAGTCTTTCCAACCCCCATTCCGTCATGGGGACCTTGCGCGATTCATCGCACAAATTTGTCAAGAAATGTGAATGGGGAGTGGACCATTTGAACACTTTGCAAGAAGCTTGGAAACTTCTATTGAAGCCAACGAAGCCAAGACTCAAACGGTTGCACGACGTCTGAACCCGTTTTCAATTGGAGATGTAGTGGTTAAGGGTTTCAAGTTGGGAAGATGACAGTAAAAATGGATTTGCCCAATGAAGGAGAAGACGAGTCAGATCCGGTTGCGGATACCCTTTTGGGAGGATATTGCAAGCTCATCAATGCGGACACACCCTGAAGGCGTGATAATTCACTCGCGATGGCTCAAGGAATCCAATCCCTAAAATCTTTGTATTTCCCAATCACTCCCCCTTTTAGTATTTCCTTTAACAATTCCTCTTAATAGTTGTAATTCCCCAAGATGAATACACCGTTTGTATTTTTCCCTAGGGATTCCCTTTTTGTCAAAAAAAAAAAAAAACATAAATACATCTCTTTCCAAGCGAATCCTCCAGATATCAGAGAAATACATCAGATAAACCCAGAAAACCATTGCAGATCCATCATACCACAACCTTTTTCAAAAAATATATATGAAGCAAAATGTTGACTGATGAAGAAGAAGGAAAAGACGAGTTTACAAAAAAAAAGGGGGACACCAGGGGAACTAAAGCAGCTAACATGAATAACAAAAGGGAAGAACTAGCCCTCGAAGGACGGAGTACAAGTCCCCTCGGGTAAGACTATCTTCAAGCACTTCCCCCAGCAATCCCTCGGGAAACAAAGGTTCCATTCAACGGTGTTAGCAGCAACAACCTCAACATCCCATCCCGAAGCAACCACAGCGGCAACAGTGTCCTCCCCGACAACCGGTCCAGCATACGCCACCATGACCCCTCTAGTATCACCAACGACACCTTTGGCATCAACTTCAGAGGGTATCTCGTTTCTGTCATATGCTCCTTCGAAGGTTTTCTCAGCGACACTTCGGAGAAAGTTTTTTGATTCATCCACATCAGAGTCAAGAATCATGGCGCTCTCTTCCAAGACCACCACACGTTCACTTTTCCGTCGTTTCAACCTAGAAAGGGTCCGATCCGCCCCATACCCGGATCGAGGAAAGGCTTTGCCGTACTGAAACCTCTCAACATGCCAAGACTCTTCCTTGTTCTCTCGCCCCTCCTCCATGCTCACCGAACCCAAGAAAGTCCGAACATGCACCTGTTCTTTATGGGGATAGATGGAAGGGAGGTCCTTAATGATTTTACTAGCTTCGTGGAATGGAGATTCAATCCCAACCAATGCCTCCTCAAGACAAGAAGATCGATCTCCGCCAAGTCTGAAGCCCTTCTCCGAAGAGTTAAAGGCGCAGACCATCCCCGGAGGGTCCCATCATACACCGCAAAATGATGGGGAAAATGATCCGATTCCATCATATCTATACACATATAAAAAGAGGATAACAAGAACGGAGAAGAAGAAGAAAACATACCGGTATGATCTTTTTAGCCCGAATAACCCTAGTCGGGGTGCTTTTGCAAGAGTCAGACCTCGCGCCTTCACCTGGAGAATCTGGCTGGTTAGAAGATGATTCGTCTCTGTGCGACATGACGAAGAGGAAAAATTCAACAAGAAGAACCCTTTCTCAAACGAGGGAGATGATGCAATTACGTTGGGTATGAATACGGAAACTTAAAGAAGGAAAGGAAGTAATGGTGGACGTAACGCTTCCATTTTTGGCATGGATGATGCCCCGATTGAAGCCGCGTGAAGGAAGGCAAAATAAGGAAACTTTGCTATCTCAGAGAAACACTTACTCCCCCTTGTTTTCACCGGTCACATCAAGCTTGCGCCAGTCTCACCAAACTTCCCTACAACCGCCCAAGTTTCACCGGTCCCACCAATTGCGCCCAACTTCCCAACGCCGCCCAAGTCACGCCAGCTAGCACGATCAGCTTCCCACTTTGCGCCGGTCCCGCCAGCTAGCACGCTCAGCTTCTCCATCTTGCGCCGGTCTCGCCATCTAGCACGCTCAGCTTCCCCATCTTGCGCAAGTCATGCCAGCTAGCACGCTCAGCTTCTCCATCTTGCGCCGGTCCCGCCAGCAAGCACGCTCAGCTTCCTTACCTTGCGCCGGTCCCGCCAGCTAGCACACTCAGTTTCCCAACTCGCAACAACTTCTCAATGCCGCCCAGCTTTCTGTCTCTCACGACACTAACTTCCCAATTGTGCCAGCCTCGCAAAACTGCCAGAGGCAAGGATTCCAAATCCTATTTATAAAAAGGTCAGACGAGCCTCCTCAATTTTCTTTACAGTTTGCTGTTGATAGTTTGTCACCATCTTATGCTTACCTCGCAACAAAGCTCCTATTCCGAGCTAAGCAGGGGACTTAATGTTGATGGTGGTTTTTAAACAAAGGGTAAAATCGTAAAACCCCAAATAACCTAATGTCACCAGTGACACATTTATTAGGACATTTAATGCATGTAATCAGTAATTAATAGGGGTATTTTTTCAAATTAGGGTTACGACGAACAAAACCCTAATTCCCCTCCGTGTCAATGGCAAGTCATGCCAGCCACACCTAGCCCAAGATAGCCGCGCCATGCCAAATGCACTCTGCCTTGGCCCTAGCTACGCTAATCACACCACGCCAAGCCAAACACACTTACCCTGGCCCTATCTACACCTCGTGCCAATGGCAAATCATGCCGACCACACCAAAACGCGCCAAAGCATGCCAACCATGTTAGCCGCAGCTCCGTGCCAATGGAAAATCATGCCAGCCACACCTAGCCCAAGCTAGCCGCACCTCTGTGCCAATGGAAAATCATGCCAGCCACACCAAAACGCGCCAAAGCATGCCAACCATGCTGGCCGCACCTATGTGCCAATGGCAAATCATGCCAGCCACACCTAGCCCAAGCTAGCCGCGCCATGCCAAATACACTCTGCCTTGGCCCTAGCTACGCTAATCATACCACGCCAAGCCAAACACACTTACCTTGGCCCTATCCACACCTCTGTGCCAATGGAAAATCATGCCAGCCACACCAAAACGCGCCAAAGCATGCCAACCATGTTAGCTGCACCTCCGTGCCAATGGAAAATCATGCCAGCCACACCTAGCCCAAGCTAGCCGCACCTCTGTGCCAATCGCAAATCATGCCAGCCACACCAAATGCGCCAAAGCATGTCAACCATGTTAGCCGCACCTCCGTGCCAATGACAAATCATGCCAGCCACACCTAGACCAAGCTAGCCGCACCTCCGTGCCAATGGCAAATCATTCCAGCCACACCAAACGCGCCAAAGCATGCCAACCATGCTAGCCGCACCTCCGTGCCAATGGCAAATCATGCCAGCCACATTTAGCCCGAGCTAGCCGCGCCATGCCAAACGCACTCGCCTTGGCCCTAGCTACGCTAGTCACGTCACGCCAAGCCAGGCACCCTTACCTTGGCCCTAACCATGCCATGCCAAAATGGCGCCCACGCCAGGCTTGCAAATCATGCAACCTAGGCCAAATTGGCCACGCATGCCATTGGCACATGCCAACACGCTTGCTTTGGTAGCTTTTTCTACTGGGCGCGACCCAAATTGGCCACGCATGCCATTGGCACATGCCAACACGCTCGGTAGCTTTTCCTACTGTGGCACGACCCAAATTGGCCACGCATGCCATTGGCACATGCCAACACGCTCGCCGGTAGCTTTTTCTACTGGCGCGACCCAAATTGGCCACGCATGCCATTGGCACATGCCAACACGCTCATTTGGTAGCTTTTCCTACCTGGGCGCGACCCAAATTGGCCACGCATGCCATTGGCACATGCCAACACGCTCGCCGGTAGCTTTTCCTACCGGTGGCGCGACCCAAATTGTCCACGCATGCCATTGGCACATGCCAACACGCTCGCCGGTAGCTTTTCCTACCGGGCGCGACCCAAATTGGCCACGCATGCCATTGGCACATGCCAACACGCTCGCTGGTAGCTTTTTCTACCAAGGCGCGACCCAAATTGGCCACGCATGCCATTGGCACATGCCAACTCGCTCGCTGGTAGCTTTTCTAAACACGGGCCATGATTCAACTTGGCCACGCATGCCATTGGCACATGCAAAACACGCATGCTGGTAGCCCAACTTGCAAGTCGTGCAACCTAGGCCAACTTGGCCGTACGCGCCATTGGCACATGCCAACACGCTCGCTGGTAGCTTTTCTAAACACGGGCCATGATTCAACTTGGCCACGCATGCCATTGGCACATGCAAAACACCCACGCTGGTAGCCTAACTTGCAAACCGTGCAACCTACCGCCAAGGCATTCCGCACATGCCATTGGCACATGCCACACACGCCACTAGCAACTCTATGCATTGCCACTTACACTCAACGTACAACCTACCACCAAGGCATTCCACACATGCCATTGGCACATGCCACACACGCCACTAGCAGATTTGGCATTGCCACTTGCTCGAGGTGAGGTGCAACTCGCAACAAAGGCATTCCGCACATGCCACATGCGCCCTAGCAGCACCACTTGCACTCAAGATGCAACCAACACTCGAGACATCAACACAAACCGGGGATGCTTTCCAGGGTCTTGGTTTGGCGGTCACAGCTTGCAGCGTACACTATGCTCACATTAAGAAAGCGTGAATAGGAATAAAGCGGTCAAATAAATGAGGAAATAATGGTGAAAACGTTTTCACCCATTAACACCATGCGGTTACCACCTCCTCCCATTATTTCACCCTTTACTCTCTTCCTTCATGAGGCCAGGGGTGCGTTTCAATCTCGACTTGTATAAATAGGTCTTACCTATTTCCACTAGACAGAGGTCTCGGGGAGAAAAATACAACACTCTTTAAAAGGCAACTTTGCAAGCTCTCCAAAAAGCTTCCATCCCTTGCAAGCTTCCTAAGCTTTCACTTTCGATACAAGTCGAGACACTACTCTCCTGAATTATTCTGGTCTCAACACCTTTCTTTGCTTCCCTCCCCAAATCAACCCTTCTCCTCCACTTTGTGACCGAAGCAAGTCTGGAACGGCCATTTCTTGGTTTAGGCCGGACTTGTACAGATTGATCTCTCGAATCTATAAAGTGCTCACGTGCAATACATTTGTTTAGGGTTTAAACCAGTTTCTCACTCACCTACCGAATTTACCGAAATCGGCGGAAACGATTTTCACCTATAAACAATTGGCGACCACATCGGGAGGATTGATCTATCGGTTACAATACCAACTCCGACTCCTGATTTCGTTTCCCGAACGTCAAATCCCAACATGGTGGAACTCAGGTCCGGAGCGGCTGCCGAGAATACCAGCACAGAACGCATTCCTGATGTTAGCGTCTCTCCCAATAATGTTGTTGCATCACCTGCTGACTACAGTAACATCGAATGCACTCCCTCAAGTGTAACACCTGTAGGATCAGAATATCGCGACATCAGTACCTTGCGAGATCAATAAACGAAAGTATTGCGAAGGTGTCGCAGGGAAGTGATTTAAATGACGCATTAGATGACGAAAGCCAGAACGTGAGAAAAGTATGAAGACTTGGCGAGATTTAGGAGTGTCGCAAGGAAAAACGTTTATAACACTCGCGACACTTCGCGAATTATTCCCGAAAATAAAGGACAGCTTAGCTGTCATCTACTATGTATTACCCTATATAAAGGGTTGAATTAGTCTGTTGTAGGGAGAGTTCCTTTAGAATTGTTAAGCAAGTCATTAGGAGAGAGAAAATCTAGAGTGATTGTAATTTCTTTAACTCTGTTCTATCTATCCTTGTAAACATTTCAAGAAGATTATCAATAAAAATATATAATTACTCATCTTCAAATGGATTAGTAAAGTAAATTCTTGTGAGGGGTGTATTGTGGGAAATCCTGCAACTACATATGCGCTAGAAACAGGGAGAGAGTAGAAGATCAACCTTGTGAATTGAAAGAATCAGGAGTAATAAGAAAGAAATTTCGAATAATTCTCAACAATTTACTAAAATTGAGAAATGGCTAGAAGAGGGAATGCATCAGAAAAACCAACGATTGTAAGGAGAAGTGGGAGATTAGCTGGAGAAAGGAGAAATGAAGTAGGTGAACCATCAAGGATAAATGCAAGAGATAGAGAAGAAGGTCAAATTCAACCACCAATACAACCACCAATTCAACCACCAATTCAGCCAGCACTGAATAGAGTAATAGATTATGATAGAGTGAGCGTGCATACATGGAGATCAGATTCTATGGAAGAAAGAGAAGAAGTGCAACAATTGATGAATAATGGACAAGAGGAGAGAAATCGAGAAGAAATGGGAGAAACAGCTCATAGAAATGAAGAAATCGCAGCTTTAGAAACGTTGAGACAAACAATACATGAAGAAAGGCGTCTAGAAGCAGAAGAACGCGCAAATTTAACAAGGCAAAACCACGAATTAAGGATGGAAAATAGGAGGCTGCAAAATAGAAGATCGAGAAGTAATAACAGATCAAGAATCTTTGCAGAAACATTACCGCAGGAAAACGTTAATGAAGAAAATTTGGAAAGGGAACTAAGTTTTGGCGAAGGAGGTCGTGAAGGAAGAGAAGTAGTAGAAGATCGTTATATTCCACGTCCTGAAGATCTACAGAATGGTCAAAATGACGGAAATCAAGAAAATAGGCAGCGTCAAGGGCATAATGATCCAATTAATGAAGAAAATCAGGGAGAAGGAAGAAGAATATTACTTGGGAGAGAAACACGAAGGAAACAAAAGGAAATTGAAGATGACATTGAAAAACATTATATTGAACAAGCGCGTTTAGCTCGCGAGAGGGAAAGATTGAGAGCAGAAATGGAAGAACAAGAATTAGAGGAAGCAATTTGGCAGAACAATCATGATAATCGAGAAAGAAGGCGCGAGCAAAATCGCAACAATGGAAATATCAACGAAGAATATGAAAGAGTACAAAGGAGAGTTGGTAGACAACCAAGAAGAGAAAACGATAGATACAATGGTGTGCACATTCGCGAACAAGATGAAGGAGAAAGTCGCAGAGAAAGAAGAGAAGAGAATGTTGAACAAGAAAATCAAGATAGGCGTGAACGCAGAAGGAGAGAAACAGAGCTAAAAAGACCAATGAATCCGAACACTGAGGTAAATGAACAAATTTTAAGAGAGTTGGCGGAGATGGGAGGAATGTTGAATAATAGAGGAGGTGGAGGAAGAAGACAATTGGATGAGGCAATTGAAGAAGCTGCAAAAACCCCCTTCACTTTAGAGGTGCAGTTAGGTGGGATACCCCTAAAATGCAATTTACCTGCATTAACCAGCATTTTTGATGGAACAACTTGCGCAATACAACACATCAAAGCGTATGTAAGATGTATGTTACAATGGGAAAGTCATGACGCTATATTGTGCAAATATTTCGCATCAAGTTTAACAGGAGAAGCACTGAAGTGGTTTGAAGGTTTACCAAGAAACACCATCACGTCATTCAACCATATACAAGCTATATTCTTAGGGGCATACATAAGTAACAACTCCTCGCGACCAGGAATTGAAGATGTATTTGGGCTAAAACAAAGGGTTGGCGAAAGTTTAAGACACCTAACTGTGAGATGGAAGACGATGTGTAGCGAGATGGCTGGAAGAGTAGATGAAAGATATCTCATTTTATCATTTATAAACGCTATGTTCGCAACCAATCTGCTATATATTCAAATTTTTAGAGTCAAGAATACAATCACGATGACGGAGCTGCGAGAATTGCAAGAGGAATATATTGCTTTGGAAGAAAGGCAAAATGAGGTGGAGTCGTACCCGATTGCGAATACAAGTTCAAATGCTGCGAATGCAAGTTTGTTACCCAGGTTAATACACACAGTGGCGAGTACCTCGCAAGGGCAACAAGAGAGAGTGATAGATGATGGACAGCCAAAGTTAGTAGCCATGGGAAGCCGAGATCAAGAAGAGTTTGAAAGAGAAAGAAATTACTACAACCGTGGCGGCAATAACAAAATTCAGAGACTTGATCACTCGCAAGAAACCTATGGAAGTCAAAAACAGAATTATCATGGAGGGCAGCGACGTCATAGAGTAGTATGGGAAGAAATCAAGATGCCACCACTGAATACTAGTGTGGAAAAAATCTTGGAAGCTATACTCCTGATGGAGAACATACCTGCACCATGGAACATGGGGAATGAACCGCCACCAAGTGATAGAAGTCATGAATTCTGCTCTTACCACCGTTTTCATGGACATCTGACAAATGACTGCAGAAACATAAAAAGAATCATTCTTAGAATGATTGATCAAGGGAAGCTGAATCACTTTCTAAAAAGTGAAGAGAAAGTTCAACAATTGCCACCACCACCATCAAAGGGGAAAGAAACGTTCGTAATAGAAGTTGGGGCGAAAGCTAAAAATTTATTTTGTAACTCCATTGTTCACTCATATCGCACAATTGAAGATTTTCATGATAATATACTCAGTAGGGTTTTTGCGAGGGATAGTGATAATAAAGAAGTGATGAACATTGCGAAGACGTCGCAGTTAAAAGAATTGCAAATGCAGATTATTTCTTTCAACGCAAAAGAGATTCCTGAAGGCAAAGAGACGCACGACAACCCATTGGTTGTAAAATTGGAAATTAATCCAAAACCAGTAGATGGCGAAGACGATGAAGCAGAGAATTGCTAGGCAATCAATAGAATATTGATTGATACTGGAAGCTCAGTAAACATCCTCTTTTACCATACCTACAAGACTATGGGGGGAAAGGATGCAAAATTGATACCTTCAACATACAAGATATATGGTTTCAATGGCACAGCAAACAAGCCTAAAGGAGAAGTTCACATGAGAATACCCCTGCAAGGATTATCTACTGATATTCTGTTCTGTGTGGTTGATGTGGAATCCCCTTATAATGCATTGATTGGAAGACCATGGTTGCATGACATTCTGGGTGTAGCGTCAACATATCATCAGTGTATAAAATTCCCTCATCCTAGTGGTGTTGGAATTATAAAAGGAGATTGGACGGAAGGACAAAAATGCTATGAGATCGATGTGGAGAGCTGCGAAGAGAGAGCTGAGAAAAGAAAGGGTTGGAAGCAACATGCAAAAGATGAGAAAAGAAGAGAAAGATTAATGGTGGATGCCATTGATGTAAGAGGAGAAGATACATTGCGAAACAAGTGCATGAAAATAGTTGGAAATTATGATGGAAAGGAATCATTAAAAGATTTGAATGGTGTAGAGGCAGAGAGTAGCAAGAGCAAAAAGTGTAAGAAGTAAATAATCATCAAAAGGCAACAACAAAAGATTGTTCAGAGTAAGAGGAAGAAACAATAATTGAAGAAGAAATATGCGAGGATCTCGCCATTAAGAATGTATGACAATTTGATTGAAGAATTGAAAAACAAAAATGATTAAACAATGTAAGATTGTGCGATAGTTTCACAAACAAAATGAATGATTGAATGAATTAACAAAAATGAAAGAGTGAGTGAATGGGACGAACCTTTATGGCGTACACCCTAGTTCGCGAATGACATTTCGCAAGAGGCAAATGTAAGACCTAAAGTGCGTCATATAAGGGGGCATCTCTTGACATGGCTCAGTGAAAAGGTTACACCGCTCCTGGAACCTGAGTCATGAAGATTTGGGGCCCATGAGCCTATCCGGGGGAGATACCTTGGATTTCCAACTATATATATATGGTTATACCCTGGTTGGACGCCCGAGGGTCTCTTCCAAGGAGTCAGTGTATGCTCAAGGCGCCGGGGTACACGGTTGAGCCAAGAGTGCCTGGGGCATTTTCATGCAAGAACCCATTGATCTCGCCTTATCCTTGCGTCAGTATTATTGCCTCTACAGGATCATTGCACAAATATGACAATCCTAAATTTCCTTGCGAAAATAAAGTCTCATGACATTTGTGTCTTTTGACACTTATCAGCTCCCTAATGGAGGGTGCCGCCCTTATCTTCTCCCTGGTTGCCCCTTCAAGGAGGCGTACATCGGCCATACAAGACTAGCTCCTCCCATCCGGTCTTAACAACAACCGGTTGTTTTCGCAGCCTCTTATCCCTTATACCTATATGGTTTATGGTTACGAGACTGCACCCTAAGTGGAGTTTTCTTCGGGCCGAGTGCAGCATATACCAAGACTTGCCAAGAATGGCCGAGACACTTCTTTGTGACCGAAGACACTTCATTGACTCCTTTGTGACCGAAGCAAGTCTGGAACGACCATTTCTTGGTTTAGGCCGGACTTGTACAGATTGATCTCTCGAATCTATAAAGTGCTCACGTGCAACACATTTGTTTAGGGTTTAAACCAGTTTCTCACTCACCTACCGAATTTACCGAAATCGGCGGAAACGATTTTCACCTATAAACAATTGGCGACCACAGCGGGAGGATTGATCTATCGGTTACAATACCAACTCCGACTCCTGATTTCGTTTCCCGAACGTCAAATCCCAACATGGTATAACTCAGTCCGGAGCGGTCTGCCGAGAATACCAAAGCCATTTAACGCATTCCGATGTTAGCGTCTCTCCCAATAATGTTGTTGCATCACCGGCTGACTACGGTAACATCGAATGCACTCCCTCAAGTGTAACACCACCAATCACCAGGGCCAGAGCCGCTTCCTCCTCTAGTGTCTCTGCACAACCCTCTAATCATGGCAACGAAAATATCTCTTCGGGTGTCACGCCACCAGTCACTGGGCTAGAGCCGCCGCTACGACCTCAAATGCTTCGTTTAGCATGGCGCCTCCGACCACAACTAAGGTTCCAACTACCCCGCCGACGGGACGAGAGACCGGAGGGACCAGAGGAAGTTGTCCTTACGTCACCATCGTTGATTTGATGGAACGACAAGAGATGCTCGCTAGAGCCCAGACGGATATGGTTTTAACGCAGAAGGAGGTACTCATCTTTCTCAAGACCTTGACAGAGCGACTACCACGTGAGTCGCGTCCTCCAAAGCCGCTTAGGAACGTCTCCAACAACCCCGACGCCAGCACCTCGGCGGAGCACACCTCCACGGATGAGGAAACTCGCGCTAGAATCCCGTTGGAAGGAAATCAGCCACCCAACTTCGTCACGAGAGAAGATTTGGAACAACTTCTCCGCAACCGAATCAAGAATGATGAGTTAGACATGCATCATCACCAACCCCCTTACCCATCCGAAATGCAGAGAATCCCTCTCCCAAGGGGGTACTCTTCTCCTCAATTTACCCTGTACGATGGTACCGGGAATGCACATGAGAATGTCTCTCGTTTCCTGGAATCCTTAGGTGAACATGAATATAATCACGTTCTTCGTTTAAGGGAATTCTCAAAATCACTTACTGGAAGGGCGTATACATGGTACAACAAACATCCCACCGAACAAAGCATTCCCAACCTGGAGTAGCATGGTCACTGCGTTTTACAAGAAATACTTCTTCGTGTCCGAACAAGTTACTTTTCGGACCCGGAAGAATGTACCGGTGGGATAACGAACATCCGAATGATTTCGTCAAAAGGTTCAGGGTTCAAGCACTCGACTGTCACGACCCAAACGTGACCGAGCAACAACTGGTGAACGCATGCATCAATGGTATGGTTCCAATTTACCGCGCCCTGCTAGAAAACTTGCGCTTCCAAACGTTCTCCGAACTCCATGAAGCCGCCAAACGATCTGCAACAACAGCACCAGCATTACTGGAAAGAGCTAAGCCAAATCGAACCGAAGACACGCGTGAAACTCGCGGGAATAGACGCCTCATCAGCAAACAATTTAATGCCGGCTCATCCTCCGTGAACATAGTAAACAAAAGGGGAAAAAGGAAAGCCCCAACTACGAGCCACCAGCCAAAACGTGAAGCGCCGGCGCAACGGGAACCCCCACCACGAAAGACCGTCACTAAAACTCCCGTGCAGCATCATGAGACCGAAGGAAATACCTTTGATTTCCCGTTTCCCATCGAGGAGGTGATTGACCTCCTAGAAGCCTCGGGTTCAAGATGATATTATCGACCGCCATCTCCCAGACGTCTACCAACTGAGGCTGAGATGGCGAACCCCAATCTTGCCACTACCACAGGTTCGTTCACCACCCGACCAATGATTGCAACAGACTAAAGCATATTTTCAAAGAAAGGATAGAAGCGGGAGGACTCCAACCAGGAGATGAAAGAGTGCATCGAGACCCACTCCCAATAAGAAACTACGGGTCCTCTGGAGACTCCGTGCACGAGACTGTACAATCCATGATGCAACATGTATGCAAAATTCTCTATCTTTCCAAGGTGCAGCGCCAAGATATTTTCGCAGCTCTCAATCGTGTTGTATCCGGCAAACGACTTTTTCTCTCCTCGGAATCCACGCCAGGGGCCCAAGCTTTCCAAACAGGCGGAACCAAAAAGGAGAACTTGGGACTGCTGACCACGTCCCGTTTAAGAGGTAACGAATTTGACGACACGCTCATCGACACGGCCTCTGACCACAACATCATTACTTTCAAGACACTAAAGGCAGCAGGATTTACAAAACAAGACGCTACATATTCCCCGTCTGTGATTAAGAGCTTGAGAGGAGAAACTTTGAACGCGCATGGCTACATCAACCTAGAGATCAAGATGGGAGACGCTATAACGCATAGCAAGTTCCACATTGTCGAAGAACCAGAACATGACATGATATTGGGACGCTTATGGGTGCTCGACAACAAAGCGAAATTGGATGTACACCCTCTGCCGACGTCCACGCCCGAAGGAATTCCCAACAAATCATCCCACGGGTTATCGCATCAACGAGCTATTGAAGGAACCCAGGCATCCAGAGAGGACCCGTTGGCGCTAGCTCATGGTTTACAAATGCAAGTAAGTCTGACCAAGCAACCTTTTCGCAACCAGTCTTCCCTTCCCCATTCCGTCATGGGGACTCGACGCGATCTCGGCACAAATTTGTCAAGAAATGTGAATGGGGAGTGGACCATTTGAACACTTTGGAAGAAGCTTGGAAACTTCTATTGAAGCCAACGAAGCCAAGATTCAAACGGTTGCACGACGCCCCGAACCCGTTTTCAATTGGAGATGTAGTGGTTAAGGAAAGCTCGTTTCAAGTTGGGAAGATGACGGTAAAATGGATTTGCCCAATGAAGGAGAAGACGAGTCAGATCTCGGTTGCGGATACCCTTTTGGGAGGATATTGCAAGCTCATCAATGCAGACACACCTGAAGGCGTGATAATTCACTCGCGATGGCTCAAGGAATCCAATCCCTAAAATGTTGTACTTCTCAATCACTCCCCCTTTTAGTATTTCCTTTAACAATTCCTCTTAATAGTTGTAATTCCCCAAGATGAATACACCGTTTGTATTTTTCCCTAGGGATTCCCTTTTTGTCAAAAAAAAAAAAAATATAAATACATCTCTTTCCAAGCGAATCCTCCAGATATCGGAGAAATACATCAGATACACCCAGAAAACCATTGCAGAGCCATCATACCACAACCTCTTTCAAAAAATATATATGAAGCAAAATGTTGACTGATGAAGAAGAAGGAAAAGACGAGTTTACAAAAAAAAAAGGGGGACACCGGGGGGAACTAAAGCAGCTAACAGGAATAACAAAAGGGAAGAACTAGCCCTCGAAGGACGGAGTACAAGTCCCCTCGGGTAAGACTATCTTCAAGCACTTCCCCCCAGCAATCCCTCGGGCAACAAAGGTTCCATTCAACGGTGTTAGCAGCAGCAACCTCAACATCCCATCCCGAAGCAACCACAGAGGCAACAGTGTCCTCCCCGACGACCGGTCCAGCATACGCCACCATGACCCCTCCTGTATCACCAACGACACCTTGGCATAAACTTTAGAGGGTATCTCGTTTCTGTCATATGCTCCTTCGAAGGTTTTCTCAGCGACACTTCGGAGAAAGTTTTTTGATTCATCCACATCAGAGTCAAGAATCATGGCGCTCTCCTCCAAGACCACCACACGTTCACTTTTCCGTCGTTTCAACCTAGAAACGGTCCGATCCGCCCCATACCCGGATCGAGGAAAGGCTTTGCCGCACTGAAACCTCTCAACATGCCAAGACTCTTCCTTGTTCTCTCGCCCCTCCTCCATGCTCACCAAACCCAAGAAAGTCCGAACATGCACCTGTTCTTTATGGGGATAGATGGAAGGGAGGTCCTTAATGATTTCACTAGCTTCGTGGAATGGAGATTCAATCCCAACCAATGCCTCCTCAAGACAAGAAGATCGATCTCCGCCAAGTCTGAAGCCCTTCTCCGAAGAGTTAAAGGCGCAGCCATCCCTGGAGGGTCCCATCATACACTGCAAAAAGATGGGGAAAATGATCCAGTTCCATCATATCTATACACATATAAAAAGAGGATAACACGAATGAAAAAGAAGAAGAAAACATACAGGTATGATCTTCTTAGCCCGAATAACCCTAGTCGGGGTGCTTTTGCAAGAGTCAGACCTCGCGCCTTCACCTGGAGAATCTGGCTGGTTAGAAGATGATTCGTCTCTCTGCGACATGACGAAGAGGAAAAATTCAACAAGAAGAACCCTTTCTCAAACGAGGGAGATGATGCAATTATGTTGGGTATGAATACGGAAACTTAAAGAAGGAAAGGAAGTAATGGTGGACGTAACGCTTCCAGATTTTTGGCATGGATGATGCCCTGATTGAAGCCGCGCGTGAAGGAAGGCAAAATAAGGAAACTTTGCTATCTGTAGAAACACTTACTCCTCCCTTGTTTTCATCGGTCCCATCAAGCTTGCTCCAGTCTCACCAAACTTCCCTACAACCGCCCAAGTTTCACCGGTCCCACCAATTGCGCCCAACTTCCCAACGCCGCCCAAGTCACGCCAGCTAGCACGATCAGCTTCCCACTTTGCGCCGGTCCCGCCAGCCAGCACGCTCAGCTTCTCCATCTTGCGCCGGTCCCGCCAGCTAGCACGCTCAGCTTCCCCATCTTGCGCAAGTCTCGCCAGCTAGCACGCTCAGCTTCTCCATCTTGTGCCGGTCCCGCCAGCAAGCACGCTCAGCTTCCCTACCTTGCGCCGGTCCCGCCAGCTAGCACGCTCAGTTTCCCAACTCGCAACAACTTCTCAATGCCGCCCAGCTTCCTGTCTCTCACGACACTAACTTCCCAATTGTGCCGGCCTCGCAAAAAATCGCAGAGGCAAGGATTCCAAATCCTATTTATAAAAAGGTCGACGAGCCTCCTCAATTTTCTTTACGGTTTCTTGTTGATAGTTTGTCACCATCTTATGCTTACCTCGCAACAAAGCTCCTGTTCCGAGCTAAGCAGGGGACTTAATGTTGATGGTGGTTTTTAAACAAATGGTAAAATCATAAAACCCCAAATAACCTAATGTCACCAGTGACACATTTATTAGGACATTTAATGCATATAATCAGTAATTAATAGGGGGTATTTTTTCAAATTAGGGTTACGACGAACAAAACCCTAATTCCCCTCCGTGTCAATGGCAAGTCATGCCAGCCACACCTAGCCCAAGCTAGCCGCGCCATGCCAAATGCACTCTGCCTTGGCCCTATATACACCTCTGTGCCAATGGCAAATCATGCCAGCCACACCAAAACGCGCCAAAGCATGCCAACCATGTTAGCCGCACCTCCGTGCCAATGGCAAATCATGCCAGCCACACCTAGCCCAAGCTAGCCGCACCTCTGTGCCAATGGCAAATCATGCCAGCCACACCAAAAACGCGCCAAAGCATGCCAACCATGCTGGCCGCACCTCCGTGCCAATGGCAAATCATGCCAGCCACACCTAGCCCAAGCTAGCCGCGCCATGCCAAATGCACTCTGCCTTGGCCCTAGCTACGCTAATCATACCACGCCAAGCCAAACACACTTACCTTGGCCCTATCCACACTTATGTGCCAATGGCAAATCATGCCAGCCACACCAAAACGCGCCAAAGCATGCCAACCATGTTAGCCGCACCTCCGTGCCAATGGCAAATCATGCCAGCCACACCTAGCCCAAGCTAGCCGCACCTCTGTGCCAATGGCAAATCATGCCAGCCACACCAAACGCGCCAAAGCATGCCAACCATGCTAGACGCACCTCCGTGCCAATGGTAAATCATGCCAGCCACATTTAGCCCGAGCTAGCCGCGCCATGCCAAACACACTCTGCCTTGGCCCTAGCTACGCTAGTCACGTCACGCCACGCCAAGCCAAGCACCCTTACCTTGGCCCTAACCATGCCATGCCAAAATGGTGCCCACGCCTAGGCTTGCAAATCATGCAACCTAGGCCAAATTGGCCACGCATGCCATAGGCACATGCCAACACGCTCGCTGGTAGCTTTTTCTACCAGGGCGCGACCCAAATTGGCCACGCATGCCATTGGAACATGCCAACACGCTCGCTGGTAGCTTTTCCTACCAGGGCGCGACCCAAATTGGCCACGCATGCCATTGGCACATGCCAACACGCGCTCATTTGGTAGCTTTTTCTACCGGGCGCGACCCAAATTGGCCACGCATGCCATTGGCACATGCCAACACGCTCATTTGGTAGCTTTTCCTACCAGGGCGCGACCCAAATTGGCCACGCATGCCATTGGCACATGCCAACACGCTCATTTGGTAGCTTTTCCTACCGGGCGCGACCCAAATTGTCCACGCATGCCATTGGCACATGCCAACACGCTCATTTGGTAGCTTTTCCTACCAGGGCGCGACCCAAATTGGCCACGCATGCCATTGGCACATGCCAACACGCTCGCTGGTAGCTTTTTCTACCAAGGCGCGACCCAAATTGGCCACACATGCCAACACGCTCGCTGGTAGCTTTTCTAAACACGGGCCATGATTCAACTTGGCCACGCATGCCATTGGCACATGCAAAACACGCATCTTTGGTAGCCCAACTTGCAAGTCGTGCAACCTAGGCCAACTTGGCCGTACGCGCCATTGGCACATGCCAACACGCTCATTTGGTAGCTTTTCTAAACACGGGCCATGATTCAACTTGGCCACGCATGCCATTGGCACATGCAAAACACCCACGCTGGTAGCCTAACTTGCAAACCGTGCAACCTACCGCCAAGGCATTCCGCACATGCCATTGGCACATGCCACACACGCCACTAGCAGCTCTATGCATTGCCACTTACACTCAACGTACAACCTACCACCAAGGCATTCCACACATGCCATTGGCACATGCCACACACGCCACTAGCAGATTTGGCATTGCCACTTGCTCTTGAGGTGCAACTCGCAACAAAGGCATTCCGCACATGCCACATGCGCCCCTAGCAGCACCACTTGCACTCAAGATGCAACCAACACTCGAGACATCAACACAAACTGGGGGATGCTTTCCAGGGTCTTGGTTTGGCGGTCACACTTTGCGGCGTACACTACGCTCACATTAAGAAAGCGTGAATAGGAATAAAGCGGTCAAATAAATGAGGAAATAATGGTGAAAACGTTTTCACCCATTAACACCATGTGGTTACCACCTCCTCCCATTATTTCACCCTTTACTCTCTTCCTTCATGAGGTCAGGGTACGTTTCAATCTCGACTTGTATAAATAGGTCTTACCTATTTCCACCAGACAGGAGGTCTCGGTCAGGAGAAAAATACAACACTCTCAGAAAAGGCAACTTTGCAAGCTCTCCAAAAAGCTTCCATCCCTTGCAAGCTTCCTAAGCTTTCACTTTCTGATACAAGTCGAGACACTACTCTCCTGCACTATTCTGGTCTCAACACCTTTCTTTGCTTCCCTCCCCAAATCAACCCTTCTCCTCCACTTTGTGACCGAAGCAAGTCTGGAACGGCCATTTCTTGGTTTAGGCCGGACTTGTACAGATTGATCTCTCGAATCTATAAAGTGCTCACATGCAGCACATTTGTTTAGGGTTTAAACCAGTTTCTCACTCACCTACCGAATTTACCGAAATCGGCGGAAACGATTTTCACCCATAAACACACCTGAGCTTTGTCCTTTTTATGAATAGACTCTATAGTTTGGGTCCGTCAACTCCAACAACCAAGATGTTTCCATCCATTTAGATTGGTTAGTGTTATCATGAATTGACACAAGTTTCTAAACTCTGGAGTTTCATAATTGCAACTAAGATTTCCTCCCGTACCCCCAAACTTAAATCTAACATTGTCCTCAATGTTATAAAGATGAAAATAAAAGCATGAACAAGGAGGAAATGTTACTGAAAAAACGGGGGTACAACAACCTCACCCAATATTTCGATTAGCAATCTGTATGGACTAACTCTAATATACTTTTAAGAGAATCAACTAGACAGTCAGACTCAATCTCAATAAAAAGTATATCAATGAGTTAATATCTCTATCTCTCGATTTGATCTTTACTCAAGCAAATGGAAATCTGTGAGTCTTTATCAAATACTAGAGAGATAAACTTGGATGGTACCAAAGACCAATATCCAAGTGTCAATCAATGTAAATCAACAACCAAAGGTTGGATATTCTAATTGATTGATCTCAACGCACAACCTGTGATATTTCAATTATATAACAAAATATAATGCGGAATAGAAATAACACGGACAATTTAAGTTTTGTTAACGAGGAAACCGCAAATGCAGAAAAACCCCGGGACCTAGTCCAAATTGAACACCACACTGTATTAAGCCGCTACAGACACTAGCAAACTACAAACTAACTTCGGTCTGGACTGTAGTTAAACCCTAATCAATCTCACACTGATTCAAGGTACACTTGCGCTCCTTACGTCTCTGATCCCAACAGGATACTACACACTTGATTCCCTTAGCTGATCTCACCCACAACTAACAGTTGCTACGACCCAAAGTCGAAGACTTCAATAAACAAATTTGTATCACACAGAAAAGTCTATGATGATAGATAAATCTGTCTCCCACAGATAAACCTATGAGTTTTGTTCCGTCTTTTGATAAATCAAGGTGAACAGGAACTAATTGATAACCCGGACTTATATTCCCGAAGAACAGCCTAGTATTATCAATCACCTCACAATAATCTAAATTGTATGGTAATGAAACTAAATATTGTGGAATCACAAACGGTGAGACGAAGATGTTTGTGATTTCTTTTTATCTTGCCCTATCGGAGATATAATCTCAAGTTAATTATTCAATTGAACTCGTACGATAGAAAATGGCAAGATCAGATCGCTCAACTACAAGAAAGTATTTTCGTCTGGCTTCACAATCCCAATGAAGTCTTTCAGTCGTTAACCTAAAGGGTCTCGAGAAGAAACCTAAGGTTAAAGGAGAATCGACTCTAGCAAAACCAACTAGTATCACACAGAAGGTGTGGGGATTAGTTTTTCTAGTTGATAGATGTCTCCTTTATATAGTTTTCAAATCAGGGTTTGCAATCTAAGTTACCTTGGTAACAAAGCATTTAATAATCACCGTTAGATGAAAAACCTGATTCAACCAAGCTAATATCTTTCAACCGTTAGATCGAAACTTAACTTGTCACACACAAATGAAATGTATTCATTTAGGTTTGAGTAACTGTATCTAAACGTGTACACTTAGTTGGTTCACAAATAGTTAACCAATGGTTATCCATATGAGCACTTTCATATTAACTGTATTCATCTTTCTCATAACTAGTTCAAATAACTCATAAGAACTAGTTCAAGAGTTGTTCAATTACTTAGGTCTTTATTAATAGACACAACTGAAACAAAATCGGTTTGATTCACTTGAATCAATTCATGAACAATATATCCACGGTTTGCAAAGATTACATTCCTTATAATTTATTATTTTAAGTTCATGAACAACCGATTTGAGAAATAACCAGCTTGGGTACGCGTACCTTAGCTACCGGATTTGAGTTTACAAACTCAGCAGAAATTTTCGGTTCGAAAACTTCCGTGGGTACGCGTACGGGTATGCATACCTAAGGTGTCTGGTTTAGTAGTTTGCAAACTTACAAACTCCAACAGAAATTTTTGGTATGAAAACTTCCGTGGGTACGCGTACGAGTACGCGTACTCAACCTGTTTCCTTCACCAATACCGCATGCACACATATGCACGCACTTGGTTTCCGACACATGGATTTATATACTAATGTGCGAACACACTATATATGCTTATATCCATAGTTGGTAATCTCAACTCTACATTTCAATCATTGAAACATTCTTCTATAATGTTATAACAATCGTTATTCACGACTATCGTCATCAAAGCTATTTTCAAGATTGAAACGTGATGTAGATTTTATATGACCAAATTAACGATTAAATAAAACCTAGTTATATCCGCAAGTGCACGGGTCAATTGTAGTATCGATAGCAAATGCGGGTCGTTCCCACGAGGAGTGTGAAATACTCTACCAACTAATACCAAAAATTAAGTAACCAAATAGAAGATGTTTTAAAGATTTTCAGAAATTCGAACAAAACAAAATAACAAATAATCGTGACAATAAACAAGATGGAATGTGATGCTAGGGTTTTCGGTTTCCACCAATTAATTATGCAAACTCTAATAAACATTAAATATATATTCCATGCATTTTCAAATATTGTTTCTCCGCTGTAATTTTCTTCGCTTCATGGGTAGTGATTCTAAAGCATTACCTATCTATCCTTGCATACCACGTCTAGGGATTTAACCGAAGCACGAAATATCAATTCAAAAGCATAAATAATCAAGAAAATCACATGAGCAATTAAATACCAAGCTATATGAAGAAAAACTACTAATCAATCAACTCATTATTAAGCATATAAATGTAGAGTTTTCATAATAAAATTGGGTTCTACCTAAACCCTAACATGATTAGCTAGACATAGCTTTCTCAAAAGCCATAAACATATATAAAATCAATAGCTAATCAAAATGAAAAACTAAGAACAAAGAATACGACCCAACAAAAATGACAAGGCCCACTGGCCCAGTCCATACCGGTTCATTACTGCCTTCAAAGTCATCTCTTTCCTACACACGCCAATTATGATTCCGACCATCTCGCCATCGACTGCACCCGGCTCGCTTCTATATCTCTGCTCTGTCCGTCATTCCGTGACTTCCAAATTCTGGCCACTACTTCCAAAATTCAACCATATTACCAACTAATCGAGCAGCTTGGAACAACACTAACTTCATCCATTATTAGCAGCCCTTATTAATCCATAGAAGCTTGGTAGACTGTCATCTCCGTTAACCTCCATGTCTAAAGCCATGGACATAAGCAACCATCTTCTACTCTCTGCTTTCTAAAGCTCTCGTCATCAGTCATCCCAATTATAGCAGCGACAACTCAGTCAAACCATCTAATTTTGCAGGCAAAACAAGCCACAACTTAGCTGGTCGTATAGTTTCATTCCCTTATTCAGCTCAAATATATGCCTCAACTCTCGATTCACAGCCATAGAATCTGCGACATTCAGGCCAAGTACTTCATCTTTGTTCGAATCCAACACAGCTTGACTTCCTTCTTGTTTTGTATCTCAGCTGAGCACAATCGACGCCTACACTGCCTGCAACCATTCATCTCTATTAATCGATGCTTCAGCAAACTTCTTTTCTCCATCGTTTCTGTCTAATGAACTTTAGCTAAGCCTCCTAGTTCACGGCCATGGCAAATAAAACCCTTCAAGCTGCAACTAAACATTTACCACTGCCGCCAATTTTCGTCTTCTGTCTGTGTAAGAGTCTCAGCACCAGTTTCTTCTCGACTCGAATAACAACCCCATACGGACCAGCCGACCACTGTCCTTCCAGCTAAAGGACCTCCCACTCATCGAACCAGAATCCAGCCATCACTATTAACTTTCCTTCGAGCTCATCACCGGCCAACATCTTCACTTCTTTGCTCAACTGACCCAGCATCTGAGTTCCGCAAGAGATAATCTCGCTGTTAATCATGTGTGAATTCACCACATACCCAGGTCTTGTTATGTTCCAGCAGCTGATTCAGTTCCGACCACTGCCCATTCAAACACGTAAAAATCACCTGCAACCAACTCCATTCGATAAGACAGCCCATGCAAATCATCAAAGCAGTCACGTCCAACTCTCCAAGTCAGAACTAGAAGATATAAACAAAAGATAATTTTATTATTGAATGGGATATTTTACATTGAGAACCCATAGGGTATATATAGCGATACCGTAACTTGGTATGCAAGAATAATGCTTGTAAATCAATTCATACTAAATATATCAAATACTAAATATAACCCTAAATACTAAAACTTTCTATATAATTTATTATTACCAATCCTATACTCTAACACCCTCCCTCAATCTCATGGGGATTGCAAATCACATGAGATTGGCCTTGAAAGTTGTTGATGAAGTGCGGTGCCAATAAACGCCCGAGAAGTATAAGAAGAAGCTCGTCTCCATAAGGAGTAATTTGTTTCATCTAACTTCACAGTGATCATGTGATGTGGTTGAGAAAATTGAAAAGAAGACATCATAGAAGATTGCACTGAAGACATGGTAGAGGTAGTAACAATGAGAGACGGTAGAAGAGATACTAGAAGAGATTGTAGAGGAGATGGTTGATGATTATGTAGACATGACTCAATAGGATTGACGATGAAATTGTTTGTAGATTGACTGGTGGGCTTGTTTTGGTAGTTGGGAAAAAAAAACAGTAAGACGTTTATGGTGGTGGAAGAGAGAACAAATTGGATTAATTAAAGAAGTTGGGTACTGTACGTAGGGAGAAAGATAAAAAAAAAAAAAAAAAAAAAAAAAAAAAAAAATTGAAAGGATAGAATTGGAGTAGCAAGTGTGGGGAAGAAAAAGTGATGAAATGAATTAATTAATTAATGATTGATAGAAAGGTGATGAAGTCTTTGGTATTGTATATGTAGGTGACAAGAGGGGAATTAATATGGATGACGGACGTAACGGGAGCTAGTTGGAGCGGCGGACGATTTTGTTGAAGTAGAGCTAGGTCTTTGTCGGATTAGAAGTAGGTGATGTCGATAGCATATTTGGAATCAGTCTTTGTCGAAGTAGGCGCAGTAGACTGAATTGATGTTGTAGCAGGTGAAGAAGGAGATTCCATAGCAGGAGTTGGCAGAAACAGACGTGGATTTGTAGTAGTTTCTGTGGTAGACGCTGGAGGAGGTTCATTAGAAGATTGAGAGGTATTGGAACGTGGTCACTTGTAGGAAGAATAATAAGGAGAGACGGTGGTGGTGAGGACTAATGTTTAGTAGCAAACCGATCGAACAAACCTAAAAAATAATCATATTACAGCGGAAGAAAGATCTGGCTGGCGGTAGCATTGGAAGCTACCGCCGCCGGTTTAGAAAAGAAAAACAAGGTGGGCAACAGGTCCAGATCGAACCCGCTGATACCAAGTCAGAACTAGAAGATATAAACAAAAGATAATTTTATTATTGAATGGGATATTTTACATTGAGAACCCATAGGGTATATATAGCGATACCGTAACTTGGTATGCAAGAATAATGCTTGTAAATCAATTCATACTAAATATATCAAATACTAAATATAACCCTAAATACTAAAACTTTCCATATAATTTATTATTACCAATCCTATACTCTAACACTCCATGAAACACTGCCAGCAAACAAACACATAAACTCAAACCGAAACACCTTCCTGAGTTCGACTTAACCATCTGACTCGAACAAGCAGCTAGAATCTCAATTAGTTCACTGTTTTAGTAGCTGCAATATAACCCCATCTCAATCCGAACCATTCTTCTCCGTGGTGCTGTTACATAGTCACATGATCCATGGCTAAACTCGAGCACCAAACTGCTCCGAGCTAGTTTCCTTCTTTTCCTTGTTTTCAACAATGGCCAACTACCAACTCCGGCCACTTCATACTTCACCAGCTTCCTTCCCAGTCTGGCAAACACCACTTCTTAAACTCCATTCGTCCAATACCTTCCTGATCGTTCCACACAAATAACAGCAGCAGCAGCAACTGCAAGTCGGCTGGTTTTCCAGCTTGAAACAGTCAGCTCTCAATATAATAAAAACTCACACCCATTGTTGTTCTTCACGGCATCAACACCACCAGCTCTTCTGTCCGTCTAGATATCTTCTTAAAGCCTTGAACTCAACCACGCATAACCAGTATTTCATCAGCGTCGACTTCCTTTTCAGTCATTAACTCGCGACCCAAACTAGACATCCAACAAACTTTTGCTCAAAACAAGCATCACTCGAAGTCCAGCTCGACTCCATTCTTCTCAAACTCAGGCCGCATCACCAGTTACATCACTCTTCGAACTACTAACAGTAAGAAGCAAAGCTTGCTTCCATATCGTCATTTACATCTCCAGTTCCGTCTCTATTTTCACTGCCTATTATCCTCCTCCACAAACAGCCAACCCCAGTTCCTTCCTCGCCATATGATTCATCTTCTTTGTTGCTGTAGTATCAAGAATCTTCACTTATACCCACTTAAGATTACTCCCTTGACGGCGTTTCTTCTCGGATCTTTTTCTTCTCATAACAACACCTCCCATAACTCGGTAATTACGAAGATGATGAATGGACTGAAGTCCTCTGATAACAAAACACTTTCTGTTCTTATGAATAAGAAATAAGATGTGGTCAAGAGCTGCATACGTGGTGCCACTTTTTGCTTTGACACATGGTGGGCTCCATCTATTTGAGTCAAAGCAAATAAATTCTTTGTTTAGCTGCATCTCCCGGTGGTGACTCATAAGATGGTGGTGCAGCAACATGACTATTTAAGCTCCGGATCCATTTGGTTGTGAGTAAGGGTGGTTGCTGATATATAAAATACCAGGCCAATCATATTTGGTGAATTTAGCCGCAAACGCCGTTTAGTTGTTTATTTAATTTCTTATTCTTTCGGAAATCGGATTTATATGTACTTTCTACAAAAACACTAAAATAATATTAGTAGTAAAATAACGAGGCCTAGTTAATATAAATGTGGGTGTAATCGCGTCGCACTTACGTGCTTATCAAAACGTCTTCATGTTTTGCGTCACGGGTAAAGATGAAAATGGTTAAAGCAAAATCTCACCAACACATATTTCGAGAAAAGATACGCGAGTAAACTCGGCTCGAAATAGAAAATGTGTATGTATGAAAACTATCATACTTATACGACTTTGTCTCAAGAGTAGGAGATAGAATAGACTTTTGAGTGACAGATAAGTTCAAGTCTCCACAACCTTTTTGTCGGATGAAGTTCCACTTATTCCTCGAGTAGTTCTTCGTCTTCGTAAGATGATCGCCATGGAGTCTGGAGCTCAACTGCACTTAACTATCCTAGACCGAGACTTAGTCATAAGTAAACTAGAAATCAAGACATATAGTTTTGATCACTAATATTGACAAACATACTTGATATAGCAACGCATGCGAGTTCGACCGAGCAATGCTCTAACAATCTCCCCCTTTGTCAATTTTAGTGACAAAACTATCAATACATATGGATTACAAAATAGATAAAAACTTTGTAGCTTCACGTCCACATGCTTGATTTCCTTGGCGCTTTAACATTACTCGAAAACTTCGTCTTTTCCAAGTACTCCCATGATTCCAAAGGTTGTAAGTTCAGCATCATAGTTGTTGAAGTTCCGTAGCCATAACAATGAGAAAACAAAAGCTCTCGATCATTGTTATACAATGTCATAGTATTATTACACAGCCTCAAAGTTCTTATATCACAACTTCGACAACAATACTATGGTGATATGTATCACTCCCCCTTAGTCAGTATTTCGTCTCAACACGAAAACCACTCCCCCTTACATAATGATCCAAAAACCATATGTATTTGTAGTGTGAACTACATATTAATTCTCCCCCTTTTTGTCAATAAAATTGGCAAAGGTACGAAAACGGGATCCTCATTTTCATGGAGACACTTCAAGACCAAAGAAAAGTACATATCATCTTTGTTTAGATGCAATCATAAAGCCGAAGCTAAATGCATTCATCACGGAGTTTATGAAGATGCAAGATAACTCCTCAAATATTCCACAGCCGCACTCCCCACAAAGATATGGCAATTAAGCGCAAGTTCAAAAGAACTCTCCCCCATTTGATTTCATTCCCGAAAGAACAACAAGAGCGACCTTACTTTTACAAGAAAAGAAGGATTTCTTTGGACACCAAAAACCACAAAATGATTTTGTATCCAAAATTCGCAATTAAACTAACCACAAGAGAACCCATGATTAATTTAATCGGAATACACAACAAAATAACCACAAACGAATCTATGATTAGTCTAGTTGGAAATGCTCACACAAGAAGACTTATGGTGCCACACAGTATATACATAAAATATGGATCAGGGAAGATCAATAATGCGGAATATACAAGGATTCATTCTATTTTCCATCACTATTTGCACAATGACATATAATAGACATAATCCTTGTAAACAAAAGATTTTAACCTATCTTCCATCAATAAATGACATAATAGGCTTAACTTTTGTTTGTCAAAAGTTCATCGATCTTGTATCAATACATGTATATCGACATATAAACGAGATAACTTTTGACAATATATGGGACAATAATAGTTCTCGGACGCAAACACACATATCCCATAACACATTGCAATATAAAACCATAAAGATTAATACTGCAAAAATCATCTTCCAAACCAAACTTTATAATTTAAATAAATAAATCTAAAAACATGAAGATGAAAACGTTGGACATAGCTATGTGTACTCACAATAATGGCTATTCCAAACCCTATTTATCCTTCTTAAACAAAAACAAGAATAAAATTCTTTTAAGAAGTTTCCTAAGTAAATAAACTCAATTTTCTTTGATTATTTCATACCTTTGAAAAGGTCCATCAAAATAACAGTCACTGATATCCTTGATTTTCTTGACCGTAGAAACGCCATGTTCATGAGTTAGAACATTAGTTTTTCGTTCAACGATGCGAGCAAGATGCCTGGCTCTGGTTCCTGATCCAGATGTTTTGATTTTCAAGGATTTTTGCTTGTTCATCAATGAGTTGGTTTATCTGCAATTGAAGGTTAGCAAGCTCGTTCTTAAACTCAGTCTGAACGAAGATTAAATCCTTGACCGATTCTCCTATCCAAGAGTTATACTCTTTTCTTTCAAGCATCTTTTTCAGAATCAGATCTTGAGCTGAATCACATCCTTTGAAGTCTTCATCCATCTCAATGTTTACTTCTTTTTGAGTATCAACAGAGGTTCCCATAGATATATTTTTCTGGGAACAGGATACACACATACAAGGCATATATATGTTGTTAATCAAGGGAGAAACCATAGATTTCCTTAGAGAAGACTTGGACGTTCGTGGACCTGGAGAAAATATCAGAAACAAGAAGGACCCAAAAGGAAATACAAACTGTTTCTCAAAATGTCTCTTTTAAACAAGCCCCAATACTGAAAAGTTAGAGCAAAAGAGATACTTTAGATACAAAGAGAGTAGCAGACTAACTCAACTTGTAAAACAGACATCAACAAAATGGATGATAGTCGTCCTTAAGACTTGAGCATCTCATAAACAAACATCCTTGTGACTCTCAAGTTAGGCACAAGGATGTGAGTACCTTTAGTTAGGTAACATGATGAGATATGATCTCACCATGAGTGTTTAGAGATATAGGGATATCATCAGTCAGTCTATTATTTGTATTCCTTTTCTCTCTTTGACTGTTTTTACCTCCATAGAAGTTTGTTACAGTCCTTCGAGTGAATCCATTATATGGTGCCTTTTGATGAATAAGTCTAGGACCTCTAGAAATTGGTTCTAGAGAATTAACTGAGATAGGTCTCCACCTTCTAGACTTAGATCTACCAGTTTTATTCTCATAGACACTGGGAAGCTGTGTTTTTGTGGTGTGGTTTGCACCATAAGTAAAAACACGATTCTGGTAAAGATTTTGAAAAGGGTGATCTTTAAAAATCTTTTTATGAGAATTATGGTTTTCTGTGGGAGTAAGATCCATTGTTGATGCCGCCAGATGATTAACTCGGTTGACAATAAATAGAAGAAGATTTTGAAGATCGGAGATCTGTTTCTTCCTAGCAAAACAATGTTTAGCACTATGATTAATTTTCCCACAGAAGGAACAATTTCATGGAAGAGAATTGTTGAAGGATATCTGATTAAAACCCATGTCCCGTTTGGAAGCTTGCCATTTATATTTTGCAGGGACTTCCTTTGGTGAGTTTTTTTTCATGTCAGGTAACTCAGTGCGTGACATAGAATTTCTCATTACAGTGTTTTCCTTAGTCAAGGAGACAGACTGTTTTTGGGCTAGGTGAAGAGATGCAACTATATTCTCTGTTTCAACATGAATATTGTTCAAGTCAGAGAAGTGTGTCTCAATCAAACGTTTTTCTCTAATTGTTCCCTCTTTAACAAAATTCTCAAGGATGCTAATTTTTCTTGTTGTAGCATATTTTCTCGAGAGAGTTTATTAATATTGTTAGAGAAGGATTCAATGATTTTATAGAGTTCACATTCTCGACTAAGAGACTTCTCAAATTCATCCAAGAGTTGAGAATGATTTTGTAAATCAATCGTCTCAGTTGGATTTTCTTTGGTTTCGGTGATATTCCTTTATACTTCTGACATCCTGTCAATTGTCTCGTTTCTTTCTCTGGATTCGGAAGAACCAGCTATGGAATTATCCTTTGAGGAAAAACCAAGACACTTGACATAGTCAAAAGTATGGGAAGACATAGCTTATGCATAGATGTGAGATACTACTTTTTCCATAGAATCAGACTGCTACAAACACAGACTTGTAAGGTCTTTAAACGTGTTTGCCTGCTCTGATACCAATTGAAAAAACGGGGGTACAACAACCTCACCGAATATTTCGATTATCAATCTGTATGGACTAACTCTAATATACTTTTAAGAGAATCAACTAGACAGTCAGACTCAATCTTAATAAAAGGTATATCAAGGAGTTAATATCTCTATCTCTCGATTTGATCTTTACTCAAGCAAATGGAAATCTGTGAGTATTTATCAAATACTAGAGAGATAAACTTGGATGGTACCAAAGACCAATAGCCAAGTGTCAATCAATGTAAATCAACAAACAAAGGTTGGATATTCTAATTGATTGATCTCAACGCACAACCTGTGATATTTCAATTATATAACAAAATATAATGCGGAATAGAAATAACACAGACACCAGAAGTTTTGTTAACGAGGAAACTGCAAATGCAGAAAAACCCCGGGACCTAGTCCAGATTGAACACCACACTGTATTAAGCCGCTACAGACACTAGCCTACTACAAACTAGCTTTGGTCTGGACTGTAGTTGAACCCTAATTAATCTCACACAAATTCAAGGTACAGTTGCGCTCCTTACGTCTCTGATCCCAGCAGGATACTACACACTTGATTCCCTTAGCTGATCTCACCCACAACTAAGAGTTGCTACGACCCAAAGTCGAAGACTTCAATAAACAAATCGTATCACACGGAAAAGTCTATGATGATAGATAAATCTGTCTCCCACGAGATAAACCTATGAGTTTTGTTCCGTCTTTTGATAAATCAAGGTGAACAGGAACTAATTGATAACCCAGACTTATATTCCCGAAGAACAGCCTAGTATTATCAATCACCTCACAATAATCTAAATCATATGGTAGCGAAACTAGATATTGTGGAATCACAAACGATGAGTCGAAGATGTTTGTGATTCCTTTTTATCTTGCCCTATCGGAGATAAAATCTCAAGTCAATTATTCAATTGAACTCGTACGATAGAAAATGGCAAGATCAGATCGCTCAACTATAAGAAAGTAGTTTCGTCTGGCTTCACAATCCCAATGAAGTCTTTCAGTCGTTAACCTATAGGGTCTCGAGAAGAAACCTAAGGTTAAAGGAGAATCGACTTTAGAAAAACCAACTAGTATCACACAGAAGGTGTGGGGATTAGTTTTTCTAGTTGCTAGATGTCTCCTTTATATAGTTTTCAAATCAGGGTTTGCAATCTAAGTTACCTTGGTAACAAAGCATTCAATAATCACCGTTATATGAAAAACCTGATTCAACCAAGCTAATATCTTTCAACCATTAGTTCGAAACTTAGCTTGTCACACACAAATGAAATGTATTCATTTAGGTTTGAGTAACCGTACCTAAACGTGTACACTTAGTTGGTTCACAAATAGTTAACCAATGGTTAGCCATATGAGCACTTTCATATTAACCGTATTCATCTTTCTCATAACTAGTTCAAATGACTCATAAGAACTAGTTCAAGAGTTGTTCAATCGCTTAGGTCTTTATTCATAGACACAATTGAAACAAAATCGGTTTGATTCACTTAAATCAATTCATGAACAATATAGCCACGGTTTGCAAAGATTACATTCCTTATAATTTATTATTTTAAGTTCATGAACAACCGATTTGAGAAATAACCAGCTTGGGTACGCGTACGGGTATGCGTACCTTAGCTACCGGATTTGAGTTTACAAACTCAGCAGAAATTTTCGGTTTGAAAACTTTCCTGGGTACACGTACGGGTATGCGTACCTAAGCTAACTGGTTTACTAGTTTGCAAACTTACAAACTCCAGCAGAAATTTTCGGTATGAAAACTTCCGTAGGTATGCGTACTCAACCTGTCTCCTTCACCAATACCGCATGCACACATATGCACGCACTTGGTTTTCGGCACATGGATTTATACACTAATGTGCAAACACACTATATATGCTTATATCCATAGTTGGTAATCTCAACTCTACATTTCAATCATTGAAACATTCTTCTATAATGTTATAACAATCGTTATTCACGACTATCGTCATCAAAGCTATTTTCAAGATTGAAACGTCTTCATGACTTGTGTCATGGGTAAAGATGAAAATGGTTAAAGCAAAAGCTCACCGACACATATTTCGAGAAAAAAATACGCAAGTAAACTCGGCTCGAAATAGCAAATGTGTATGTATGAAAACTATCATACTTATACGACTTTGTTTCAAGAGTAGGAGATAGAATAGACTTTTGAGTGACAGATAAGTTCAAGTCTCCACATACCTTTTTGTCGGATGAAGTTCCACTTATTCCTCGAGTAGTTCCTCGTCTTCGTAAGATGATATCCATGGAGTCTGGAGCTCAACTGCACATAACTATCCTAGACCGAGACTTAGTCATAAGTAAACTAGAAATCAAGACATATAGTTTGATCACTAATATTGACAAACATGCTTGATATAGCAATGCATGCGAGTTCGACCGAGCAATGCTCTAACAGTTACCACCTGAAGAAAAGGAAATAAGAAAGGATATTACCGTGTCGCATGATCATGGGTTACCTCCCAAGAAGTGTTAAGTTTAAAGTCTTCCGCTAGACTAAGAAAGGAATAGTAACCTCATATAATTGCATAACGATGCCGGAACAATTATGGGTCATCATAACCAAATAGAGCTGACACAAGTAAAAGGAAACATCAACATGCCAAGAGAATGAACAAACCGAGCACAACCTTATCTAGTGTTTTGTTTAAGACAACTATATCTAGCTTGGGTACAGGTTCAGGCTCTATAAAAGGGTCAGGATAAATCTCTAGGGCTGGATTTCCTCATAAGCACGTTCCGAAGGTTCAGTTTGTAGAGGCTGGAAAAAATCAACAAAGAACTTAAAAGCACATAATCAGATTTGACTTACACAGTTGACCACAATGAAATTCATGGTCATTCTTAAGTAAATATGTCGATTCTAATCTTCTAAAGTAACTAGGATTAGTCTCAAAACTTAATAACTGACACATTTCATACTCATACATTTCCACCATTGGAAGAAAAGTTTTTGGTGAGAAAACAAAGTCGATATAAAATGTAAAAGAAGTATACATGTTGGGTATGCTAGGAAATATCCAAGGTATGAGCATTGTTCAGTATTTGGTCATACAAATGCTTCTTGTACTGATAAACCTCTTATTACTAAAGTAAATGTTGAGCCTCAAAAGAAGGTAGGTGTTTGAACCATGGAAGAAGGTAAGAAATGTGGTGGATAATGATGAATGGATTACTAATACCTCTAAGAAAATTAGGAATCCTTTGCTTGAGGATACTATCAACACAGACTATGTGATGATGATATTCAGGATATTGTTCTTAAGGTTATCCAAGATATTGATTAAATAAATGCCGATATTATGCAGATTTGTGATGGGGTGGTGGAGTTAGAGAAATTCTTCATCGAGTTTTGAATACTAACCTTCAGATTAGAAATAACTTTAATGCTCTATGCAGGGAGTTTGATCAGAACTTAGACCTTAATTTGTCCTTAATGATTAATTCTGGTATTATTGCTTCTGGTACTAAATTTGGAAAAAAATAATATTCAGAATAGTAGTGGTGGAGGATGGTCTACTCATGGCCTTCATGTTAAGGCTGCAGCAAGGAGTAAGCAAATCCATCTTAATGTTAATGATGTTTAGGATTAGAGATTGGAATATCAGAGGGTTGCATGATCCTTTGAAGCAAAGTGAAATTATTATACTTGTTGGGGAGAATAATTTAGCTATTGTTAGCGTTATGGAGACTCATGTCCAACATGTGACTAAAGACAGTATAGCAAGCGTATTAATCCTTCTTGGAGTTTTGCAGATAATTGTATTCATAATAATGCTGGAACAATTTGGGTTGGTATGTGGAAGTTCATGTTTCAGTTCTTCATTCTTCTTGTCAAATAAAATTCTTAGATGGTTCCACTTCTAGAAATACCAATTTTGTTCTTTCTTTTGTCTATGGTAATATAATAATGTTGTACTTCAGCGTACTTTGTGGAATGATTTAGTTACTTTTGCTAGTTTTAATAAGAGGCCTTGGATTACTAAGGGAATTTGAATCCTAATGAAAAACTTGGTGGTGGTGAAGTAAGACCTTATGATTATTCTGATTTTCTATATTGTACCTAGTCTGCTAACATCTTTGATCTTCAATTCTCTGGGTCATACTTGGTCTAATAAGAATCTCAATGATACTAGAATTCCTACAAATCTTGATATGGCTATGGTGAATTATGAATGGGTGGAGCAGTTTCAGTTATCTACGACAGAGTTCTTGCCTGATGAGATTTATGATCATTCTCCAGCTATTGTTATTGTGTTTGAGTAGAGGAAGCATGGGCCACCCCCTCATAAGTTTTATATTTTTTGGACAGATGGGCCTGATTTGTTGCTTGTGGTTAAATCTGCTTGGGATGAGAAGGTTCAAGGTAATCCCATGTTTTTTTTTCTTTCTAAATTGAAGAAGGTGAAAGCCAGGTTGATTCTATGAAACAAATGAAGGTTTAAGGATGTTATTGCTCAAGTGATGCAAGCCAATAGTGATATGGAAAAGGCTCAGAGGGTTATTCATGTTGTTTCTCTAGTCCATAAAAATCCCCTGGTTACTAGAGAAAAGGAGTGTGTGGCAAAATATTCTATTTTTGCCGGATATGAAGAATCCAAGGCTAAGCAGCAGTCTAGCATTCAATGGTTGGATTTAGAAGATTCTAATACTTTTTTTTTCATGGGTCTCTGAAAGTGACAAGGTCTAGGAATAACATTCTTTTTCTTACTTCTAGTGATGATATTATTTTGGAGGAGGATTGTAAAGACCCTCAAGCTCGTCAACGCTATTAGACCAGTCAAAAGATGTTTTAGCCGCTAATAACTCGATTAATTAATATAGATTTAATTAATAGAAATTAACCTAACAATAATTTAGATATGAAACTAGTATCATTGAATAGATCTTGAAAAGTTGTACAAATTGGGCCACCCGAACGTGTCATTCGGATAACAAACGAAGAAGATGTCATCAGATTAGTATAAAGGGAAAAATAGTCTTTTTATAGCTAAACTGACCTGACTACCCATATACACCTTTGTGAGTATCTCAGTAAATTTATGTTGGTATCCCCAGTTGAATCGAAGAGAAAACTCAGTTTCTCTTTCCTTCTTTTCCTTTCTTTCTCTCCGTCCTTCTTCTTTTCTTTGTTTCTTTCTGATCTTCTTTCAGGTGGTGATTTGAGGAGCAAATGATTAGGAGATCGTTTGATGAGGAGTTAGATTATGTAGAGTCTGGTGAAGGTGGTTTTGATACGATTATCGAATTCAGATTTCACAGAAAAGGTAATTAGGGTTTCTTGAGTGATTTCCATTTTAATTATGTGAATTTGAGTATGATTTGGTGAATTGTTTCTTGGGTTCTTTGTTAATTAGTGTAGAAAGGATTGTATAAGGTTTAATTTTGGTTTCTTTAGGAAATTTAGTTTCGAGTTGAGGATTTAGATGAATGTTTAGGGTATTGTTGGGGGAAAGAATATAACAGATTGGATGTAAGTTGAAATATTGCAGTTAGAACTGGGATCATTAATTGATAGTTGTTGATGACACACTCAAATTGCAAATAAAGAGCATGATTGTTCTTTTGGTATTCTTTGTGTAGAATTGGATGTAGTGTTAGTAGTACAGGTATTGATGAAGTTGTTCTGTTGATGGTGGTGGTCTTAACTGATGTTGTGGATCTGATAAATAATAAGCTTAACTGAAAGATGGTGATGTTATTGTGATGAGTGTTGTTGTTGAGATGCAGATGATACACAAAGAAGGACTAACATGGTGTTTGAATAAACAAGGAAGAGATGATTTAGCTATGCCTTTTTGCAATGAGAGTTAGAAATGCATTTTTGGTTTAAGTCTTTGCATATTTTGTGTTGCACCATGATTGCGCATTAGGATGTTTGGCCTGTGCAATGGCCTATACCAGAATCCTTTTACCAGTCATATGTCTGACTGATTTGACTCACCTGACTCAGCCATCTGACTGAGTTGACTCTCTGTGTTGTCCCCGATTTGACTTAGTTGACCCGATCTTATTTATTGACCATACTTTGACTTCTTTGATTGTTGACTCTGACCAGTTGACCTGACCTTGGACGTTGACCATTAATTGACCTCTTTGATTCTTAGTGACCGTGATTTGACCCAGTTGGACCAGGCCTTGGGTTAATAGGTAGGTTTAGTGGACTTGGGCTTAAAGTTAGTTTTCCTATTTTGATATATTGGACCCTTATGGTCTGAATTAGCCTTGGGCTACTTTTATAAGTTGAATATCTTTCAAGACCTATTAACTGGACTATGTAACCAACCCAATTGGATTAGTAAACCCTTAGAAGTGCTAAAGGTAGAAAATGAAAAGGTGTAGAACTACAATTGGGTTTAGAACCATTAGATAGACTTGTTATGAACCTTGTATGAGCCTATTGGCTAAGTTCTTAGATTGCTTGTATGATTAACAGTTGCTCTTTTATTAACAACGATCGATATGAACTAGTGGAGTGTGTATCTTGAGGTAGGCAAGGCTTGTCATCAAATGAGGTGGGAATCGATAACGAACTCTCTTGTATTCATTATTGTTTTACAAATTTATCTTTTGTAAAATTCATGCATATCTTTGTTACTATATGATATGTGTATGCATGTATTATATGTGTGTAATATAAACTAGATTTATTCTACAATTTTGGATGGGATTAGATCTTCAGAAACAACTAATATTTGTGTTTTGGGAGCAATTATTTAATTTCAAAAATTTCTTAAACGCTTTAATCGTCTTTATGAATGTTATGGGAAGATGAATTTCCCTTCTATGGCGTATAGAGTAAGTTCATTCACAGCTTTTTATACCTAGATTTGAAGCACTTGTGTGGGGGCGTAAAAGCATCTAATATTATCCTGTCCAGGGGCATAAAAGCATCCAATATTATATTATCAAAGAGGGAACAATTCTTTATGCATGTATGTTTACTGTTCTTCTAAATTATTTTGAGAAAGTTATTATAAAGTGTTTTGGTATTTGGAGAAAATGATGTCTGAGAATCTTATATCTGATTGTTGGACCTACGAGTGGGCTGACTGAGCACTCCATGAATAGCTTTTTCTGTCGGATATAATGTTTCCACCATTAGTTCTTTTTCGATACTTGCTATGTAGAGCGCGCGTATAATGAGGTACTGGTAAGGTACAAATCTTATCTGACTACGGGGCCGCAAACCCCAGGGCTCTTTAATGATCATTGTAGAATCCGAAAGAGTCACACCTTACTACTCCAAAGGATTATGTCGCTCAACTATTATTACTGTTATGAACGTGTGTCGAATATTTGGTTGGTATCTCTATTTTCAGTACAACTTATTAGTATGCTTTATATGTTTTCTGTGTTTTATCGGTTTTCAGCAAAACCTGCATTGTCTTCAAATCATGCTAGTGATTACTTGAAAGTTAATTGTTATTTCTACTGGGCATCCCTTTTAAGGATGATGTGCTCACTCGATTCCCACTTTCAGTTTCAAAGATAGATCAAGTTGTGCACGTGACGATGGTCGTTCAAGTCTTGGAAGCTCCGAGGAGTTGAGTCCGATTAGTTGGTTAGCTTCTGCTTTTTTTTTTGCTTTGTGTTTATATTCTATTTGCAAACCAAATCACTATTATATATGTATCATCTGAGAGGAGTTCTTGTATTTATTTCAGAGAGGGTTTAGATTTGGGTTGGTCTTTGTTTAGAACTTCTTAATTAATGCTTAGATAGATGTTTTAGAATCTGAGTACCTCAGAGTGTAGAATGGCCGTTTAGATTTCTAAGTAGCTGGATTTTGGGGGCACTACAAGGATGTTGATATTGCTAGGGAGTGTACTAAGTTCTATTCTGATCCCTTTGCTGAATTTTCTGATCAAACTTGCAATTTTGGGGTCCTTGATGGACTAGAGTTCGAATTGGTTAACCGTTTAAAAACTAAGGAGTTAGTGAGGGATGTTACTGGGGATGAAATTATTTATGCTCTCTCCACCATTGGTTCAAACAAAGCACCTGGTCAGATGGTTTTTCCAGCCATTTCTTCAAAGTTTGTTGGGGCATTATTAGAGATGACTTTACAGCTGCTATTCAGAATTTCTTCTTAAAATCTAAGATGATTAAGGAGGTAAACAATACTTTCATAACTTTTGTTTCCAAGTGTGAAAATCCTAGTATAGTTTCTGATTGAAGACAAATTTCTTGTTGTAATTTTATTTACAAGTGCATTAGCAAGATTATAGCCTTAAGAATGAAATACGTTATTAGGAATGTGATTAGTCCTTGTCAGTCTGATTTTATTTCTGGTAGATCCATACATGATAATATTATGCTAGCACATGATATTGTCAGAAATTATCATAGAACTAATGACAGTCCTAAGTGCTCATTCAAGATTGATCTCCAAAAAGCTTATGGCACAGTCAATTGGCAAGTTATTTCTCTTACTCTTAAAAAAATGGGATTTCCTGAAAAGTTTATTTGCTAGATAGAATTGTGCATTCCTTCTGCAAAATTTTCTGTGATGGTTAATGGATCCTCTTATGGGTTGTTTGGAGCTTCAAGAGGGATCAGGCAGGAATGCCTTCTTTCTCTTTACTCATTTGTGATTGTTATGGAGGTGTTTAGTGATGTCCTTTCTAAATAAGTGAGTATGGGGAATTATGGCTATGTTTTGTTGATGACCTTTTGGTGTTCTTCAAAGGGACAATGGCTACTTCTCAAACTCTGCATTCTTGTTTGGAAGTTTTCTCTAGCTTTTCTGGGTTAGTTATGAATAAACAGAACACTACTTTGTTTACTTACTTCAGTTATACAGACTTGCTTGGATTGATCTCATGGTTCACTTCATGTCACGTATTTGGGAATACCTCTTCTTTTTGCTAGGTTGTCTTATAATGGTTGTCTTCCTCTCACTATTAAGGTGGTGAATAGGATTAAATCTTGGAAATCAAAAAAATTATCTTTTGCTGGTAGAATTTAATCAAGGTGGTGTTGCATGATATGATATTTATTTTGGTTGTGTTGTTTTACTAAACCAAAAAGAGTCATAAAGGAATTGAATATAGTCTTTAAAAGGTTATTATGGTCTGGCTCTGATTTAAGAAAAAATGTAATCCTATAAGTTGGAGTCATATTTGTGTGAATCACAGGAAGGAGGTCTTGATGTTAAGGATATTGAAGTTACTAATGTAGCAGCTAATTTGAGACACGTCTGGTACATTGTCTCTGGGAAAGAGAACATTAGGGCCTCTTAGGTGCAGAATAACATTATTAAGAATAAAGACTTTTGGGATTTGAGCACTCATCAGGTAGCTTCATGGTGTTGGAGAAGGGTATTAAAGCATAAAAGTATAGTTAAGCAACACTTGCATTGGACCATTAGCAATGGTACTTGTGTTATCGATGATGCTGGTCCCCTGCTTCATTGCTTGGTAGATGATTTTATTGAGAATGACAGCTGAAATTTCGCTGTACAATCCTCCATTGAGTTGGATATTCTGTTTGAGAACAAAGCTTCTTCTTGTGTATTCGATGTTACTGAAAAAGATAAAATGGTAATACCAAGCAACTCTGGACAATCTACTATGAAGAATAATTTTCTTGCTTCGTCTGTTCACAAGGATCTGGTGTTTTGGCATTCTCTTGTTTGGTTTAAAGTTTATATTCCTAAGAATTCTTTTATCTTCTGGGTTGCTTTGCATTGAAAATTGAAGACTAGACAAAAATTAGCTCAGTGGGGGGTTATTTCTGATACCAATTGTGTTTTTTGTGGTGGAGCTACAAAAACTGGAGAGCATAACTTTTCTAGTGTGCTTTCTCTTCGTAGATTTGGAAAGGGTTACTTCTTAAATTAGGATACAATAAAGATTGTCTTTCTAATTGGGAAGCAGAGGTTTGATGGTGTGTTGCTTCTTTTTCTGGAAATGATTTCATTATTTCTATCAAGAAATTGAGTCTCAATGGCTTCATTTATCATATCTACAAAGAGAAGAATTGCAAGATCTTTACTGCTCAAAGTGAATCTAGTGATCCTGTTGGCCTGTGTATTATCCAAGATGTGAGAATTAACGCTTCAGCTGATACTCATAAAGTTATTGATACTCCTCAGGCTAGAGATTTTTTTGGGAATTGGAGTGTGCATGGTGAATAATAGTTCATAATAAGATTGTTTGTAGCTGACCTTTTCCTACCTTTACCTCAGCAAAATAAAGTTATGGTAAATGCTGATGGCTCCATGAAGGATCTCGCCGCTGGGTTTAGTGTTATTCTTAGAAACTGTAAGGGAGGTACGATGTTGCTTATGGAGGTTCTCAACCTATCTCTGTCCTTGCTCATGAGCTGCAGGGTGTTGAATTGGGTCTAAAACTGGCTCATAGAAATGGGTGCAAGGCTATGATGGATGCTCTCTTGTTCACTAGTAAAGATCCTAAGCTAGCCACCATGGATTGCTCTACAGGTTTGGAGGAGAATCGCAAGCCTTCTTAAGTCTTTCGACAAAGTGAGAAACATTCATTCTTTCAGGGAATCAAATCAGGTTGCTGATTTGTTGGATGGTACTCACCGTGCTAGTAAGCATGTAAATATAAGGCCTAGAGATTTTGGGTAATGTTTATTGGATCTTAGTTTTATTGCAGACTTGTGTCTGCTTGTTTGGAGTTCGTTTTTCTTGATTTGTTTTGTTTTTTGTTTTGTGGTAGGGGTTTTCTTAACCTCGGATTCTACCAAAACAAAAAACTCTTATATGTTTTACAGGCGAGTGTGATGGCACGATAAGTATCCCACTGCCAGCCTTTGATGAGAATCTATGTATTCAATTATTTGGGCTAAGGAAAGGAACACTAGACACTTTTGGAAGGAGATAATAGTTGTGGCTACTTTGAATGGAAGTGTTTCAGCTATGAAACAGAGTCATTAATGATAGCTTAAGTTTACTTACTTCTTTCTATTCTTGGAAATATGATCGTATCCTAAGAGAAGCCAATAATACAACATATTTGTTAGCCAAAGAAGCATATAACGCAAACCCAAGTTTGTTTAGAATTTTTGATCTTCCAGTCCGGTTACAAGTCTTTCTTGAAGATACATTGTAGTTTCTTCCTAGGTAATAAAAAAAAAAATTTAAATGAGGGAGAATCCATGCGCACTCTTTTATGTACATGATTTGCGCTATTTTCTCCACAAAACTCAAACGACAATGAATTTAAATCTAATATTTGATGATATGTTCCTTTTATAAGAGTACATTCTTACAAAAAACGAGCACAATTCGAGAAGTATAACACCACCATCTACCCCTTCAAAAACCATCGGTTAAAAGTTAGCGGTTGAAATTAAGATCAGTAGATGGTGAGGTTTGGTATCTTGGATCATGCTTATTTTCGGTAGGAATGTAGAGTCTTATAAGAGGAACGTATCACCATAATATGAGATTTAAATTCACTGTCGCTTCAGTTTTGTGGGGGAAAATAGCACAAGTCATGTATGATAGTGTATATAGAAGAGTGTCCACGGATCCACCCTCAAAGTTAATATCCTTCAAGGAAGCCTTACCAAAAAAGGAAAACTCTCCTGCCTATATATAGCCTTACCGAAAGGAAAACTCTCCTGCCTATATAGTGCGGGTTGGAGCAAATAGCAGTCATGCAAGAACGAAGATGGAAAGTGAACAAAGCCTATTTCAACAAAACATACAGTTACATATATACTAAAAAATGGACAGGCATGGGAGCACATACAAAATGCTCGAGGAACCGACGGCACAAATAAATAGTAACAACTAACAAAGCTCCTCAAAAAAAAGAAAAAAAACTAACAAAACTCCACAGACGTCTCTACAGCACCACATGAAATGTTCAGCAATTGGAACGACTACCACTGTCAAATATGAAAAGATATACTCCCTCCGTTACTTTTTAATAGGCTGGTTTGGTTTTTAAAGAAAATTAAGGAAATTAAGAAAACTAATCATTGAAAGTGGTCCTCATGACACTTGTCAATAAAAGAAGTGAATTGAAATGGTCCCCGTGACACTTGTCAGCAAAAGAATTAAAGTGAAATGGTCCACATGACACTTGTCATCAAAAGAAGTTAAGAGAAAAGTGATCCCTAAAAACTAAAGTAACATTTGACTTTCCCAATTAAGAAACCAGCCTATTTTTGAAATATTTATTTATAGAAACCAGCCTATTAAAAAGTAACGGAGGGAGAAGAAAATAGTATAGAAACCAGCCTAATAAAACCTAACCACAAATAATTAACAACAAATAATTAACCACCTAACGGACAAGAAAATAGTTACAATTTCAGATCCTAGTTTCTTACAGAAAGCGGAACTACTATCATGCATTCACAAAATCGGATCAAGAAAAGGAGAAGAACTTAGCAGCAAAACAAAACAAAACAAAACAACCCCGCAATTGAAATTAAAACCGCAATTCGAAAAACTCCAGAACATGAAACCTAAGAAAAGGACCTGAAACATTCAGCCCGAAAACCTGCCATGAAACTTACAACACCACCTCCAGTTTGTCATCTAGCACAACTAAGGAAGTAAACCAGAGAAACCGTTTCATTTGGATGGAAACAAAGTTCTGAGTTTTTGTGCACACTCCATTATAAAACCCACATAGTGACGAAAATGCACCTAAGACAAATAAAATAATATTACGCTCATGTCCAACTTTACTAACTTCCAAAATCAAACACACTGATTCACAATGTTAAAAACAACATAACAGAATTCATGATAAAATAGAATCAAGATGCCTCATCAATCAAACAAAATCAAGATTAAGAAACTAATATTCATATCTAATGAGTAATCAAGTCTGAGTTTATCCTACTTTTTGGTTTTTTGCTATGAAATCAATGAACCAATATAGACTGAATTTGTTTTTGATTAGATCGATCTTAATTAATAAAGCAAGGGATTTCGGCAGCAATAAACAACACAAAAGATTTGGTTAAGGAGACAGAACCTAAAAATCCGGCTAATAAGCCGACAGAAGATAACACTTGGAGGCAGAGAACCTGTTCCTGGTTCAATGCAAGCCCCTATTCAGTCCAAATTCTAAACCCACTGTCTAATATTATTAGTAACAGCTTTAGCAGACTAATAAGAGAAAGACAAAGAGAAATTTGTAACTCCAACACCAACCTTCTTTTTGAAGTGCTATATAAGAAACGAACTCTGTTTTAATGAGTAACAGACGCAAGAAGTAGAAAGAACAGAGTAAGAGAAGAGAGAAGGAAGAGTGCAGAAACAAAGAGGTTCAACAACAAAATGGAGTTCTCTGCTTCTTCAGTGATAAAGCGTGCCAGAGTACGAGTGTTTAAGGCTAGAATTTTGCAGGAGCAGAGAGCAAGATTGTATATCATCAGAAGGTGTGTATTCATGTTGGCTTGTTGGAGAGATCATGGAGATTAAACCATTATCGCAACAGATAATGCCTTTCACTACAATAGTAACAAAAGATCAGTTCATGGCTCTGATTAGCATGCCGTAGCGAAATATTTAGCCATTCTCTGTCTCACGCTTGTAGCTAACCAGCCTAAGATTGTAAATATATTGATAAGAGAAATTGAATTTCAGAATGCGAACATCTTAGTGTAAGAAATCTATGTAGTGACTACGGATATAGTTTAAGATTTTCAATATTTATCTGATAGACGTATGGCTAAATCAAAAGCATAAAATTAGCTGTTCCAATGCAACATAGAGAAAAGACTGCACCACTAAAATAAGACCAGATATATAGTTGCAAAGCAAAGCAAACAAAACAAACTCAACTAATTCATCCTCTATCAGCAGAGAACTCAAAAATATCATTATGAATGAAACCCCTAATTTAAACGAATTTTGATATACACAAAGAGGTGCAATGTTTCGCCGACATTCATACAGTTGAAGTTATAATGGGTCTGAATTGAATATTAACATGGTTTCTCTCCTATTGCAGCCACAGTTGTAATTGACTTCTCACAGTAATTATGTAGTGTAATTTCCCAAAGACCATCCTACCCTCTGCAGATCTTAGACTTGCATGCATGTTTTGGCCAAAAGACTCAAAACTGTTGGTCCATCTTTCAATGAGTATCTTTCAACATGTGGTGTGAACTTCCTTTTCTCATAAAAATTACTCTTTAAGTTCAGAAACTTGTCTTACATGTCCTCCCTAAGCCCATATCATCACGGTGGTTTAGTTTTGGAGTGCATCAGGATTAACAACAGTTTTTCACTAAATGTTGTTTAGGTCTCCTCTCTGGAAAGTCTTAAGACCACCCCATTACTCTTCGTTCCCTGACCTTTCTTTGAATACTTTTTTATGGGTTTCTGAATCAATTACGGAGCCTTTTTTGGTCTACATAACCTAAAGTCTTGAACCTATAGTCATGTCGTAACAGTACAAATCTAAGGCTACCTAGCTTGACTACATATACTATGCTTCATCACATGACCCAGATTGATCATCAAACTAAATTTCCCTTCCTCATACTAACTAGCTTTGTTTTGGATCATGTCCATCCAGATTACCAATCTAAAGCAAGATTGTTAAACTTCTACTGAACGGCTAAGGAAAAGAAAAACCAAAGACGAAAATGTCACTTATCTAATTCTAGTAAAACTATTTTAAAACAACCAAGTTTGAGAATGTGTAGAATGACCAATTAGTTCAATGCAAACAGCTCCCAAAAGCTCAATGATTTTTGTCTTACGCCACCACGTAACTATGTAAGGTTTCAATGTTAGGCTGTTGCCTAAATCCTCTTACACTACCCTAACCTTCCAACGAAAAGCCACATTAAGCAAAGAATACACTAACATCATTCAAACCCACAAACTACTGTCACAATAGATTCTGATGTGAGCCTTGTTCATAAAAACGGCACATCAAATACAATAACAACTGCATACTAACAATTTATCGGAATCCAAACAGGCAAAATAAAAGACCAGGATGAAAAGAATCAGTGAGTAATGATGCAATGTCTACTGAGTACTGAGTTTCAAGATTTCGATCTGTGTTGAAGCAATTTCATGTGCCTCACTTTCAAAGATAGTGCGCTAACTATATATAGATAAGCTAATTTTGATTAGAATTGAATTCTCTCTACCTCAACACCTCGCATCTGAATTCTGATAGACATCCAAATGCAACAGTAATAAAATATTTTTCCATTAAACAAGAAAATAAAATTAGTAAAACAAGTGAGACCCAGTAGACAGGAAACAAATTTACTAACCAACTGTGAACTGAAAAGTTCAACACAAGATTGACTACAAATCCCAACTACATCATAAATTTCTTACAAACCCAAAACGGTAAATTTTGATGTTCAACACCCACAGAAAATCAAAACAAATTCACAAAGAACACACAGGAAACTGCTATATAAAATGTAAGAAAAGAAAGATATACTAACGCCAAACAACATCCACGATTACGATCTTGGATTTCAAACTGGGAGCTTTTCAACGCCATTGATTTCAACAGAAGCATCATGAACGAAGGACTTAGTCAACATCAAAGGACGATCTTTAGCTTCTTCTTCTTCATCATCTTCTAAATCAGTAGTGCTTAGATTAATACAAGAACATCTTTCTAATGATGCAAAAAAAGCTGATGCAACACTTGTACCAACCCAAGTAGCCATCCATTCCAGCTTTTCGCATGAAACAAAGCTTGAGTTCTCCATCTTCGAAAACGTAATATCAAGATCGCTCGAGTAATTGCTTCTGATTTGAGGATTTTTATTGAAACCCTAGGAGAGAGAAATAACCAAATATCGAAGGTGAAGGAAAGTAAAAGAGAGTTGGGGAAGTTTTTTCTTTTTCTTTATTCTTTTGAAGCATAAACAAAGGGATTCAAACGTGGAAAAGACGAATTAACGAACAAAGTTATTGTTTGTTTATTTACATGCCAGCTGAACCAAGCCCACCGGTTTGCTTATTTACAAGCCAGCTGAACCAAGTCCACCGCTTTTATAATCGGACTCGTGTGCTTTAGAACCTAACCTGTTTTAAGACGTACAAGAAAATTTTGGATCATATCAAATAACGATAAAAACGGGTTATTTTCGATATTAATTCCAGAGGCCCGCTGGTAGACTAGCACATCAACCTGTTCAATTAATGTAGTAGTATGTCGTTGGAGCTTAGCTTGTTAGGCTTCCAACTAGTTTCATGTAATAATAATGATCTATAATATAATAAATTTCCTATTATCCATATATTTTTTATAATGATAAATCTGTCCTTATCTTATTAGTGGTTATTATTACGGGAATTTTAAGAAAATATCAAACTTTCAATTTTCGTCTTAAGAAAGCGCCATCATTTTTTCAAAGGGAAATAATATGTGGTCCTTTTTTTAGAAACCTATTATAGGGGCTCCAAGAAAAGAATTTTGAGAGCTCCTAAGGATTCAAATATATCTTATAATGAAGATAAGGGATCTAATTCATAAGAAAAATACTAAAATACCCTTGACCTATTAAATATTGAAACCTAAAACTAATTTGTTTTCATTCCTCTCATTTAGTTCTTCCATTTTCTTCTTCCCCATCACCTTCCTCGCCTATTTCTTCGATTAATCGTCAATTCCCAAAATAATTCATTATCGATTAACACCACTTAATCCACCCTCAATGACTTCAATAAGGTAAAAATCAAAAACCCATCTTATTTTATTAGTTTTAATGCATGGATAAGCGGAATCGATCGAATTAGGTTTTTGAGAAAACAGTTTCAGAACTGTCTACGGTTGGGAAATATGAATTTTCCAACCGTAGACACTGCCTACGGTTTGGAAGTATGAATTTTCCCAACCGTAGACAGTCTACGGTTTGGAAATATGAATTTTCCCAACCGTAGACATTACCTACGGTTAGGAAGTGTGAATTTTCCCAACCATAAACAGTACTGAAATTGAATACAATTTGCAAAAATAAGTGATGGGTTTTCTTAGCTTTTTGTTTTTATGATCGTCATCTTCATCACGACGGAGAAGAAGAAGAGAGAAAGAAGAAGAATAGGTTTTTTTTTATGATCATCATGATTCATGAATGGAAAGAGAAGGAGAAGATAAATAGATTAAGTTTTTTTTGTATATGATCATCTTCATCATGATTTATGAATGAAAAGAGAAGGAGAAGATAATAAATTTAATTTTATAATTCATGGAGGGTATTTTAGTCATTACAAAAAATAGTTGGATATGGGGTTTTATTAATTAATATTTCATAACCCGATTTTGTCATCTTGTGAGCCCTCAAAACCCAATGTTTGGAGCCCCCTATAATAGGTTTCTTTTTTTAGGTGGTCCCAATTTGTTTGGTCAAAATGGACAAAAATATCATTTCGTGTTAATTCCTATTTATTTTCTTGTAGCAGTTCATTCTGTTTGATGAACTATCAAGGCTTTTGTAGATTTGAGTTCATTCTGTTTCATGAAAACTCTACACTTCATTATATTCTATGAACTTCATTGCAGTACAATATATTCTACAAAAATTTCGTTCTTAAGAACAAAAAATCAGAGTGCATTCTTTCAAATGAACATACAACAAAAACTCCACTATTATGAATAAAAACAAAAGTTCATTCTTTCAAATGAACACCTAATAAAACATATATGAAAACAGAGTTCATTCTTTCAAATGAACACCTAATAAAACACTTATGAAAACAAAGTTCATTCTTTCAAATGAACACACAACAAAAACTCCACTATTATGAATAAAAACAAGAGTTCATTCTTTCAAATGAACACCTAATAAAACCTATATGAAAATAGAGTTCATTTTTTCACATGAACACACAACAACACTTTCATTGTTATGAACAAAAACAGAGTTCATTCTTTCAAATGAACATCTAATCAAAGTTCATTATTATGAACAAAAAATAGCGTTCATTTGTAAAAATGAACACACAACAAAACCTAAATCATCAAAATCAGATCGAAGAACAAAAAGAATGATGAAAACAAACATAGATCTACACAAAGTCAGTTTATTCTTCAATAACAACAGATCAAATCTTCAAACATGAGTTCATGTTCACCATCGTTATCGTCTTCATTATCTTCAACAGCATCAACAACATAACAAAACAAGCAAATCTCATCGTCTTCAATAACAGCAGAAAGAAATTCTTCATAAATCAATCTTCAACATCTTCATAAACAATCTTCATACTCAATCTTCATCGTCTTGAACAACCGAAAGAAATCTCATCGTCTTCCATAATCAATCTTCATCATCTTCATAAAAGCCTAGAAAAAAAATTATTCGTTTACAAATAAAACAGCAGCATAAAAGGAAAAAAAGAAAAGAAAATAGAAAGTAGATCTGAAAAATGAGATATTTTCTCTTGACTTTTCTTATATATATGGTCCCAAAAAGTGTATTTCTGCCACTACCAAATGTCAATTACATCATCCATGACATCATCCCGCATGGGTATTATCCACCCTAAGACCAAACAATACAGTAATATATATTTTGAAAAAGGACCAAACAAACATTTGACTGGGGCAACTGGACCAAAGTAACTCTAATATATTATTCTTAGGACTAAATGGAAGTTTCTACTTTTTTCAATATATATATAAAGTACCACTCACGTTATTAATTCCGTCAAGGGCCATATGATTGGTCATTTGTCATTGACTTGGTAAACTCTTGATGATTCGATTACTTAACTATCCTCATAATCTCTATAATATTTTATCGTCTCTCATATCTTCCAATTGAATCGATACGGCATAAACAGAGAAGAGATACACCAGTCTTCATATCCTCTTCTTCTTCGATCAAATCAGCACATCTACAACTGTTTATTATTCTCGTACATCACCACAAGCAAACATATTTATCTTCTTTTGTTACTGAAGTTAGAATAATTGGTGGAAAGAGGGGAAAGCAGTTCGATTTTGTCTTTCCCCAATTTGAATATGATATCGCTGTTGTTTGAGATGCAGAGAAGAATGGGTTCGATTCGCAAACGGAGGAATTTTGGGTTTGTTGCGATTTGAAGAAGCAGATGAAATAGGAAGAGATGGGTATTCTGGTAAGGTTTAAATTTGGTTCTAGCTCGAGGTCATGGTGGTTTCTGCCAAAGAAGAAAGGGGTTTTGCTCAAACTGGATTTGTACAACAAAGTGGGTATGGGGAGTTTGACTGATTTGAACATCAAGTGATTATTAGTAATTTTGAATTCATGATTTTTAAAATCGATGGAAAATTTTAGGGTTTGTAAAATTATGTTTAATTCATAAAATTGAGGTGGTTTTAAGAATAAGGTTTAACTGGATTTTCATTTTTCTTCAATTACATGTATTTAATTTTGTATTGTAGTTAATTAGGGTTTGTATTTTGACTGTGAATCGTAAGCAAGAAGCGGTAAATTAGGGATGATCGGATTCTAATACCTTGCCAATTAATGGGTTTGATGGTTGATTCAAGAAGGTTTTAGATGAAAACAATTGGCAGAATAAGTAAAATTTGATACAATTTTGGGTTTTAAAAGAAAGGGTGTTTGATGCGCTAATGAACCTGAGATGAAGAAGGAGATATTGAGTCTGTTGAGGGTTTTAAAAGAAATGGTGTTTGTTGCTTCCATTGAACTTGGGTGTCGCTGCCATGGAGAAGTTGTTGTTGTTCATTCTAGTGATTGTCGTTGATTTCAGGAGTTTGTGTTGTTGTCAGTGAGCTACAGCCAAAATGAACTGCTGCTCGATTTAATATAATGGATGGTTGTTGCCGTGAGATTATGGAGGTGTGAATGTGATGTAGAACATCTCCACATTCTTTCTTAACTTGTTTATAAAGTCTAGCATTAACTATGTTAGAGTTTTCTTATTTCTTCTTTTAGAGTTTTGATATTTTTAGAATTTTACTTCATGCCTATATAAACAGGCTCATTCTTTGTTTAGATGACATATTATTATTATCAATCTAAATATTATTAATCTTCTTTACATCTTTCTCTTCATGTTCTTATTAAGTTCTTCTGATTTCTCATCCTTTCTCATCCCCTGCAATCTCTGCATTGCATTCATCTTGCTTGTTCTCCATTAGTTGGTACCACAACCAACAATTTTAGATTTTTATCTAAAACACGATCCTAACCGCTTCTGCAACCCAACCCTAATTTTTTTCCTCTTTTTCAATGGGAGATCAAGTTACAAGGGCTGAGTTCACAAAATTATCCGAACTTTGCGATAAGAGACATGCAAAGATAACTGACAACTTCGCAAACTTTACCAGTATAATACAAGATTTGAATAAGAAGTTGAAGATTAATGATGAAGAAGACTCTGATATTGACAAAATCACAACTTTGTTCATGACACCCATGTTCCATAGGAAGTTTTAAAACAATTTAAAAAAAATAAACAATATGAGGCATTCATCAATACTCTAAACAAAAATTTTACAAATATTAGATTTAACAGTGATGAGGATGATTATGAAGATCAACAGGAGAAATATTAGACAGAAGAAAGACGTCTCAAGTCAACCCAAAATCCTTATGGATCTTTACCAGAATACAAACTCAAGGCAGATATTCCAAACTTTAATGGAAGATTCAAGATTGAAGAATTATTGGATCGGTTCTATGAAGTTGAAGCTTTTTTTGAGTTCATGGAGGTGCCTGATCAAACAAAGGTGTCAGAGCATAGCTCGGTTGAACCCACCAAGCGTTGGTATGTCAAATTTGGTTTTCATATTTTAGTGAATCAAAACTCATCTAAGAGTCTCTTGATTATGCAGTAGAGACAACTTCGTATAGGTTAGACTAGAAAGTCTAGGATTATGAGACATACAAGTATTACTCGAAGACTTGAAGAATATAAAGAAGTAACAAGTTACAACGACGACATCATCCTTCCTCTTAAGGTTAGTAATATTTGACTTGAAATGTTTCATTTCTAACGTATCTTTCAAGTCGTGCTATATTCAAAACATAATTGCGAAGCTGTGAATGATTATACTCCAGTAGTAAGACATGATCATATGATCATAGTGTTAAGGAATTAGGATACGAAGTATAATGCTTATCTTTTGAACTTCGCATATATGACATCGACATAATCGTATGAATGCTATTGTGATTATGTATATGGGTAAAGGTGAAGATTTCGTCCTAGGAAACAATGTTTACATTTGTTTAAAGGAAGTACATTTATGAACTTGTTTTATGAATCGAAAGGGAAATCGCTAGGCTTATTGGTCTTGTTATTCATTGCATATATTTGGATTACCAATATGTGTAAGTTAGTAGAACCGATCATAACTTGTTATGTATCTTGGTATAAATAGTCACAGTGCCTGACTTATGATTTGGTATGACTTTTATTAGTGTAACCGATCATAAGTAATCACCTGAGATGGTATGATCGATATTTGTAATTGGTGTGACCGATCACAAAAGAGTTGTGTAATCGATCCTTGTAATTGGTGTAACCGGTCCTAGTAATTGGTGTAACCGATCCTGGTAATTGGTATAACCGATCCTTGTGACTTGTATAACCGATCACAAGTAATACCGTGAGTATATGGTAACCGGTCCTGGTAATTGACGTAACTGATCCTGGTAACTGTTGTAACCGGTCCCCGTAACCATATTGAGGTAAAACCGATCCTTGTGTTTGGTAGAACCATAAACCCATGATTAGTGATTTGATATTTGATCAATCACATAGTTGTCTTGGAATACAGATGAACCAATTCCAAACTTGTTTGGAAGTGTGGTATAATCGATTACAAGATTTTAAATATGAAAAAGGATTTACAAAGAAAAGATGTCAACATACTTTGAACATGATTAATAACTCTTATCTTTTATAGTATCACACAGGAGGTGCGGGGATTAGGTTTCCCAGTTTCTAGAGTTCTCCTTTATATAGTTTTCAAATCAGGGTTTGCAATCTAAGTTACCTTGGTAAAAAAGTATTCAATATTCACCGTTAGATGAAAACCTTATTAGATTTAAGCTAATATATTTCAACCGTTAGATCGAACTTAGTTTGTTATAAAAAAATTAAATGTACCTTCAATTAAGTTTAAGTAAACGCACCTAAACGTGTACACCATGTTGGCTCAACCGTAGTTAACCGAGGTTAGCTATATGAACACTCTCATATCAACCTTATTCATCTTAACCATAACTAGTTCAAATGACTCAGATGAAACTAGTTAAAGAGTTATTCAATTGCTATATTCTCATAGAAGTATACAAGAACACAATTGAAGCAAAATCGGTTTGATTCACTCGAAGCAATTCATGAACATTATAGCCACAGTTTGAAAGAATGCATTCCTTAATATATAAATGTATTAGTTCATGTCACAACCAATTCTAGAACTATAACCACTCAAGTATGCAAACGTGTACGCATACTTAAGTAGCCTGTCTGAGTTTGGGTTCGCCAGTATCCGAACGTGTACGCATACTTAAGTACGCTTCCAAAACCTAGCAGAAATTCCCGGACCTATAGATTACGCAAGTATGCATACCGGTATGAGTACTTGGTACACGGAATTTCACAACTACATGTACGCATACGGGTATGCATACTCTAGTTCCGATCATGGATCACATACATGCTAGAATGCACACTATGTTTATAATCCAATAATTCTAAACTCTATTTCAATCATTGAAACTTTCTTAGAGGATGACAATAGTCGTTTTCACACACTATTAGCATCAAAGCAATTTTCAAGTTATTGAAATAATCATAACGAAACATTCCAAGTCTACACCAAATGATTGTATCACACAAACCATATAAGATGTTACTCGGCGATTTTCACATGATCATCTTTTGAATTTTTTCAAGAATATAAGATGAACTTGGTTGAATCGAAAGCTTACCAACACATATTTCGAGAAATATGTAAGCGAGTTAATCTCAGCTCGAAATCTCAAATGTGCATAATCGACAACTATATAGTAATACGACTTTTGTCTCAATATAGGAGATATAGTATAAATATACTTTCCAAGTGATAGATGAGTTTTAGTCTCCACATACCTTTTGTTGATGAAGTTCCACAAGCTCTCCTTGGTAGTTCTTCGTCTTCAATTGATGAACGCCGTGAAGTCTAATGCTCAACTACACAATCTATCCTAGTCTGAAATATCACTATAAGTAGACTAGAAATCAAGACTTATAGTTTTGATCACTAACATTGACAATCAAGCTTGAGATAGCAACGCTTGCGAGTTCGTCCGAGCAGTGCTCTAACAATCTCCCCCTTTGTCAATTTTAGTGACAAAACTATCAATACATATGGATTACAAAATAAATAACCTTTGTAGCTTCTCATCCAAAGGCTTGATCTCCTTGGTTCTTCAACATTACTCGAAATCTTCGTCACTTCCAAGTACTCCAGTGATTCCAAATGTGTTCAACTCAGCATCATAGTTGTTGAAGATCCGTAGCAATAACAATGAGAAAACAGTTGCTCTCAGTCATTGTTATACAGTGTCATAGTATCATTACACAACATCAAAGTCCAATTGTATCACAACTTTGAACAATACTATGGTGATATGTATCACTCCCCCTTAGTCAATACTTCATCTCACAATGAAACCACTCCCCCTTACATAATGATCCGTAAACCAACCATATGTATTTGTAGTGTGAACTACACATTAATTCTCCCCCTTTTTTTGCAATATAAATTGGCAAAGGTACGAAAACTAGTGGGATCCTCATGAAATTTTCATAGAGATACTTTATGACCAAAAGAGAACCACATACCAACTTGTTTCGATGATTTCACATAGTCAAAACTTATTGTATTCATCAAGGAGTTTATAAAGATACAAGATAACTTCCATAAAATTTCACAGCCGCACTCCCCACAAAGATTTGGCAATTAAGCACAAGTTCAATTAAGAACTCTCCCCCATAAAATGTCATTCCCGAAAGAACAACAAGAGTGACCTTACTTTTCCAAGAAAATAAGGATTTCTTTGGACATTAACAAATCACATGAAACAAGAACTTGTATCCAAAAATCTCAATTGGTCATGCTCAACATAAGAGAACTTACGGAGCAACGCAGTATATACACAAAGATGTGGATCAGGGAAAGACCAATACTGCGGAATAATCAAAGATTCATTCTATTTTTCATCACTATTTGCACAATGACATATAATAGACTTAATCTTTGTAAACAAAAGTTCATCATTTCTTCCATCAATATTTGAATAATGACATAAAAGGCTTAACTTTTGTATCCAAAGTTTATTCTATATTTTATCAATACTTTCATACTGACATATAATAGAGTTAACTTTTGAACAAATATGGGACAGTCAAGGTTCACAGACGTAAACAACATGTTAGAGCATAACTCGGTTGAACCCACCAAGCGTTGGTATGTCAAGTTTGGTTGTCATATTTTAGTGAACCAAAACTCATTTAAAGAGTCGCTTGATTATTTACTAGAGTCAACTTCGTATAGGTTAGCTAGAAAGTTATTAGGATATGAGACATACAATTATTACCCAAAGACTTGAAGAATGTGAAGAAGTAAAGAGCTACAACGACGACATCATCCTTCCTCTTGAGGTTAGTAATATTTTGACTTGAATTGTTTCATTCCTAACGTATCTTTCAAGTCGTGCTATATTGAAAACATAACTGCGAAGCTGTGAATGATTAGACTCTAGTTAGACGTAGTATTAAGGAATTACAATACGAAGTATAACGCCTATCTTTTGAACTTCGTATATAATACATCGACATAATCGTATGAATGCTATTGTGATTATGTATGGATATGGGTGAAGATTTCGTCATAGGAAAAAATGCTTTACATTCGTTTAAAGGAAGTACATTCATAAACTTGTTTTGTGAATCGAAAGGGAAATCACTAGGCTTATTGGTATTGTTATTCATTGCAAATCTTTGGATTACCAATATGTGTGTTTAGTATAACTGCTCATAACTTGTTTATGTATATTGGTAAAACTAATCACAATGTCTGACTTATGTATCGGTATGACTTTTATTAGTGAAACCAATCTTAACTAATCACCTGAGATGGTATGATGCATATTTGTAATTATTGTGATCAATTCTAGTCATTGGGTAACCGATCCAAGTACTTGGTGTGACCGATCACAAGAGAATGTGTAATCGATCCTTGTAGTAGGTTAACAAGTCTTAGTAATTGGTGTAACCGATCCTATGACTTGTGTAACCGATCACAAGTAATATCATGATATTGTGGTAACCGATCCTGGTACTTAGTTAACAAAGTTTTGGAAACTAATGTGACCGATCCTAGTAGCCACATGGAGGTAGAACCGAAACTTGTGTTTGGTAGAACCGTTAAACCCATGATTGGTGATTTGACATTTGATCAATCACATAGTTCTTGGAAATCAGATGAACCAATTCTAAACTTGTTTGGAAGTGTGGCAAATCGGTTCCAAGATTGTAAATATGAAAAAGGATTTACAAAGTAAAGATGTCGACATACTTTGAACACGTGCAATAATTCTTATCTATTATTGTTCAAAGATATTCCTTAATAACTAAAGGAGAATCCCAGATCGAAATAAATTGAGAATCTTTTAATTAAGGTTTTTAGTTTTATATGCTTTTAATTTCCAGCAATTAAATGCATATCTTTAGAAAATAAAAATTGGTAATGTGCATTTACTAATTGGAGATTTTCTACTGAGATTTCGGTCAATATTTGGACAGAGCATTTCCAGGAATTATGAAAACCGATTTGGGCGTTTATTGCATATCTTTGAGAATATTCGGTTTTAGAAATTCCTTGGTGTCCAAACTTCATTGGTCTATAAATATTGAAGTTTGTATTTCGAGCAAACTAATCCTCAAAGCCAGCAAAAATACCTTGTGGTGTTGTTACTGGTGGAGCCGTCTATTCAGAGAGGAAAGTACCCTAATTAGGCGAAATCTCTTACGACCGCTCGTTTTAAAGACTTCTTTGGGATTGGGAAGCTCTACGAGTACCGTTGGTGGGAAACTAGATAATTGCAGTTTATTATCAGTTTTCGATTGATTTGATTGACTAACGGTTGTTGAAATTTGATTGCACCTAGTTTGTTTATGCTTGAGAATCTTCTCTTCTGATATAAGATTCACTCAAACTAGATCGAAGTATCGACAGGGATCTTTAGACTGTTTGTAGATCTAAAGACGTCTTGTGATAATCCATCATTAACAGACTCCGTTCTGTGTGTGATTGATCACAAGAGATTCAAGTTGTTTGTGTGCAGGTGTTTATTGAAGGTCTAAGAAGATTTGAAGACAAAAAAGATTTCTTATTTGAGTTCATAATCTTTGGTGTGCATAAAACTTGATCGGCTGGGGATCCAACTATAATCGGTTTATCTTTTGATAGATTGGATTGATTAGTTGTGTAGATCGGCATCAATATATTTCTTTGTGATTTATAATATTGATTGCATAGTCTAAGCAATTACTTTGGTAGTTGTTGAATAGATTGATCTAAGAACCCGACAAAGGAGTTTATTGGGATAAACGGAAGAGCCTTTTGTCAAACTCATATCACGTTGTTTGAAAAGAGTTGTTACCGAACAAATTTGTTGTTCCTTTACTGTTTGGAATACGAACCAAAGGAATTGTTCCAAGTGCGTGACTTATTACAAGTTGGAGGCACAAGGATACTGAGGGTACTAGGTGAACTATAGGTTTAGTTGCTTGGTCTCAACTATACAAAGTTGGTTTAGATTTCGTATAGCGGCTTAATCCTGAGAGTATTCAATTCTGGACAAGGTCCCGGGGTTTTTCTGCATTTGCGGTTTCCCCCTTAACAAAATCTTGCTGTGTCTTTTACTTTTCTATTTCCGCAATTATAATTGTTTTTATTATAATTAGAAGTAAAATACACAAACGTTAATTCCTAATTACTTGATAGAAATCCTATAGTGTTTGGTTAAGTCCGAACCTATTATCAAGTAATCATACTTCGTTGTTGTATTGTCTCGATCTCGTATCCATAGACGATCACACGAAGTGTGAACCGATTAGTTGTATTGTCTCGACTCAGTCCATAGACAATCACTTTCGGAGAAAGGACTTATAGGTGGAAAAGTTTTATATTGAGGTATATTTGGGTACCCTCGTCTTTTCAATTGGTATCAGAGCAGGCAAACACGAAAAGATCTAACAATATGTGTTTGGTGCGATACAACCTATAAGAAATGAGTCTACAAAAGGGTAAGGCAAAACCAAATATAGGCTCGGTTAACGTATCACAAGATTTGAGTAAAACTCGTCCTGGGTTTAACTTTCAAAAATGCTTAGAAGGGATGTCTTCTACAAGCTCTACTTGCTCTTCTGAAAATATGTCCCGGTGTTCTCAAGAAGAGGTTAAGTTAAGCCCTGTACTCATTATCAATGATTCTGATTCTGAATTACTTGATGATAAAGAAGATGTTGATTATGTGAATATAAAAACATCTCAGCTAGATAAACTAAGCAAAGAGTTCCTTTCATGTGCAATTGAGCTCACACTTGCACTAAAAAGAGAATGAAAACTTCTTGAAGACTTATGTCATATGAAAGATGAAAATGATCAACTCAAACGTGATCTATCATCGTGTGAAATTGACCTAGACTCTTTCAAGATCAGTTCTTCCTCGAAGATCCAATCCTTAGAAGCAAAACTAAGGAAATGTATTGATCAAGGAAAGAAAACTGAGTGGTTAAGAAAAACAGCAACTGATGAATACAATGCCTTAAAAATATCATATGATTCTGAGATAAAGACGGTTTCCGAACATGTCAAAAGGCTGAAGAATGATATGTGTTCTTTAATGTCCGAACACCAGTTGGGTACATCCTTCTTGGGTAAGTACAAAAAATTCAGTTCAATCTTTCCTTCGAAAGAGAAGAAGAATGTCGACAATAAGAACACTGGAAAGGGGGATTCATCTTGTAAAAAGGAATCTGTATTTTCAGGGGATCACAAGATGAACCACTCACATCAGAGATTTTCATATCATCAGGATCATTGTAAACAATATTTTCATTGTGGAAACAAAGGTCATGTTGTTAAGAATTGTCAATGACTTTCTTTTTTGAACTCTGAAAGGACCAACTCAGGTCTAAGGTACAACATGAGATCACCTTTTAAAGAAAGCATACATAAACATGATCCTCTTAAATCAAAGCATTCTCGAAAGAACTCATCTGGAGCAGTTTATCACAAAAGGAAGAAGGATCAGAAGACTAAGAACTCTTGGAAGTGGATACCAAAAAAGACCATGGAACTGAACAGAGAGAAAGTTGGCAACGACTCCAGATCATCAACACTTAAGGTAATCCCTAAATATCTTGATGATAGTAGTTTATATGATAAATTTGGTTCGTCGTAAAAAAAAATAGGGTCCTTAACAAATCAGATAAGAAAAAATTCTTTGTTAGACGTGGAAAACTTAATCTGTCTCATTCAGATACCTAGTATCTGAGAGAAATACACTGACTCATGAAGTGCTCAAACTTTCATTTGATGAGTTCAATGTATATTGTGGAATAGTTCAAAACTTGCGGAATTATGAAGATATTCACAGGAACGCACTTTCCTAAAAATCCTTAATATTAAAGAATTTCGGTTATTATATATTAAGGGAGAATATTTGATTTCCATAATCAATGAACAAGTTTTTAGAAACTATTGGTATATAAGTTTCGGTATTTCTAGAGTTTTTCGATCTTTAGTATGGATCCAGGAATCATAAACAATACGGATTATTATGCAAAGCTTTCTTCAAAGGTTTCAGAAAGGTATGTTGAAAAGAAGGCTTGTAACTCTTTCGGACTTCTTAATTTCAATGGAAACGGAACCGCTTCCTATGTGAATATGAATCATTCATCTTGTATGATCGATTACGAAAAGGAGTTTCATAATATGGCTCGAACTTGTGCTGAAACTAAGTTGGAAGTTTTGATGCTAAAACGTAATCTTGAAAAATCTTTACTAGTTCAAGCTCAGATTCCCAAACAACTATATTTACTCTCCAGAAGAGTAAACGAGGAGGAACCTAACTTCCACAAGGTTGAGGAATTATTCTTCAATCAAGGATCGTTTCAGGGAATTCGGAGAATCATTCCTATCAAGCGGAAGAGATCTCAAGATCATGAAGGGTTCTGAATCCAGGAAAATAGACATCAGTTTTTGATTTCTTTCAATAATTGTATAAGGTCTATTTTGAATAAAACTATCTATTATTTATGAATAAAATTATTATTTTATAATTTTTCTTGTGATAGTTTTTCGATTACATAGCCTGTGCTTGAATGCTTTATATTATTGCTATGTGTTTATGGGATGTTTGATTTCGGTTTTCACAACCTTAATATTCAATCTCATATGGTGTGAACCCTTATGGTTTGGGTGACTTTTGGTTTAGCGGGATTAAGTTCTATCCCATGTTGGTAGGATTTATCAAAGGATCATAAGGGGTTCCGATTGAAACTCATGTGTGAAAAAGTCACAAAATGTTGAATCGTTTTTGGTTTAGAATAAAATCATATGTGTTTCGGGTTTGAAACTCATTGTTAAAACCGATTCAACCTGTCTCTGGTAAAGGTTGATGTTGTTGTTGTTGTTGTTCTTTTGTTCTTGCGAGAGGATGACAACATTAATGGGGGAGAGTTCTAACTTGAACTTGCGCTTAATGACATATCTTTGGGGAGAAGAGGATGCGGAACTTGAGGTAACGAATTTGTTAGTTAATCGTTTTCCTGTTTAAGAAAAGCCTGATTTTATTTCATATCTTTTGCTTTTTCTTAACAAAATTTCGGTACAATTGATGTGTATTCCATTATGTGTGTGTGTGTGATTCAATTGTTTCCGGTTGAGAAAAACTATTGTTATCTTTCTTTATTGTTTGGTATCAATTGTTTAGGCTTAAAAAAAATTTGGTGCAATTGCGGTGCTTTAATGTCTATGTTTGTTTCAATTGCTTACGGTTAAGATAAATAATTATGCAAGTTGATTTGTTTGGTTTGTACGTATTGTTTATGGCTTAACAAAAGTTTTCGAAATCATTTGTTTAGTCCAATTCGATTCCGGATAAGAGAAACTAAGTCAATTCTGATCTTAGTTAGACTTATCAAAGTGTAGGATTCGGTTATTCAAGTCTAATCGAATGCCTTAACAAGAAATACTACTTAACTAACCTAGTACTTGTCTTGTTTAAAGTGAAAGGTCTAAGTTATTGTTCGAATAATTAGAACCTGATGAGAAAAACAAAGTTAATTTTGATCTTTATTTGGGTCTTATCAAACAAGCGATTGTATTTGTGCAATCGGTTTAGCAAAAGAACTAAGGCGCTTAGTCAATTTATGATTTGCTAAACTATTAGGGAAAATTACTTCGGGAAATTGTTTCCTTGGTAACATATCAAAATAAAATTACTTTGTAGTTTCCGTTTTGATATTGGTTATTTAAAATGGTGTGGAACCCTCGTGCTTAACTCTTATAGGTTGCAAGTATTTTGAGATTTGTAAGATCCTTTCGGTTTGTCCTTCATTTGATTGTACCTTTGTCATTTTGTGACAAAAAGGGGGAGAAATATATGGAGTAAACAAGTGATTTGGTATCACAAAGAAAATGACAATGGTGCTTAAACGTTATATCTAACGAAAGAGTAAAGCATAGACTAAGGGGGAGTAACATATCATAACTACAAAGGGAATAACAAAGACGTGCGGATTGAAATTCTACCTATCTTGATTTTAGGGGGAGTATTAGCTTTGTTATTTATTGATGGTGGTTTTCGGTTTAGGGCTAAAATCGTGAAACCCTATATTTTAATACGCTGTCATCCTGCAAAGGAACAAAAACCATTTGAAAGTGATGAGTGCATAAACCCTTTCACTTACATATGTATTGAGCAATTCAACGTATTTACGAAATTTATCCAGAATGGTACATGAAGCAACTGATAGACACATTTTTGTGTCTGAATTGTCCTCGATGTTTGTATTGTTAGAACTCGATTTTTGTACTAATATTGTGTTTTTATGTATTTTTAGGAAATAAACATTTTCGGAAAAATTGGCTCGAAAAAGTGTTATGTGGACCCCAGAGGACATTTGCTATGCGGACTCTCACTTTGGATAAGGGGCACCTTAATTGCTAAGGGGCGCTCAGTTTCTAAGGGTCACCCTATTTACTATTCACACCCCATGGCTATTCGCACCCCATTTCTGTTAGGGGGAATACTTTCTTCTTCTTCGTGAAGAACATTTTGGCGGGAAAAGTGAGCTGTTGAACTGCGTGACTTCCTAGATCAGAATTGATGGGGATTTTAGTGGAGTTTTTGACGGGAATGGATTGTGTTTACCCTGTTACACCTAAATAGGGGTGGTAACGATCTTAGTTTCGAGATATGGGGGATGTTACGTGGAATGATGGAAAACAGGGAACGTATAGTTGGTTGAGACGTTCACGGGATTTCATTGGAGTTTCTCGGGAAGGCGTGTGTCGCGGTGTGTTTGAATCTTTCAAAAAGGGTTTTTCAACATGCTTGGAGGATGCGGGCGTGTGGAATTGATAAAAAGGGAAGTTTCCTTCGACAAACAGGGAAGTTAGAGCATCAGATATTTTTTCTTGTATTTGGAAGATTTTGTGCTGGGAGAAGATATTATGTATGATTTGGTTTTCTTCTAACAGGGAGTTTGGATAGTTTGATGACCCAATGAGAAGACGCGTGAAGGAAAATATTCCCAAGAATATATCATCTTTACTGCTGAAGTTATGGTGAAGATTTGGAGAAGATTTGAGGAGTTAATTTAGTCCTGTCGAGTATATATATGGTTCTTGGGTAGCACAGAGGGTTATGGAGGGTTAGGGGTTAGAATAGAGCAGAAAATCGGGAGTTGCAGAGCTTGTCTCTGCTGCTTCCATTGAAGAAGAAGAAGAACACATAACAACAGTTAAAAGCAGTCGCAGAAACCGTTACCTATAGTTTCAAATTCAATATCTTTGTAACAGTTTTTGTAACAACTATTTCGGATTCGCAACAGTCTGTTAAGTGTTTCTCTGTAACAGTGGGTTCTGTAACAATTATAACTGTTACAAACACACTGCTTTTGTACCTTTTCTCCTTGCGAACACCTTTTTGAGCAATGAAAAATTCCTTTGAGCGTGTTTTCACCATGAGGAGCTAGAACCCATCTCTGGGACGACAGACGAAGCTGAATTTCATTATGTGGTAAATTTAATTAATTCCTTAATTACCATTCAAACTGATTTTTAATGAATTATGATTTCTATTAATTATTTGTTATTTTGTTTGATGTCGCATGCTTAGTTTTAATTATTTTTGATGCGTCATACTCACAACTTACAACTAAGGTTTTATGAAATCTACTTTGGCAAAAAATAGAGTTAATATTTATTGTGTTTGGAGCTATAAATGTCAAGGATTAATTTCTAAAACCCATGTATATGAAAGGCAGTGAAATCCCGAGTCCCAGTACCTATCCATCTTGCTACTATTTTGTGTATATATTTTCTTATTTTTATTTATTTTCATTTATTTAAGCCTAAAATCAATTTCAATAAAGTCCGAGTGAACGACAACCTTTACCACTATATAAAATTCGAATCATTTTTGGCGCCGCCGACGCGGTCTTGTGTATAGATTTGTTTTTAGGTTTTATTTTTATTATTTTTGTTCTTTTTTACGCGTTTTGGTTTTTCTTGTTTTCTTTCAGATTTGGAGCCGAGCGAAAGAAAAGAGAGAAAGTCCTGAAAAGAAAAGCGAAGCCAAAGAAGGAAACAAAAGAGGAATCCAAAAGGAGTGAAGAAGAAGATTTTGTATATAGTTATTTTATTCTATTTTATTTTTAGAAACTGTAAATAGGGTTTTATTTGTTGTATTTTTTCTTTTTATTTTTGGACACTTTTTGGACTTTATTTTTGGACTTTTTGGACATTATTTTATTTTATTTTAAAACCCTAAGGAAGGGTTAATTTAAATAAAACTGCTACAGGGAAGGACGACAGTTACGAGACTGCCTCGTCCCCTCGGGTTCGTACACGACATAGGAGTCGTGGCCCGAGTCGACTTCAACGGTTCATCCCCCGTCTGGAACGGGAGGTAAGTTTTTCTGAACACCCGCGAATCCCCTGTTGGTGGGTTTATTTTGTGTTGAGAATGTCGAACAGGTATTACAATAGCCAGTACAACGAATATATGACTGATTTTCAAAATGGACATTACTTTGACCATAGCAAAGTAGTCGAAATCGTTCCTCGGTCCTACTCGGTTGGGGAGCTTGGAGCGAGTAGCAGTAAGTTCGGACTTGGAAATCGCTAAAACTCGGCCTAATACTCGGAGCATATTTATTAGATACTTATAGATTTTTTCTCATGAGTCAAGATTTGTACCTAATTAAAATTAAAAATTTAACACTATCATATAAATAAGTGTAATATTGTTACATTGAACCTATTTCTAATGTTTTTAGAGGGTTTTCCATTTAATAACTCTTATCCGAGGGGTTACAAAAAGTTTTCTTCTATGATTTCGGTACATGCAAGGCCAACTCGGAAAAACCGCCAACTCGTTTTTCCCAAAAATCGGTCCAAATCGCCAAAATCGGCCGACTTAATCGCTAAAAATCGGAGATAGCTTGGAATCGGAAATCGCCTCGGTCATATAGCTTGTAGCGATTACTCGGCGAGTAATCGGCCTTGGAGAGCGATTTTAACTACACTGGACCATAGTGTGAATAGTGGTTGGGAACGCCAATCTTTTGAAGGTTATGGTCCATACCATGGTGAGCCCAATTACTATCCACATGCCCACCAGTCATACGAGCAAAATTCCTATAATTCCTCTTCTATAGATAAGGCACGTAAGATACTTGAGTCAACACGTAAGTTACTTGAGTCGACACATAAGTTAGCGGACACAGATGACTTAGTTATGGACGAAAGAACTGTAACGGTGAGTGAAACTTCTTTAGAAGATAACCTCATGAAGTTAGCTGAGTCAACATGTAAGTTAACTAAGTCAACACGTGAGTTTGCTGAGTCAACACGTAGGTTAAAGTTAGATACGGAAGAAAGAATTGCTCGAATTACTTTGAATTGCCAATACATTGCTTCAAAAATCACCCTTGAAAATGAGGAAAATTTCAATTTACATAATCACGATGATGAGGTTAGAATTGGAAGCAATACTTTAGATAAGGTTCGACCATCTTCATATTACTATGATGATGAGGATAGTACTAATGATGATGATGATAGTGTTGATGAAGAATCTGAAGTTTTTAGGCGTAGTGATCAGGAATTTGTTACTCCAATTGAGCGTTATAATGATAGTACTATTTCTGGTTTATATCCAAATAATTTTAATAATTATTCACCTATTCAAAAGGACGAGGTTTTGACTAGAAATACCCCCGTTTTAGACGATGTAGTATTTCCTTTTTACGAAGCCAGTGATGGTTTAGAGGAACGGGTTTATTTTGAGTCTAGCGATTTAGAAACGATAGTCTTAGACAAAGAAAATGAACTCGTAGAGATGAGTGAGGATGATCCTGACTTAGAAGAATCAATTGAATCAGGAATCTGATGACCTTGAAACTAGGGAAGTTGTGACGAGTCTTTCTAGAGACACTAAAAACTCTAAGTTTGGGGGTGATTATCATTCTCCATGTGCTTTAACTCTTAGAAAGGTCCCTCACTTGGGACTTGATATATGTGCCTCAACCATTGTGCGAGATTACCTTCATACTAGCTTTCCCGAACCTAATAATGTCCATAAAGAGGTTCAGTTGTTAGAAACCCATCCTCTGGTTGATGTGGTTTACCAAGGCGATAATACCCAAATTGACTTTGTTTTCCCACCAAATATTTTTCAACCAATTGTGGGAATGTATAAGTTTCAGATGTGTCAATTATTAAGTTTTGAGACTAAACCTAATTATTTTAGGAGATTAGGGTCGACACATTTGTTTAAGGAAGACCACCACTTTCATTGTGGTCAGCTGTGTGAGTCAAATCGATTGACTTAGATGATCCCCAATTATTCAGGTTATTGTTATGTGCCTCTAAGTTCTTAGTTGAGTATTTTCAAACTCTGCAACTTGATCTTCGGGATCTTACCTTTGAGGAAATCCAGTCCAGGAAAACCTTTTATCAAGACCCTTTTATAGAGCACGAACACGAACCACAACTAGATATTGTTGTCTTAAAGTTAAATAAGGGTATGTTCGGTATCTTCATGGTGCATTGCGATTTTCTCTTCTTTTGGGTAACACTTTTTGATTCGAGATGACCCGCAATTATTAGGTTCTGCTATATGATTCTATGAGGTGACGAATCCTATCTTAGTCCTGGTCAAGACGTTAAACTTAGCACTTCTTGGGAGGTAACCCAATATTCATGCGACACGGTAATATCTTTCCTTAACTCTTTTACTTCAAATGGTAACAGTTTCTCCTTGTTCATGCTTTTAATTTTATCTTTAGAACATTGAGGACAATGTTAGATTTAAGTTTGGGGGTATGGGAGAAACTTTTTGTTACAATAAATAAACTCCAGAGCCTAGAAATTTATGCTTATTAAGGATGGCACTAACCAATCTAAGTGGATGGAATCATCTTGGTTGTAGGAGTTGAGGAACCAATCTGATTAGATGGAAACATCTAAAGAGTCTATTCATAAAAGCACAGAGCTCAGGTGTTAGAAAAAAAAAAACATGGTGGTTTCGCCATATCTCGTTGAATCCTTTTCACCTTCTGTTTTTATTTTTCTTTTCTTATAAGTGATTTGGTGGGGCACACGATTCAAGTTGTTACCATTGCTAGGGTGAAATAGAGTGATTGAGATACCCAAAAAAAAAAAAAAAAAAAATTGAGTCCAGACCATCAGACCAACCGGAATAAATTCAATAAAGTCGACCACTGGTGTCCTTGTATATGCCAGTTGTGTTGACCTAGAGTTAGGATTATCACCCGCTGGTTCCCTTGTATTTTCCAATTTGTGTTGATATTAGTCGACCAGTATCTCGGTCCATTAGGATAGGTTCATCCTAGTTGTGGCCTTGATTTAGATATGGGAGACACCGTTCACCTTAGTCAAACCATCTACGTTTTGTCTCTACATCCATCTTCTTCATCTATCCATGTGATTGGTTGACTCAGGTTATGATGTCCGAAACTATCCGAGTAGAGCTCGTGACTTATATATGAATTTTAGTATGCTTGAGTGCAAACTCGTGTACAACAATTGGAATTTCGCATCATGGTACTTCCTCCTGTAGTCAATAAGTATGCCAACCAAGGAGATTCTTTAGTGCCTTCCAAGGTTCTGCATAGATAGCTAGGGTCTGGAGTAAAGGTTTTGTGGGTACACCCCTGGTAAACCCTCCCGAGATTAACTCGGTCACTAGGGCCACCTAGTGAGTTAGGATTTTTATTTTTCTAGATTAGATTTGCTCGGGACTAGCAAATAATAAGTTTGGGGGTATTTTATAAACACATTTTTGTGTCTGCATTGTCCTCGATATTTGTATTGTTAGAACTCGATTTTTGTACTAATATTGTGTTTTTATGTATTTTTAGGAAATAAAAATTTTCGGAAAAATTGGCTCGAAAAAGTGTTATTTGGACCCCGGAGGACATTTGCTATGCGGACTCTCACTTTGGATAAGGGGCACCTTAAGTGGTGAGGGGCGCTCAGTTTCTAAGGGTCACCCTATTTACTATTCACACCCCATGGCTATTCGCACCCCATTTCTGTTAGGGGGAATACTTTCTTCTTCTTCTTGAAGAACATTTTGGCGGGAAAAGTGAGCTGTTGAACTGCGTGACTTCCTGGATCAGAATTGGTGGGGTTTTTAGTGGAGTTTTTGACGGGAATGGATTGTGTTTACCCTTTTACACCTAAACAGGGGTGGTAACGATCTTAGTTTCGAGATATGGGGGATGTTACGTGGAATGATGAAAAACAGGGAACGTATAGTTGGTTGAGACGTTCACGGGATTTCATTGGATCTTCTCGGGCAGGCATGTGTAGCAGTGTGTTTGAATCTTTCAAAAAGGGTTTTTCAACATGCTTGGAGGATGCAGGCTGATAGGTGTCTAAAACACCTTGATATTTATCTATTGTTTATGCTTTCTTCGCTAAGTTTTCTTGTAAAATATGTATTTTATGTGTGAATTTGAGTTTTTAGGTGCTTTGGAGTCGCGCGGAGCAAAAGAAGAAGAAATCATTCATTTTGAGCAAGGAACGGAATTTGGTCATTTCACATGCGGGTGATACTCGGAGTCGGCCAAGAATATGCGCAACAAGGAAGTAAATAGGCAGTCGGTTCCGCGAAACTGACAAGCCAAGTATCACTATGGTGGCTTTTATCTTATCTATGGGTGCCTTAAGTCATCCTAGATACCCCTTATCTACTCCACCTTAGTGGCTATATCCACTCCCTTTCCTACAGAAACCTAAAAACCAATTCATTTCCTAATCATTGGCTTTTCTTTCTTTCACTCAACCTGAAACCATTATTTCTTAGAGAGACATGGCGGCAAGATCGTGAAGCTGATACATCCAGAGATTGATGGTGTTCTTGAGGATTTCTGATTCTGTATCAGATTGACAGGGAAGAACAATGGTTGTTGTTGGTAATTTGAAGTCAAGAAGAAATCAGAAGATTAGGGTTACTGCTGTTGTTGTTCTTCATGGGTGTGAGGAGATTGAGAGGGGTTGGCTACGATTTGAAGTCAAGAAGGAAACACAAGTTAGGGTTGGATTTAGTTTGAATTTCAGTGGTAATTCAATTGAATTTATGGGTTTGTCTCGTGTTCGTGGTTATATTGAGAATCACTTGGTGTTACTCAGAAATGGAGGAATGGATTTCGTAATCGGATGGGGGTTTGAATGCATTCACAACAAGAAGAAACCAGAGAAGAAAATGGGTTTTATTTGGTGATAATTTTGGGGTTTCTCGCGATGCGGTTGAGTTATTGAGATTACAGGGGAATAAGCCACAAGTAATGTTTGTGTTGAACTGGTGCGAGGTACTTGATGGCTTGAATGGGTCATAGAGGAGTGATGAAGAAGCACAATCATGGAGCGGTTGGATTTGGAGAGCAAGAGCTTATTGTCTTTCATGATCTTAGCTAGGTTCGGCTAAAATGGATCTTTGTTGTTGTGACTTGCGTTTTGTTGCATAAAATGGTGCTTGCCACCGAGAGCAAGGAATGGCTTGGAAGCTACAAAAGACCTTTGGTTGTGTTTTCGATGGTTTTTGTAATGGATTGATGAAGTGTAGCCGATGGATTGCAGCCAGGGAATGAAGCTACGGACTTGAACCGGAGTTGTAGATATTCTTTGTCATGGACTCACTATGCGGTGAGATGAACGGCAATGGGTTGGCTTTGTGCCGAAATTGCAAAGTGAGGAATTTGGTAGTTGAGATAAAGAAATAAGAAAAGAAGAACAACAGGCACAGGTGATCTTTTGTGTTTCTGCTCAAGTGCGAAGTGCATTGCTGCTTCCAAGAAGTGTGTGGTGGAGTTCCTAAGCAAGGTCAGTGTTGCAGGTGGTTGATAAGGCTACAGGCCATTGTGCAGAGAATGGATGAAGTCAGGGATGTGCTGTGCTTGCAGGTGCAGTTGTGAGCTGCTGGTGTTGAGCTGGAGCTAGTTACGAAGGGGAGTCGAACTAGAGCCGTAGTAGTTGAAAGAGTGAAGCGACATGTACATGAACTGAGATTGCAGTTGTTGGCCAGAGAAGATTCAGGTGGTGACAGAGTGAAGCAGTTAAGAGTTCATTGAGCTGTGTATGATTGATTGTGACTGAAGATGGCAGAACAGACGAAGCTGCACGGTGGTTAAATTACTGGTGTTGGGAATTGCAGAGTAAGCTTGTGCAGCTGGTAACTACAAGAGAAGGCCAAGAAGATGCAATATAGAGAGCTTAGTTGAGCTGAGTTTCAGTGCAAGTGATCTTGACTAGGTGGTTATGAAGCTACAAAATAGCTATGGAAAGTGATGTTCATTTGCAATCGAAATGAAGACAAGCCCGACAAGGTTATGGCCGAGTTGTGAAAGATGCCGCTTTCCAGGGATTGCGGTAAGAGAATCAGGAGAAGAGAAGCAGTGATGAGATGATGCAGTTCAGGTGCAGCTAGAGATGTTGAGAAGAATGAGTCGCAAATCGCAAGACTCGGGAATGGAATGTTACAGTTGAGCTGTGATGTTATATGGTGTTGCAATGGCTCGGGTGGTGATGGAAATGCGCAGTTATCGGTGTTTCTGGTAATGGAAGGAGTAATTGGAGCTGTTAGGAGGCAGTCTTGACAGTAAGCTGAGTTGCAGCTGTTGCCCAGATGAACTCGAGAGATAGGTGATCCGAGACAATGGAACTGGTGTGACCTGAGATGCTAAGCTAGTGGTGTATGCAATGCAGGGTTCGATGGCAGTTCTGTTGCAGGTGGAGGAGATGGTATTGGAGCTCAGTTGGCGTTCTCAGGCAGAGTATGGCGGTTGTTGTTGCCATTAAGAAGACTATGGTGATGAATAAAAGATGGTGGTACTGGATTCTGTGTTGTGACAGTACAAGGGTTCTTTGTTGTTGTTGGTTGCATTGCGAGTGATTTGTGAGAATTCTATGACTGAGAATGAGTTGCAGTTGTGAAGTGCAGGTAACTATAATGGTAATGGCTTGGGCCTCATGGCTATATATGCACTAGTGAAATGCTATGATTGTGCAACATACTTGGTTATTGCAATGGCCTTGGTCTTGGCCTGACCAACTCAGCCTAGTCACTAGCTAATTCTGGTAATAACTCTGGTCTGACTAGACCTAGATAATGTTACTGAGTTGACTCATTGACTCGGTGCCTTTGACCGAGTTGATTCGGCATGACTCAGTTGACCCGACCGATTTGACAGGTGACCGGGCGGACTTTGCCGGTCACCTGAGATACATTTCCGGCACAATCCCGGCCAATTTCCGGCCAGTGCACCAGTTTTCCGGCGAGCATATTTTTGGGACATATTTTCACATGGGTTTCTCACACATGATTCATGGGCTTGGTGGACTTTTTGGTGATGGACTTTGAAGACCTAATTTTGGAAAGTGGGAAGGCTATAAAAAGAAAAGGTTTCTATTCTTTTAGGGTATCACGTATTCTTCTTGGAGTTTTGCAGAGAGCCGGAGCTAGGGTTTGCTTTCATTTAATATTTTCATCTCCTTTACTTTATTCCCCATTATTATTTGATGATGAACTCCAATATTATGAGTAACTAAAACTCTCTTTGATTAAGGGCGATTTCGAAGCCCGAAATATGAATCTATATTTGATATGAAAAACTTGTTCTCTTGCATTAATTAATGTTATTGATTGATTTCTACCATGCTATTATTGTTTATGGATTATTTGTTGATTGTTTAAGTTCGAAATTAAATCGTTGGTTCATAATCCTATTGCTAGTTTAGATTTTCTTCGACCCGTAATTGTCTAGAGAAGATAAACACAAGTAGTAATATGTGGGTATTGATGATGGGACTTTGTTAAGTACCCATATGTAGAAATCAACACTAGTAGGTGATTCATGCTTTTGAGTTCATCACTAGGAGCAACCTTATCTCACAGAATTTAGAGCACTTGTTCAAGTCAAACCTAGTAAGCGTACCTCTAGGAAACTTGGCAAGTAGGAACCGATAGTCGAGCGCTTCAGTATCCGGTGAGCTAGGAGATAGTAACGGAATAGTTGAGCGTACTAATTATTCTAGGGTTGTTAGTAACATGATAATGTGAAGAATATAGCTATCTATCAATTTGGTTTGTATTCCGTGGTCTAGAATGAACCTTTAATCAATTACATCTCATATTTGAATACATTTTACAATTTTCAGCATTTCTACAACAAAAATCATCTTTGCTAAGAGTATTTGCATAACAACTTGAACTTCATACCTCCCTTGGGACGATCCTACTTACATTATACTACTTGCTAGTTAAAGAGAAGTAGAGAAATTTATTTTTGCGAGATTGACACCTCGTCACAGGCGTGTGAAATTGATAAAAAGGGAAGTTTCCTTCGACAAACAGGGAAGTTAGAGCATCGGATATTTTTTCTTGTATTTGGAAGATTTTGTGCTGGGAGAAGATATTATGTATGATTTGGTTTTCTTCTAACAGGGAGTTTGGATAGTTTGACAGCCAGCAGAAGACGCGTGAAGGAAAATATTCCCAAGAATATATCATCTTTACTGCTGAAGTTATGGTGAAGATTTGGAGAAGATTTGAGGAGTTAATTTAGTCCTGTCGAGTATATATATGGTTCTTGGGTAGCACAGAGGGTTATGGAGGGTTAGGGGTTAGAATAGAGCAGAAAATCGGGAGTTGCGAGAGCTTGTCTCTCATCGCCATTGAAGAAGAAGAAGAACACATAACAACGGTTAAAAGCGATCGCGAAACCGTTACCTATAGTTTCAAATTCAATATCTTTGTAACAGTTTTTGTAACAACTATTTCGGATTCGCAACAGTCTGTTAAGTGTTTCTCTGTGATGGGTTCTGTAACAATTATAACTGTTACAAACACACTGCTTTTGTACCTTTTCTCCTTGCGAACACCTTTTTGAGCAATGAAAAATTCCTTTGAGCGTGTTTTCACCATGAGGAGCTAGAACCCATCTCCGGGGACGATTTGACGAAGTCTGAATTTCATTATGTGGTAAATTTAATTAATTCCTTAATTACTATTCACACTGATTTTTAATGAATTATGATTTCTATTAATTATTTGTTATTTTGTTTGATATCGCATGCTTAGTTTTAATTACTTTTGATGCGTCATACTCACAACTTACAACTAATGTTTTATGAAATCTACTTTGGCAAAGAATAGAGTTAATATTTCTTGTGTTTGGAGCTATAAATGTCAAGGGTTAATTTTTAAAACCCATGTATATGAAAGGCAGTGAAATCCCGAGTCCCAGTACCTATCCATCTTGCTACTATTTTGTGTATATATTTTCTTATTTTTATTTATTTTCATTTATTTAAGCCTAAAATCAATTTCAACAAAGTCCGAGTGAACGACAACCTTTACCACTATATAAAATTCGAATCGGAATCCAAAAGGAGTGAAGAAGAAGATTTTGTATATAGTTATTTTATTCTAATTTCAGAAACTGTAAATAGGGTTTTATTTGTTGTATTTTTTTTCTTTTTATGTTTGGACACTTTTTGGACTTTATTTTTGTACTTTTCGGACATTATTTTATTTTATATAAAAACCCTAAGGAAGGGTTAATTTAAATAAACTGCTACGGTGGAAGGACGACAATACGATTCTGGTATCTCGTCCCTCGGGTTCGTACACGACATAGGAGTCGTGGCCCAAGTCGACTTCAATCGGTTCATCCCCCGTCCGGAACGGAGGTAAGTTTTTTCAACACCCGCGAATCCCCCGTTGGTGGGTTTATTTTGTGTTGAGAATGTCGAAATGTATTACAATAGCGATTACAACGAATATACGACTGATTTTCAAAATGGACATTACTTTGACCATAGCAAAGTAGTCGAAATCGTTCCTCGGTCCTACTCGGTTGGGGAGCTTGGAGCGAGTAGCAGTAAGTTCGGACTTGGAAATCGCTAAAACTCGGCCTAATACTCGGAGCATATTTATTAGATACTTATAGATTTTTTCTCATGAGTCAAGATTTGTACCTAATTAAAATTAAAAATTTAACACTATCATATAAATAAGTGTAATATTGTTACATTGAACCTATTTCTAATGTTTTTAGAGGGTTTTCCATTTAATAACTCTTATCCGAGGGGTTACAAAAAGTTTTCTTCTATGATTTCGATACATGCAAGGCCAACTCGGAAAAACCGCCAACTCGTTTTTCCCAAAAAATCGGTCCAAATCGCCAAAATCGGCCGACTTAATCGCTAAAAATCGGAGATAGCTTGGAATCGGAAATCGCCTCGGTCATATAGTCAGGAAGCGATTACTCGGCGAGTAATCGGCCTTGAGAGCGATTTTAACTACACTGGACCATAGTGTGAATAGTGGTTGGAACGCCAATCTTTTGAAGGTTATGGTCCATACCATGGTGAGCCCAATTACTATCCACATGCCCACCAAATCATACGAGCAAAATTCCTATAATTCCTCTTCTATAGATAAGGCACGTAAGATACTTGAGTCAACACGTAAGTTACTTGAGTCGACACATAAGTTAGCGGACACGAGATGACTTAGTTATGGCTTTGAAAGAATCAGAACGGTGAGTGAAACTTCTTTAGAAGATAACCTCATGAAGTTAGCTGAGTCAACATGTAAGTTAACTAAGTCAACACGTGAGTTTGCTGAGTCAACACGTAGGTTAAAGTTAGATACGGAAGAAAGAATTGCTCGAATTACTTTGAATTGCCAATACATTGCTTCAAAAATCACCCTTGAAAATGAGGAAAATTTCAATTTACATAATCACGATGATGAGGTTAGAATTGGAAGCAATACTTTAGATAAGGTTCGACCATCTTCATATTACTATGATGATGAGGATAGTACTAATGATGATGATGATAGTGTTGATGAAGAATCAAGTTTTTAGGCGTAGTGATCGGAATTTGTTACTCCAATTGAGCGTTATAATGATAGTACTATTTCTGGTTTAAATCCAAATAATTTTAATAATTATTCACCTATTCAAAAGGACGAGGTTTTGACTAGAAATACCCCCGTTTTAGACGATGTAGTATTTCCTTTTTACGATGCCAGTGATGGTTTAGAGGAACGGGTTTATTTTGAGTCTAGCGATTTAGAAACGATAGTCTTAGACAAAGAAAATGAACTCGTAGAGATGAGTGAGGATGATCCTGACTTAGAAGAATCAATTGAATCAGGAATCTGATGACCTTGAAACTAGGGAAGTTGTGACGAGTCTTTCTAGAGACACTAAAAACTCTAAGTTTGGGGTGATTATCATTCTCCATGTGCTTTAACTCTTAGAAAGGTCCCTCACTTGGGACTTGATATATGTGCCTCAACCATTGTGCGAGATTACCTTCATACTAGCTTTCCCGAACCTAATAATGTCCATAAAGAGGTTCAGTTGTTAGAAACCCATCCTCTGGTTGATGTGGTTTACCAAGGCGATAATACCCAAATTGACTTTGTTTTCCCACCAAATATTTTTCAACCAATTGTGGGAATGTATAAGTTTCAGATGTGTCAATTATTAAGTTTTGAGACTAAACCTAATTATTTTAGGAGATTAGGGTCGACACATTTGTTTAAGGAAGACCACCACTTTCATTGTGGTCAGCTGTGTGAGTCAAATCTGATTGACTTAGATGATCCCCAATTATTCAGGTTATTGTTATGTGCCTCTAAGTTCTTAGTTGAGTATTTTCAAACTCTGCAACTTGATCTTCGGGATCTTACCTTTGAGGAAATCCAGTCCAGGAAAACCTTTTATCAAGACCCTTTTATAGAGCCTGAACCTGAACCACAACTAGATATTGTTGTCTTAAAGTTAAATAAGGGTATGTTCGGTATCTTCATGGTCTGTTGCGATTTTCTCTTCTTTTGGGTAACACTTTTTGATTCAGATGACCCGCAATTATTCCGGTTGCTGCTATGTGATTCTATGAGGTGACGAATCCTATCTTAGTCTGGCTGAAGACGTTAAACTTAGCACTTCTTGGGAGGTAACCCAATATTCATGCGACACGGTAATATCTTTCCTTAACTCTTTTACTTCAAATGGTAACAGTTTCTCCTTGTTCATGCTTTTAATTTTATCTTTAGAACATTGAGGACAATGTTAGATTTAAGTTTGGGGGTATGGGAGAAACTTTTTGTTACAATAAATAAACTCCAGAGCCTAGAAATTTATGCTTATTAAGGATGGCACTAACCAATCTAAGTGGATGGAATCATCTTGGTTGTAGGAGTTGAGGAACCAATCTGATTAGATGGAAACATCTAAAGAGTCTATTCATAAAAGCACGAGCTCGGGTGTTAGAAAAAAAAACATGGTGGTTTCGCCATATCTCGTTGAATCCTTTTCACCTTCTCGTTTTTATTTTTCTTTTCTTATAAGTGATCTGGTGGGGCACACGATTTAAGTTGTTACTATTGCTAGGGTGAAATAGAGTGATTGAGATACCAAAAAAAAAAAAAAAAATTGAGACCGGACCATCGGACCAACCTAATAAATTCAATAAAGTCGACCACCGGTGTCCTTGTATATGCCAGTTGTGTTGACCTAGAGTTAGGATTATCACCCATTTGGTTCCCTTGTATTTTCCAGCTGTGTTGATATTAGTCAGACCGGTATCTCAGTCCATTAGGATAGGTTCATCCTAGTTGTGGCCTTCAGACAGATATGGGAGACACCGTTCACCTTAGTCAAACCATCTACGTTTTTGTCTCTACATCCATCTTCTTCATCTATCCATGTGATTGGTTGACTCCGGTTATGATGTCCAGAAACTATCTGAGTAGAGCTCGTGACTTATATATGAATTTTAGTATGCTTGAGTGCAAACTCGTATGCAAAGAATTGGAATTTCGCATCGTGGTACTTCCTCCCGTAGTCAATAAGTATGCCAACCAAGGAGATTCTTTAGTGCCTTCCAAGGTTCTCGCATAGATAGCTAGGGTCTGAGTAAAGGTTTTGTGGGTACACCTCTGGTAAACCCTCCCGAGATTAACTCGGTCACTAGGGCCACCTAGTGAGTTAGGATTTTTATTTTTCTAGATTAGATTTGCTCGGGACTAGCAAATAATAAGTTTGGGGGTATTTTATAAACACATTTTTGTGTCCCGCATTGTCCTCGATATTTGTATTGTTAGAACTCGATTTTTGTACTAATATTGTGTTTTTATGTATTTTTAGGAAATAAAAATTTTCGGAAAAATTGGCTCGAAAAAGTGTTATTTGGACCCCGGAGGACATTTGCTATGCGGACTCTCACTTTGGATAAGGGGCACCTTAATTGCTGAGGGGCGCTCAGTTTCTAAGGGTCACCCTATTTACTATTCACACCCCATGGCTATTCGCACCCCATTTCTGTTAGGGGGAATACTTTCTTCTTCTTCTTGAAGAACATTTTGGCGGGAAAAGTGAGCTGTTGAACTGCGTGACTTCCTGGATCAGAATTGGTGGGGTTTTTAGTGGAGTTTTTGACGGGAATGGATTGTGTTTACCCTTTTACACCTAAACAGGGGTGGTAACGATCTTAGTTTCGAGATATGGGGGATATTACGTGGAATGATGAAAAACAGGGAACGTATAGTTGGTTGAGACGTTCACGGGATTTCATTGGATCTTCTCGGGCAGGCATGTGTAGCAGTGTGTTTGAATCTTTCAAAAAGGGTTTTTCAACATGCTTGGAGGATGCAGGCGTGTGAAATTGATAAAAAGGGAAGTTTCCTTCGACAAACAGGGAAGTTAGAGCATCGGATATTTTTTCTTGTATTTGGAAGATTTTGTGCTGGGAGAAGATATTATGTATGATTTGGTTTTCTTCTAACAGGGAGTTTGGATAGTTTGACAGCCAGCAGAAGACGCGTGAAGGAAAATATTCCCAAGAATATATCATCTTTACTGCTGAAGTTATGGTGAAGATTTGGAGAAGATTTGAGGAGTTAATTTAGTCCTGTCCAGTATATATATGGTTCTTGGGTAGCACGAGAGGGTTATGGAGGGTTAGGGGGTTAGAATAGAGCGAGAAAATCGGGAGTTGCAGAGCTTGTCTCATCACGCCATTGAAGAAGAAGAAGAACACAGGAACAACGATTAAAAGCGATCGCAGAAACCGTTACCTATAGTTTCAAATTCAATATCTTTGTAACAGTTTTTGTAACAACTATTTCGGATTCGCAATGCACTGTTAAGTGTTTTCTCAGAATAAAGTGGGTTCTCAGAACAATTATAATTGTTACAAACACACTGCTTTTGTACCTTTTCTCCTTGCGAACACCTTTTTGAGCAATGAAAAATTCCTTTGAGCGTGTTTTCACCATGAGGAGCTAGAACCCATCTCTCGGGACGACGGAATGAAGTGAATTTCATTATGTGGTAAATTTAATTAATTCCTTAATTACTATTTGCACTGATTTTTAATGAATTATGATTTCTATTAATTATTTGTTATTTTGTTTGATATCGCATGCTTAGTTTTAATTACTTTTGATGCGTCATACTCACAACTTACAGCTAATGTTTTATGAAATCTACTTTGGCAAAGAATAGAGTTAATATTTCTTGTGTTTGGAGCTATAAATGTCAAGGGTTAATTTTTAAAACCCATGTATATGAAAGGCAGTGAAATCCCGAGTCCCAGTACCTATCCATCTTGCTACTATTTTGTGTATATATTTTCTTATTTTTATTTATTTTCATTTATTTAAGCCTAAAATCAATTTCAACAAAGTCCGAGTGAACGACAACCTTTACCACTATATAAAATTCGAATCAGCAACAATCCCAGATATTCTGTAAATTTTAACCTATTACATTATTCACTAATGCATGGCCTGATCAGTATTTTCCTATGCTATGTTCCCAGTCGAACTCTCAATATTGGCATGACATGACGATTAATGTTCACTCGCAGCGGAGTAGCATGAATCTCCCGAAGTGATAGTAATGAGAACTGCATGAAAACACTCACATAGGCTACACCACCATCTGACAAAGAGATCAGCGTGTTTACACACTTTTTAATTAAAAATTTGCGCGATCGAACGCGTTTAAATTCCTTAAGGAAAATCTAGATTGTCCATATCAGTCTTAAAAAACGTTCACGGCCATACGATTTGGCCACGGAATTCAACAAGCCTAGCTTACTCCTAGCGGAACTAGGAGATCATCATGATAAACACCGGCGGGCCCACTAACATCCCCACCAGTCGAAATTTCTTTAGCTCATCCGCTACACCCTTGAACGCTATCCAAAACATGGGTGATCGCGCTTTTTGAAAAAGAGCTCAAACGAGCTAAAACCGACAAAAACGGTCTCAAAAACATCACGACCGCCCAACTTAGCTAGCCTAGTTGGACGGCTTAGATTTTCCTTCGAACGATCAAAGAAGTGCTGGCATGTTCACCGGCGACCCAGCTACACCCATGGTCGGTCGACTTTCCCACGACAAGCCAAGAGTGTATAGAATCGCTCGCCCAAAGTAGGGTGAACACGCTGCGTTAGAAACCCTAAATTGCGTTTGCGGCAACGAGATACTGTCGAAATCGATCACGATCGTCCATCTTTGCCAGCCAAAGTGAGTGGCTTAGATTCAATTTCAGGCGGCCCAAAAGATGTCAGCGCGCTCACTGGAGACCCGCCTTTGCATAAGGCCGATCGACCTGCTTAAATTAGCGCCCATCGCTTTCAATCGATTAGCCAAAATAGGGTTGTCCGCACGGCTTCTAAACCCTAAATTACATCAACGACAATATGCAACTGCCGCAAATCATCTCATCCATCCAACTTCGCTAGCCTAGTTGAATGGTGTAGATTTGTTTTCAGACGTCCAACAAGGTAACGCTGTGATGATCGGCCACCCCTCTTCCACAGGGAGCGATCGACCAAGTGGTAGCTCACCCATAGGGTTCCCAAACGATCGCCCAAAGGTGGCTGGTCATGCTACTTTTTTAAGACATTCAATTCGCGACTAATTTGAATAAGCTCTAAAACAACGATGTTTCCTGCACATCGATTATTTTCGGCTGCTTGTTTAAAAGCGATGCTTTATATACATCGATTATAAGCGATGTTTTATAAATATCAATTTCACAAATAATTTTATTATTTGATATAAAAGCACTATGTGCTGCTTTTGGCTGAGAGTCTCACGACTTCACCCATTTACTCGAGACATCAAACGTGTCACAAACTAGGGGATGCTCACTGGGGTAGTGGTCTGGAGATTTACAGCGTGCGGCGTGCAACGCATCCATTACGAGAAAGTGTCAGGAAGGGACGGATGATGTAGCTTTGAAGTTGTTGTAAAGTGGTAAGAAGGTTGTCGTTCACTCGGACTTGATGAGATTGGTTTAAGACTAAAGAATAAAAATACTAAAAATAAAGTAAATATATTCACAAGGTTGTCACAAATATCGAGAGATTAATGGGACTCGGGATTTTACTGTTTTTCATATTCAAGTGGTTTTAAAAATTAATCCTAGGCAATTATAGCTCAAACAAAAGAAATATCAACTCTATTTATTTGCCAACGGTAGATTACATAAAATATTAGTTGTATATTGTAAGCTTGGCGCATCAAGAATCCGTAGGGCTAAGCATGCTCCATCAAACAAAGTCACAAATAATTAATAGAAATCTTAAATCAATTAAAATCGGTTCAAAAAGTAAAATAAAGAATTAATTAAATTACCACATTGATGAAACACATCTTCCTCCATTGTCCCAGTATTGGAGTTTAGCAATCCATTATTACAAAAAAACTAAAGAGAAGAAATAAAATAAAATTGTGAAACTGACTACCGGCTCACCGGCTATAAAAACTGATTCCCCCTACTTTCTGTTCGACTATCCTTTATATAGGATTTAGAAGACTTGAGTTTCTTTAATTTATTTTCTCCCTTACGTCACGAACATATCAAAAACCAATAGGAGCTTGCCACGTCGTCCCATCCAACACCACCTTGTATTAAATGTCGACACTTCATTCTTCCCTTCATTACCATGTTTAGTTACTTCCTCCACAGAGTGGAAAATCTCCAAATATATGGGAAAACCACGTGAAAACATTAGGAGCAGTAGGCCAAAATCAGCCACTTCCTTCCTTAATTTGTGCATGGAATTTTAGGTATTGG